>JANAVB010021200.1:1561083-2151083 GCA_029216955.1 Iris pallida
AGGTGACGCTGCTTCGTCAAGAAATAGACTCCGGGTCTCCTGATCAAAGCGTTTGTAATAATGTTTGTCTTTCTTGGATGGTACTAAAGATCAATATCATAGTCCTTCAGTAACTCAAGCTACCTCCTCTGTCGCATGTTCATATCTCTCTAGGTGAACACATACCTCAAGCTCTTATGATCAGTGAAAGTCTCCAATCGATCACCATAAAAATAATGCGTCCAGAGCTTGAGGGCAAATACAACCGCAGCCAACTCAAGATCATGCGTCGGATAGATCTTCTCATGGTCCCGAAGCTACTGAGACACATAAGCTATCACTCGGTCGTGCTGTATAAGGATACAACTTGTCCTCGGCCTGACGCATCACAATACATCGTGAACCCACCTAGTCCGACGGATAATGTCAAAATAGGGGCTAAAATTAGACTCTGCTTGGGTTTCTCAAAAGAAACTAGACAAGCATCTGGCCACTCAAAGAACACATCCTTACATGTCAGCCGAGTCATGGGTGCAGAGATCCTAGCAAAGTCTGCCACAAATTGCCTGTAGTAACCCGTTAATCCTATTTGTTGCGTACTGGCCAACACTCGATAGCCTCTACCTTTTTGTGGTCCACCTCAACACCACCTCCGACAATAATATGACCCAAAAAAGAGACTCCATCGAGCCAAAAATTGTACTTGCTGAACTTCACGTAAAGCTGATGGTCCCGAAGAATCTGGAGAACCACGCGAAGATATTGCTCGTGCTCTGCCTCAGTCCAACTATAAACCAAGATATCACCAATGAACACTATTACAAACTGGTCTAAGTGGAACATGAAGATACGATTCATGAGATCCATGAAAATCTCTGGCGTATTGGTCGCTCTGAAAGGCATAACAAGAAAATCCCAGTGGCCATACCGAGATCTAAATGTCGTCTTGGGTATATCCTGCTCTCTGACTCTAATCTGATGGTACCCAGATCGTAAATCGATCTTCGAAAATACAGTTGCTCCACTAAGCTGGTCAAATAAGTCATCTAGCTTAGATAAGGGATACTTGTTCTTCACGGTCACCGCGTTAAGCTGACGATAGTAAATGACCATACGTGATGAACCATTATTTGTCTTCACAAGAAGGACCGAAGCTTCCCAAGGCGATCCACTAGGATGAATAAATCCCTTGGTCCTAAGCTCCTCAATGGAGTGATACATCACAAACAACTCTGAAGTAGACATCTTGTAGACTCTCGCTGATACTGGCTCTGCTCCTGAAATCAAATTAAAATAATACTCAATCTCTTGAATAGGAGGCATACCTGGAAGCTTCTCGAGAAGTACATCGAAAAACTCACAAACTACTCTGGAAAACTATAACTCCTCGGCCACTTCCATTCGCATGACAATCGGTGAAGACTCCACCTTGCCTCTAGAGAATGAGAATTTCTCCTTATTCGGTATACGAAAGATAACCCTGTTATTATAGCGTGTCGAGCACTCAACCAATCCATACCTAGGGCGACATCATAATCGCTTATAGGGAACTCTATCAAGCTCGCAAAAAACTCTCTCCCGTACACTATAACTCTACATGAGGCATAGACTCGGTCTACTCATACTAGACCACTACCTGTAAGTATATTCAACCTTATAGGTAAAGATTATGGTTCCAAACCAACTCGTATCGCAAACCATGCAGATATAAACAAATACGAGGAACTAGAATCAAATAAAGCTGAAGCTGAATGAGAGTGAACGAGAATAGTATATACGACCACCACTCATGCTGTTAGCGCCTCCTCGATGGAAAGCGTGAAAGGCTGACCCTGAACTCTGGGTGCTGGACCTCTCTGCTGCTGGCCTCTCTACCTCTGAACCTGAGCCCGAGTTTGAGCATACTGCTGAGGCCGCTGCTGCTGGAACTGCGTCGGTAATGGCATTTGAGCCTGCTACTGCTGAACTGACGCTAGCGCCCTGAACTGCCGAGCTGCTGACTGGAAGGATGATGACCCATCCGAACTCCTCTTGGGATCAGTTTCTATCATATGGTATGATACTCTACATATCAGGCACAAGTCCTGTGCCCTACGATACTCTGACAATACATGCCCTATCTTCCCGTAATGGGAATAACCTACTGTGGAAGACTGCCTCTGCTGATGAAGATACGACTGAGACGAATCCTAAAAGGAAACCATCGGAGCCGATCCTCTCAGAGATCCAATCGTCAAAGCTCGAACTGCTGGAGCCAGTGCTGACGAGTGGAAAGAAGATCCTCTCTGAATGTGAGGCCTCTTCTGGCCTTCGACTCTATCAATGATCCTCTGCGAGGTATACTCATGCCTCCTCGCTACCCTTAACACTGCATCAAAAGTCTGGAACTCATGCTACTCGACTGCCAGTATGGTCTCCAGATGAAGTCCATGCTAGAACCTCTTCGCCCGATCCAACTCGGTCGCCATTAAGGAAATGACAAACTGACTGAGCCTGCTGAACTCCGATGCATAGCCATCAACGGTCCTGCTCATCTGCTTAAGGTTATTAAACCTCTGTTATAAATTATAACGCAACACTACGTCGAAGTACCGGGTCTGAAACCACTCACTAAAGTCCGCCCAAGCAATAGGAGCTGTGAGAGAACCCTCATGTACCGCCCACCAGTCGTGGGCCAAATCTAAAAGTTGAAGCCTGACAACTGCCACTCGCTCTCTGGCCGGAATCCTTGCCGCCTCCAGAATGGCCTCAGTATCTTGAAGCCAAGCATCGGATGCAATCGCATTCTCTACACCATAGGAGTACAGGGGATGGAGGCGCCTGAAGCTACTCGCAAAATTATAGACCTGAGCGCCACCCCTCTCCAGAGCCGTCTGTACTGACTGAGTAAGTATATAACTCTAACGCTGCTGCGTCACCATGAAACCTCTAAGCACACCCACCAGCTCACGAACAACATTCTTTGGCTGTTCTGGCACTACCGATGATTCAAGCTGCACTGGCATCTTACCTCAGATCGACTCTGGACTTTGCTCCCGAATGCTGAGACTGAACCTCATGAATTGAAGGAATAGAAAGACGCTGATCTGCCATCGATGGAACCCGAATAAGCTGATTCAGAAGGACCAGGAATAATGCCCCTAAAAGTTAAAGGACACAAGGATCAAAATTAAGGGAACGTAAAGGATCATTGATCAAGGCAGATATCAGGTCAAAGATTAAAGATAATAAATAATACGAGGATATCCATAGAGAAGATTTATGACTGACATAACTACCAGCAACCCCTATATATCTGATAAATCAGATCTGCATGGCCACCACTAAAAGCCTATGTCACGCCCCAGAACCAGAATACTGGCAAGTAAGTACGGACAAGTCCAGCTACATAATTCTAAAGTACTCCAATACTTCAAAATAGTATATAAGCTGTATAGATGGGGGTTACTACTAAAATCTAACATGCAATCCTAGGTCATGAGTTCTAGATATCTCAATCACAGGTAGTAATCAAAGTACAAGAAGTATGATTATCACGAGTATAAAATAGTAAAGCATCCCAAACTATGATATATGGATGATCATTAAGCTAATAATACAAAATGAAGAACTAGCAAGACTAAGTCATAATGATCAACTCTAGTTGTAGTCTAGAAATATACAATCATGTTTAAGCCCGTAGGCCAAATGTCAAGTCCAAAACACCAGCTAAACACGTACTCGATGGCTAAATGACTCAAAAGACTAAGTTTAGATAAAAGTAGGTAAAAGAAAGAATACCCACTCAGGCATCGTGGTGCTCCGGGTGGTCACCATCGAGTGGAAGGTCCAAAAGATCCTCGGGCTCCTTAACTAGATCCGGTCAAACAAAATCAGTGGAGTCAAATACCCAATAGCAAGTACCACAAAGGAAGCCAAACTATGAACTAAAATCAGCATACAAATCATAACAACACTAAGGTAAAATAGTAAACAAGGCAGGAATAATAAACTGATACCACAATGTATATGAATAAAAATAGAACACATGTAAGGAAAATAGCATGTAAACATGCAATAAAGCCGGGACATAAAAGCATGTGGATCATGCATAGCATGTAAGTACTGAAAAGAACGACAAATGAAAAGATAACTTAGGAACTATTTTATAACCGACTTACAACCCTTAAACCAAATAAGGACCGAGGTTGCAACCCTTCTCCTGAACAAAACTTAGCTTCTAATCATTATCGAAATAAGTAAGTAGGACAAGAGCTAGACAAGTAAGATAATATTGTACATGACTGGACTCCATCCATTAATCACGACCAAGCTTTGAGTACGACTTGATACATTAGCTAATTACTAACATATGCATTTTAAGAAATTCAATCCAGTTATTTGCTCTGTAGACTACCCAACTTATCTAGGCCAAAGTCAATAAGAATAAATAGTAGATACATCGTCCTGGAGAAAAATGTATCCTAAGGTCTAATAGTGGGTACATCTCCCAGGAGATAAATGTACTCTCATAGTATGCTCCATACGACGACGAGCTAATAAGTATAATAAACAAGATTTCCCTACTCGATGGTGTGCTAGAAATATGTTCATCATGGCAGATAGATACAAGTCCATTCAAGATGGGGCCGGAATAAAAGGGCTTACATGCAACCGTAAAATTCTTTCCTCCCAATGCATCTAGGTAATCAACTAGTTGTTTAGTCCTTAACATATTCTTTCATGATTTCGGGTGTGACATTCCGCAGAATCCATCTTAGACATAAGACATGCGAGACGAGACTTAACAAGACAAGAAAAAGAGTACACCATAACAAGCCACAACAAGACAATACAAGACAGGTATCGAGACATGTGTGCGCTAAGACGAGCTACTATATCGAGATAAATATGTACAGGAATCGGGAGTGCACCACGACGGACCACAATCAAGACATGATTAAAAATTGTACATGAATCTAGGTAAACATGGCAGTATAAAGCAGGAAACATGGCATGGCATATAAAGAATTATACTATCAATTTAGAAGTAAACAATAAATCAGGAAAGAAATAAACTTGGGACTCCATTCGAAAGATCTATCGGATTATCGTAGATTTTTGATAGATTTTTTGTTCGGCCATAACAAGTATTTGCACATTAAATGGGCCATTCGGAAGATTCGGTAGATTTTTGCAGATTTTTAATGGATGATCCGAAACGCGTAAAAACTCAGTAAATGTAAGAATAATTCTCTGGGCCAAAATTCGGCCCCAAAACTCATCCAAGTCTAGTCCAGCTATACTTAATACTACATGTGAGTCTCATATACCAATATGGACTATGTCTTGGGGTAATAGTTCTTGTATCATTATCGATATCGATTTCAACCAAAAAAATATTACGACATCGCAGGAAAACAAAACCTAGCTTAGACCAAAAATCTGAGATGGTAAAAATGACAAGCATACCAAGAGAGACAATTTTAGTAAAATAAGTTTGGAAAATAATAAACTATCAAGGCTACAGAAATCAAAATATTAGTAATATAAAAATGTCCAGTAGTTCGGTAAGATGTACTTGCCTAAGATAGCTCATGTCCTAACTCTTCTACTCCACCACCAAGAGGGGTTCAGAAATCACACTCTGAGCTATCCAGACCAAGCTCCAAGCTCTCAAGGAATACAGAGTGGAAACGAGAAGAGAAGAAGAGTAGAGAGAGAAAGTGAAATTTTTTTCGAAAGAAATTGAAATCGTGTATATAGAAAAGGGAATTAATCGTGACCGTTCTATCGCGATCCACGACTCGATCAGGATTAATCTGGACCGTTCACAAAGAAAAAACCAGTGGATAATAAGATGTATCAAAACCAAGAAACCACTAGACGAAAGAATGTATCAACAATATACTCATCAGAATATCAGGACACTATTCTTCAAAATATCACATTCCTACCGACGATCGGATGATCCGACGAATTTCCTCAGATTTTAGACAGATGATCCGGATCATCACATCAACTTTTCGCATATAATTTGGGGACATTAGGATGATATCGGACTTCCATGGATTAGCGACAGATGATCCAAAAAGTTTAAAATCTTTTTACTCAGAGAATTTTTTGGGTTCTTCGTTCTATATGCCGATTCTAACACAGGTATATGGCAATGCCAACATGTATTCTAATAGTCTCGAACATTGTAAAAATAATCATAGTCAATAAAACTCAATATATCAGTAAATAATCGTATACCCGTATATAAATACCGATACTGTGAGACCAGTCTCACACTTGGCATGCTCGTTACATGGACTAGTGATATCGTGTTTCCATGATTGTCGTGCTATTCATGATCATTTGTGCTCATGTTCCATATTTAGTAGGGGTGTGCATCGGTCGGTGGTCGACCTATTTGGTCCCATCCAAAGTCGAACCGAAGTTAATCGGTTTGAAAATAAACAAAACCGAACCAAACCAACCAAATAGTCGGTTCGGTTTTGAAACCGACCGACTTGGTTCGGTTTGGATCGGTTTGACTTGGTCAGTTTTGATCACATAAGAAAATAGACTGTATGCTTTTTCTGTTGTGAAACCTCAGTCAACTTGCACTTTGCAACAGTAAATACAATTCAGCAGTTTCAATTCAACTTGTGCGTTGCAGATAGAAAAAATGCCAATTATACATAATAATAAAAAATCATATACATTCAACCAAAAGTTCCTTTCATGTGCACATGAGCAATTAGAAAAGAATAGGAGCCGCCAACACTCCTCTTTAAGGCTAGAGAGAGAGAGAGAGAGGGAGAGAGCTCTTTCAACTTCAACTTGATAAATGGCTGTGATGTGAATAAATGAACCAAACTGATATAATACAACCCAATGAACTCATACCCAACCATCCAACCCTAATAATTTAACAAGGATTTGGTTCGGTTCGGTTCGGTTTAGACGTTTTTGGCATAACCAAACCATGAACCGAACCGAATCAGTCGGTTTTAAAAAAATTGAAGCTGAATCAAACCAACCGAACCATCGGTTCGTTTTAAAACCAATCGGTTCGGTTTGGCTTGGTTCGATTTGGTCGGTTTGACTTAATTGTGCACAGCCCTAATATTTAGTAGTCGAGCAGGAAAATAATACTAAGTAGATATGTGATAAGACCTTAGACCTTACTTTATTTTATATTTTTATGCTATTTAGACCTTGAGGATGCAAATCCTACGTAGACCTTGCTATGTAATGTTCCAGCCTGATCACATATTGAAAAGCGTACTTCAAATCACTTAGATGGTTATGTTTCTTTGTTCCATATTTACTTGTCATTATAGTTAATGTTAGCTTTTTTTTTTTCCATGCCATGATTTTAGTTTGTTTATTTCATCACGTACGCCATTTCTATTCACTATTTTTATAGTCATTATCATATATTTGGAACTGCATACTTGAATTGTACTCATTCCATTCCTGTCTGGAAACCTATTTTTTAGCTTAGTCGACTGCTATTTCATGCACTGGGATCCTTGGGAGAGATATGGATATGTTCGAAGGTCGATCCTAGAGACTAGTTAGATAGATGAGTTGATCATACAGTTTTAATTAGTTGTTTTCAATTTTTGAGACATTGTATTTTATTCAAATGTAATCTTTAAATATTGTAATTTGATTTAGTATTATGAAAGAGCAAAGAGATTAGTTATGAGCACATATGATGTATTTGAGATCTAGACAACTTACTACCGTCGATACTTCAGTATAGGCTGGACTTGGACATGTACTCGTATCCGAGAAGTGGGTGCGGGTCGTGACACATCATATAATTGGACTTCCAATTTATGGAAATCCAATTTTGATTTGATTTTCGTTATATATATATATATATATATATATATATATATATATATATATATATATATATATATATATAAAGATTTTTAATATATCGTAACCTAATTCATGCAGGGTTTATAAAAGGTTGATGCATGCTTGTTGATGAATAACAATATCAAGGTTACAACTTTTAGAGAGAGAGAAAAAGGCGATTGGTTGCTATTGTGAATGAGAGATCGTTTCAGATAATTATTCTTGTCATCACTTATTCTTCGAAGTTTGTAATTGGGTTATCTTCTTTCAAGTAGTTTTGGTGGTCCATTTTGGATATATGAGAAACTTGTAAGAAGTCGATGCATTTTTTATTCCATTAGTGGAGGCTTTTCTAGGTTGGACTATAATATTCGTAACCAGTTTTCGTATTTCTGATTTTTGGTTATCTAAATTTTTTCTCGTAAAGTGATAACATGTTGTATTTAGTGTTTTATTATTGCATTCATGTATTTATGATTTCATTTTAATATGTGAGACTACCTTGGACTTGTAGAATACCTTTATTGCATTACCATAGACTGGTGCTAGGGGCCGTGCCTAGACTGGATAACCCTAAAATTTTTCTGAAGCATGATTTTTCTTTTTTTCGGATCTTCCATAGGCATTCTGCGGATCACCGTCGAAATTTTCGTTCATGATATTTTGAGAATAATATCTGTATATTTTCATGAATAGTATTTTGGATATTTTCATGAATAATGTTTAGATATTTTGGTGAATAATGTCGAAGCACCCTATTATCCATAGATCGAGTCGCGGATCATGATCCAACGGTCACGATTAATTCACCCTTCTATATATACCCTTTGATTTTCTCTCTCCTTTCTCTTTTCATTTGCTTCACTCTCTCTCTTTGTTTCTTCTTCTCCTCTCTCCCCCTTAAGATGTGCATATGAGTTTCCCTTGGGGCCTTGGTGTGGTGGCTAACCCCCCTAGGAGGAGGAGGAGTAGAAGCTTAGGCTTGGCTGCTAGAGACTATAGGCAGGTATATTTTGCTAAAAACATAACATGACCAAATTTCGTTATTATTTCTCTTTATAAATTAAAGTTTTATTGGTCAAAAATATGTTCTTCAAATGGTTTACATCTTTAGTATATAGCATTTTTGGTTTTGGTCATTGGTTTTTAATTTGGTGGAATCAAAATATGTTTCGGTTCCCGAAAAGTTGTTCTTTTGAGTATTCTGATGAAATTATCTCTTTAATTTCAAAATTTGTAAAAAATTAATATTCCCATGTTGTAGGGAATTGAATTTCATGTGATTTTGACTTTTGAAACGTCGAATTTTGATTTGAAATGAGGTTTTTATAGTCGAAATAAGTTTTGTGTTTTTAGAGTTCGGTATTCGTGGAAATACGTCGGAAATCCGAATAGCTCACTCAGAAATTGCTGTGACAGTTTAAAAAATCTGTCGGTAACCTACAGAAATCCATCGGTAATCCGAATTTAGTCAAAATTGGCTATTTTTGGATTTTTTATCTGTTTTGCCCGTTTTTGTTTCTTTCTTCAAATATTTTTAATTCCTTAGCATAATATTATGATTATATAAAGATTTATTCTCCATTTACAAGAGTACATGTTCTTCTTTGACGCGGTAGATATAACTTGTTAAATATTTAATCTATTGCATTGACATAGATAATCGAGTGTGAGTATTGTCTCGTGTATCACGTATTGTGAGTACGGGGATGTTCGCAAGTGATAACTTACGAACTACTCATATGTAGCATACGTCATTTTGGAAATTCTTGAGTGTCCTCGACTAGAGAATTTGAAACAAATATGATAAGGTAAATGACTAGTAAGTCAAAGTAGATCATTGAAGGAGGAAATTCGTACTACCAATCCTGAGCTCCAAGGGGCCCATGAGGCATGGCTCAACCCTTCTAGGCAAGGGCTCCATGACCTACCAAGTTATGCATATTGATACATGATTGAGTCATACGTTGTGTCGGGTTATGGCACAGTCAGTTTTATGTTTTCTTACAAATATATGTTATGGTTATTCATATTATAAGTTTAAGACACGTTTCATCTAGCAATAGTCTTGTTGGGAATAAATATGCACAAATTACTCATACCCTTGGACATTCGGGTATCTGTAGTCAGGTAATAGCGAAGATCCTCAACTTGCATTCTAGTAATTAGATTTGTGATAACCCTAGTTAGTTAATGTACCAAGCTATAGGCAATGTTTGGTCGTGCACTTTTGGTTCTGTCATTTTATATGCTACATGTGTTGGTGAGTGGCCAGAGGCTAAGTTCTGCTCGAAAAAAGATCTGCAATTTCGTTTCTTGTTTGGTTTAGGGGATGTGGCTCCGACTTCGAGTATTTCCTAAGCTTCCTTGTTGCTCATCGGCTTATTATGCTCTATAGCTATATTGTTCAATATTTTATTTTAGTCTTTCATTCTTGAGATACGTGCATTGGTATCGCACTAGTCTCGACTCGCATTTATTTACTTTTGCCTTATGTTGTTACGTTATTGTTGGGCTTTGTCGTTCACCTCAAGCTTGTTGCGACCCACGCCCACATGATCGGGTATGAGTTCGTGGATACGTCCAGTCGACATTGTAGTATCGACGGTAGTTAGCTGTCTAAACCTTAATAATATTTTGGTGACCATGATAATCAATTTGCTCATCATAGCTACTAATCACGTGCCCAATATCAAATCACCATAATGTCACACATTTCACTAATTCTTTAGTACGTCTTGTACAAGGGTATTCGGAGACAAATTCGGTGAAATAATAAAGACAACATCCTCAAATACATCATTGAGTATAACATTCATGACCAAAACTGAAAGTAATCTATACATCAACTATCTTAAGTCATCACTGATCTCTATGTAGTATCCATGCTAGCTAAAACTATCACCTCATCCTATAAACCATAAATGCTAAGGTATAAGTCATCATCACCTACAACGTATCCAGTTAGAAAAGGAGCAAAGTACAACCATACGAAATGAACATGTAGAATGTAAAACTATAATGCAATAATAATACATAACTAACCTGCAATACTAAACAATATCACAATAACTAAACAATGAAGAACACGATCATGCAATAGTGATTTAAAATATTAAACTAGTATGTGGCCGGCTGGTTAACCATAGTAAGCACATAAAAATAGGGTACGATTTAATCACATGTGTATGATGTGTGATTAAGCTATCAACAAGACCTAGCTAGCACAATAGGATTGGTCACATATAGAATAGTACTTCCCCATCCCCGAGTATAAGAACCAGAATGAGAACAATGAGCACATGAAGTACAAGTCAATACGTGTTCAAGTCCTGTCCAATATAAAATCAATGCAATGTAGAAATACAAAGTAAAGTTCAGTCTTAGTATACTTACCTCGATTGTTGTAGGGGTCTAGTCCAATGCCCTAAAAATCTGTGTCAAAAGACACAATATTTCTTGGAAAAATATTCCTGTTAAAATTTATTTCTTCATGAATCCTGATTATTAAGTATTTAGCCTAAATAAAACTTATAATATATTTCCATCAAATAACTTAACTCTTATTTGATTAAATCCCTATTGGACTCAATCCCAAAACCCTTAACCTTGAGTCCACAAATTAATGGATATGGCTAAAGGCCCAACACATACCAAACAAATAAAGTCATATCTCTTTTACCTTTTCTGGCCTGATGGGCTTAGCCTGACCTGGCCCAAAAATCTACCATTTCTTTTTTTCTTTCCTTTTTTTATTAGCTGGGCCCATGGTCTGTTGAGCCTACAAAATTGGCCCGACTAATCTCTTCTATACTCCTCTCTTGAGGAGAGGGAGAGAGAAAAAAAGAGAAAGAAAGTGTCCAGAAGAAGAAGAAAAAGAGAGTTTGAGAAAGAAAGGATTCGAAAGTGAGGGAGAGTGAAGAACTCACCTCGAGGGAGGCGGTTCTTACAGATCCGATGGAGATGGTGGTTCATCAGATTTGTGCTCGAGATGGTGGAGACTCGGGGCTTCAAGAAGGTCAGGGTGACGCCAACTCGGAAGAGGCGGATGAACGACAGAGTCGAGCCAAGGTGGTGGCACGGTGGTTCGAAGCTGGGTTCAGGGAGGAGCTTCAGGTGGCTGCGACATTGGCGGGACTGACACCCACTAGATCGGGTCATTGGTTGCGGTCAGTAGGTCTAAATGATGGTTGTTGAATGGGATGGTATTGACCAACTGGTGGCTGGCTGGACACGACACGACAGTGGCAAAGCTTGATTGGCGGCGTATGCTTACTGTGGTGACGATGGGGCATGGCGATTCGGGATACGAGACAGTCCTTAAGAAGACACCACCAACTAAACATTGGTGGTAGTGGTCGAAGACGCGACGGTTGGCTGTGATCGGATACAAGGGTCTGGTCTAGATCGAGGTGGTCGGAGACACGAGGTGGTTGGAGCAGTCTCGACAATAGTCTTGGCGGCGACACCAGATGGTGCTCGATGGAGGAGCACAAATCAGAGGTTAGGAGTGGACTTGGTACAAAAGGGTTGGATGTATCGTGTCCTCGGACATAGTGTTTGTCACGACCTGCTCCCGAATAATCGAATATGAGTCGGACGCGCCCATCCGTCATTATAGATTCAACGTAGTAAGATGTACTAAGTCTCTAAAGAACTCCATAAGATAAGATAAAATTCAAATCACAGCATCTATTACGTAGGGGTGAGCAACGGTTCGGTTCGGTTAAAACCGAACCAAATAAGTAAAAACCGAATAAACCGTAAACCGTATTTGTTAAAACCGAAAACCGAACCATTTTTACAAAAACTGTTCAAAACCGAACCGAACTAAATTTTTTTGGTTTTCGGTCGGTTCGGTTTAGTGGACGTTCAAGAAAGTTTATTTGGTTTAGTGACCAAAAGTAAGAGATTAAGGCACAGATGAGATAGAAAACCAATCATTAGTAAAGCTTACTAAACTTCAAGACTATAGAAGCACCATAAGTAACCTTTCTGCGAATTAATTTTGAGAAACACAAAGTATAGTTTTAATTTTAAGGCCTAAAACTTGAAAATAAAGAAATAACAGCATTAACAATCTCAGCTAACCCAAAGCTCAAAGAAAATTGTGATGCTAGAAGGAAAACTCACCGGTGATGGAAGACTATGCTAACCCCTCTTCTCCTCTACGCACCTCGATTCCATCTACCACTCCACCAATGATGAGAAGCCCTCTAAAACTATTGCAGAGCACCAGACCCAAGTAGAGAAAGGAAAATCGAGTGGGACACACGACATCGGTGAATAGACCGCGATCTCACCCCTGCTCCACCACCACCGCCACCTCCAATTACAACATATCTCGATCCGTAGGAAGAACATGAAGAAGAAGGTGAACTTGATCTCGATCCGTAGCAAAGATCTGTTCCCTGACCTCTCCGACGTTCCTGCTCGTTGGCTTCACGAACTCCGTCTTCACCGCCAAGATTCCACTTTAGATAGAGAGAGAGAGACTTAGGGTTAGGGTCATGGTCTCTCTCCCACTAGATCTAAAGCTGTGAGACAAAGAGAGAAGAGAGAGAGAGAAACATCAAAAGAGAGGCGATAGAAATGAGAAAATAGTTTGGATTAGGGCTATTGGTCCTAGAGATAATTTATATAGGAAGGGCTAATCGATTTTTGGTTCGGGTCGGAAACCAATTCCCAAATCCGAAACCCGAACCAAAAAATCGATTTTAACTCTCCTTAAAACTGAAAACTGACCTAAAATATTTAAAACTGACCCGAATTGATAATTCGTTCGGGTCGGGTCGGTTATCGGTTTTAAATCGTTATATGCTCACCCCTACTATGACGTTCCCAGAGTTCACCATAATACAATGATACAATATCACAAAGTATGGTCTATAATACAAAATGAAGCTAGTTCTAAATGTTAGCAGCAACTCCTAGTCCTGAATCATAGTGTCGTCCTACTCAACTGAGATCTCGGGCTCCTGTCCAATGAACATATAGCCTCAAGTTCACCTACAACATATCCAGTCAGGAGCAGAGCAAAGTACATACTACAATAATGAAACAAGTACAACATGTGAACAAGTAATAGACAATGAACAAGATGAACATAAAAAGTAAATACATAATTTAAACTGAATATGAATCATGTATCAAGAGATCCTGACACGTGATTTGAAATACATACTAGAGTATGTGACTGGCATGGTAAAGAACATGAATAAGCACAAGTAATGGTACGGCTTAAATCCCACGTGCACGATATGAGACTTAAGCTATCAACATGAATCGTAAGTTGGGTTATGGCCACATATTCATAGTATTTTCCCTCCCCAGATACAAGTAAAAGATCATGAACATGATAAGTACAAGAACCAGAAGCACATGATTGATCGTGTAAACAACGTGTCCAGTATGAAAAGACCATGACATGAAGTAAATGAGTCAAAATCATAGAAGTACTTGCCTTTGTCCTTACAATTCAATATGTTCCAATATTCACCTAGATTAGGACAAGAATAGGTTAAACTCTAAATAACAATCTAGCCAAATCGCTAACTAACTAACTAATTATTATATAATATATTACTCACCTACTAGCCATCTTCTATAATATTACTAACTAAACAATTTAATGTAACTATAGAATATATATACATATGTATATTATAGCTTAATATGGATGCTAGCAGTAAAATAGTTTAATAAAAACATCAAGATATTTATAAACACAATAACTATTATTATAACTATATTTTATGTAAAACAATATTAGTTTAAATACTATACACTAGCAAAATAGTTTTATAGTAGAACTTGAATTAATATAGCTAAAATCAAGATCTATAAGTTAATAACATAATTAAAACAATTAGTATTTTTAACAAGGAAAATATTTGTTAAATCTATAAATAATTATTTTAGGAACTACAAATAATAATAAATAAGAGTAATAATAATAGTAAGATCTTAACCCACCCCAACAGATCCCAAAATCTGTTCCCAAAGCCCACATCCCATAGGAAATAATAACTAAGTAATAACTGAACTACAGTGGGCTTGAAATCAAAATAATAACATTAATAATCAACTACCGTGCTGTCCAGCCCAACCCAATTTATCGTACTATAATAACAACAAAAAGAAACACAAACAACTGGCCTAAAAAAAACTCATAACCCAGCAGCGTGCTTAGGGTTTAAACCTTAAATTATTCTCTCTTGGAGAGATAATGCTCAACAAAATAGCTGCTCACTAAAATCTCAGAGAAATAGAGAGAGTAGAAGGAAGAAGAAGAAGAAGGAAAGAAGAAAGGGAGAGAAGGGGGTCGAGTGAGAAAGAATAGGGCTCACTGTCACGACCCACACCCAGTGTAGGGGCACGAGACGTGGTTACGTCCAGCCTACGCCGCAGTGTCGACGGTAGAACGCTGTCATAGGTCACATACAACTAACAGTTATAAGGTAGCTGTACAATTTACACACTCCGAATGAAGGTGACATAAATAAGTACAACTCAATCACAATAAGAAAGAAGTATGATACGATAGAATAGATGAAACACAGAATCCACAGATGATAAATACAAGATAGAGAGATAGCTGAAATCTAAGATAAACATCTCCACAAATCCAGAGTACAAACTCTAATATATACAAGTGTATCTGACATAACATGAAGATAAATAGAACTAACCTAGCTAAGTAGCCTAGTCTATAGGGGTAGTATCATCAGCAAGTGTTGGGTCCTCCTGGAAGTCCAGCTCAAGAGTGTCGTCTATGCCTGCTCCGTAATAAGTGGGACAGAACTCCTCAGTATTGTCTGTAAAATTTCAATAGGTCCAATCAGGACTGGAGCGAGCACAGTACATCTCACGCAGTTCATAATGTGACAGGATATATAAATATGCAATATAGTAAGATACATGAAACGCTGCAGAATATACATGAAGTAAAAGAGAGAGCTGTATTGTAAATAGATACTATAAATAGAGAACTACAGTGAACTAGTGATTTAGAGTACAAGATGAACATGTGAACGGCTTGAACTTGTACATGAGTAATCTAAGAGTTTGCACATGAGTATACTACTTTGGAATTGTTCACATGACCATTCATACTCCTCCGTACCCCAATCAATACACAAGGATCCAGACAGGTTATGTTATTGCACATGATATCACATGAAGGCCCATAATAGGGTGCACATGATTGTATACATGAGGGCTCCGTGAACATGAGAGTACATGAATCACGAGAGTGCACATGAATGGTGAAAGCTCCGGAGTACATAATGAAAGTGAAACGCACATGACATACTGTAACTCGATGCTTTCGAGGGGGATAACATCACATGAAAGGATCCATATAGTACCAATCCGTGTTAAACATCATGACAGCATCAAGTAAAGTAATCTAGAGCGTAAATGTAAATCCTATCAAGTATGAAACGGTTAGAGAATGTACTCGCCTGATATCCTGAATGTCTAAAATAAAATACTGCCTGAGGAGTGGTGTCTGGCTCCTAATCAGAACAGTACAAGTCACACCATGTCTAACTAATAAAGTAAGCTACTATGATGCAGTCTACATAATATTAGGTCAATTCTAGACTAAAGTCAACCCTGGTCAACTTCAGTCAACTAAATAGTTAAAGCTAGGTCAACTGGGTCAACCTAGACCCAATTAAGTCTCACTAGGCCTATCCAGTCTACCCTACCAAGTATACAACAAACACAGGTCTATGTGACCACTCATGTGCATATTTACCATATGCCAAGACCACACAAGGATACCATAGGCTATGCTACCTAGGTTATATGCCATAGGCCCTTATAGGCAATACACATACAATCCATATATTCATATACACACTATATATATAGGTAATCCTATATTGTATTACAATATCACATTAATTATATATATTATTTATATATACACATGGAGAGTTAGAGAGGGAAGAGCATGTGAATGTGTGTGTCATAGAGTAGGCATGTACATACCAATGTGTGTCTAACATAGGCATGTGTGTGTGTATATAGGTGAGCTGAAATGTGTTTTGTGTGTGTGTCCTTGTAGGTAGGATACATGACAGGGATATGGGGAACATGTGTGTATGGGTTAGCATTCAATGTGGTTCTCAGGAAACATGAATGCATAAACGGGTGTGTGTAATGTGTGTTAAACAGTTTACAAAGTGAAGTCCCAGATTTCAGGATTTGTAGAGTGAGAGGTGGGGTTCAAGAGGACTAAAATCAGTGTGTGCAAGAGTGGAAAACAGTGTGCTTGTGTATGTGGGTTTAGTGTGTGTACATATGACTCAGTTGTGTGTGTCTCTAACAGAAAGGTGTATAGGTACAGTGGGTTAATCCCAGGTTCAGTTTAAATTAGAGCCACTTATCAGGATTCCCAAGTAATCAAATGACAGGAAAAATAACAACATATATATGTATTCTCATATGTGACAGTCCCATGTTCTCAGGAAATCCAAATTCTTGTGTGTGTGTGCGTTTGAGCTTAGTGCACTGTCAGTTCAGGATTTGTGTAGTGTGTGTGTGTACATGAGAGTATAGATGCCATTGTGAGTGTCTAACAGTTAGTTCTTCCCTGTGTAGAACAATTCAGTGTATAAGTGAATGAATAATGTTTAAATCTCAAGCAATTCAAAGAACAGTGTATCAGTCCACAAACAATGTATTCAAGTATCAGTTATGCGACCCAATCCCAAATGCAGGCTTCGAATCACTCACATCTATTGCTAACACAACCTTAACACGATATCTATGAGTAACAGCAGCTAACCCACATTAATTTACATGATACTAATATCTAATTACGAATCAAATGGAAAAAACAGTGAGTTAATATGAATTTGAACTTAACATGAAAAGGAAATGCATTATATGGACTTGGTTTCAGAAAAAAGGGATTCGATCACAACCATCCAACTAAATCACCAAAAACTGAACCCTAGCATGATTCTTATTCATAACAACAACTAAACCACATTAGATTACATGATATCAACATTCAAATGTAAATCGAAATGGAGAAAATAGTGTGTATGTTCACTGATACTTTGACAGTATCAGTAAAATAGGAATTTCCCATTTCGACATAGAAATAGCAATTAACAAGTAGGTTAATGGTTGATAATTAATGACTAATATGTGTACGTGTTATTCACACAGTATTGTGTCCAAAAATAGGACATGAATGTGTCCAAGAACCACACGAACCCAACACTAATCTGGACACGAACAGCAGTAAACCCGTGCACGAGTCCTAGCTCACTCGACACGAATCATTGGACACGATACTTTGGGAGTGTCGTTTCAGACATTGCCCCAAGCTCTGTGTCCAAGGACACGTGTCCACGTACCCTAGAACAGCCGTACGAATGTGCGAGTAGGAGGACAGCCCGACTGCGCGCACGCGGGGCGTGTCCACGATTCCAACACGACATGAACTGGACTCGATCCGTGTTCCGTCATGAAGAAAGTGATAAGCCACATAAAAACCTAATTTCCTATTCAAATACATTTCGAAAATAATGATGAAAAGCCCACTGTGGCATTTCATCGAACACTACTAAACCTAGGCTGATACGTGTCTGATACAGACACGTAAAGGACACGACACCACACGAAATCTATTCCTACAGTTAGAGGACACCTAGGGCTATGCAAATATGCCAAGAAATTAGAAAACTAATGGCTAGATAGAAAGTTACCTATGTGGTGCTCCTTCTTAAGAAAGTCCAATAATGGAGGTCCTTCCTAGCTAGCTCAAAGCCCCAATAGAGTCCAAATCTGAGGTTCACCTCCACCAACAGTAGAAGAACAGTATTTAGATTACAATACAAGAAATTTGAATGAAAATGGATGAGTATTGATCAAAATAGAAAAGGTTGAAGGAAGAACAAACCTTGCTCTTGACAAAAAATGGAAGGATGAACAAAAGAGGCAAGTAATTTTTGGGAGACATTAAATAGGGGTGTGGGGAGCCCTAGTGGCCGGCCCATACTTTCTAGGGTTAGGGTTTTGGGAATAGATAAATGGCTCTCCTATCATCTAGTCAAATCATGGGTCCAAAATCTAGGTTTACACACTAGTCTAAGTTGCAACCTAGTTAGCTCTAACTAACCATGACTTAACCAAAATTAATCATGACTAACTAATACTAACTATGGCTAACTAGACTAACTATGACTAATCTAGGTTAGGTCCAATCTAGGTTAGGGCTAATCACAACACATGACAACTAATTAAATAATATTAAAATTATACCATTCCAATAAATATATATTAATTTCAAATAAATTCAAAATGACAAAAATACCCTCAAACTAGAAATGTGGTAGTGACAAATCTACCCTCCTTAAAAAATTTTGGCCTCGAAATTGAAAGGCAAAACTAAACAGATAAGAAGGATAGACAATCATACCTCACGGTCCAAAAAGATAAGGGTATCGCTCGCGCATCTCATCCTCCCGCTCCCAGGTAGACTCTCCTCAAGAATGATGCCTCCATACGACGCGAACCAAGGGTATCACCTGGTTTCTCAGTACCTTCTCTCGACGATCCAGAATCTCTACTGGCTGCTCTGGATAACTGAGAATAGGTCCCACCTCAATCTCCGAGTGATCGAGTACATGGCTAGGGTCAGCCACGTACCGTCTCAACAGTGATACGTAGAATACGTTATGGACACCCACTAGTACAGGTGGCAAGTCTAGCCTGTATGCCACATCACCGACTCTCTCTCCCGCTGATCACGAAAGGTTCGATGAAGCGCGAGCTAAGCTTCCCACCTCCACCAAAATGTATGGTACCACGAGTCGGAGATATTCGCAGAAAAACTATGTCTCCGACCTAAACACAAACAAGGTCTCATGTTACTAAATAATCAAACATGATCAAACAAACAAAACAAACAACAACCTACTTCTAATCCTATCTCTAATCATATCTCCGACCCGCATGGGCCACCACTAAAAACGTGTCACGACCCGCACCCAGTGTAGGGGCACGAGACACGGTTACGTCCAGCCTACGCCGTAGTGTCGGTGGTAGAACGCTGTCCTAGGTCACATACATCTAACAGTTATAAGGTACCTGTACAGTTTATACACTCCGAATAGAGGTGACATAAATAAGTACAACTCAATCACAACTAAGGAAGAAGTACGATACGATAGAATAGATGAAACACAGAATCCACAGATGATAAATACAAGATAGAGAGATAGCTGAAATCTAAGATAAACATCTTCACAAATCCAGAGTACAAACTCTAATATATACAAGTGTATCTGACATAACATGAAGATAAATAAAACTAGCCTAGTCTACAGGGGTAGTATCATCAGCAAGTGCTGGGTCCTCCTGGGAGTCCAGCTCAAGAGTGTCGTCTATGCCTGCTCCATAATAAGTGGGACAGAACTCCTCAGTGTCGTCTGTGAAATTTCAACAGGTCCAGTCAGGACTGGAGCGAGCACAGTACATCTCACGCAGTTCATAATGTGATAGGATATATAAATATGCAATAGAGTAAGATACATAAAACGTTGCAGAATATACATGACGTAAAAGAGAGAGCTGTAATGTAAATAGATACTATAAATAGAGAACTACAGTGAACTAATGATTTAGAGTACAAGATGAACATGTGAACGGCTTGAATTTGCACATGAGTAATCTAAGAGTTTGTACATGAGTATACTACTTTGGAATTGTTCACATGACCATTCATACTCCCCTGTACCCCAATCAATACACAAGGATACAGACAGGTTATGTTATTGCACATGATATCACATGAAGGTCCATAATAGGGTGCACATGATTGTATACATGAGGGCTCCGTGAACATGAGAGTACATAAATCACGAGAGTGCACAAGAATGGTGAAAGCACCGAAGTACATGATGAAAGTGAAACGCATATGACATACTATAACCCGATGCTCCCGAGGGGGATAACATCTCATGAAGGGATCCATATAGTACCAATCCGTGTTAAACATCATGACAACATCAAGTAAAGTAATCTAGAGCTTAAATGTAAATCCTATCAAGTATGAAACGATCAGAGAATGTACTCGCCTGATATCCTGAATGTCTGGAAGAAAATACTGCCTGAGGAGTAGTGTCTGGCTCCTAATCAGAACAGTACAAGTCATAACATGTCCAACTAATAAAGTAAGCTACTATGATGTAGTCTACATGATATTAGGTCAATTCTAGACTAAAGTCAACCTTGGTCAACTTCAGTCAACTAAATAGTCAAAGCTAGGTCAACTAGGTCAACCTAGACCCAATGAAGTCTCACTAGGCCTAACCAGTCTACCCTAGCAACTATACACCATACACAGGTCTATGTGACCACTCATGTGCATATTTACCATATGCCAAGACCACACAAGGATACCATAGGCTATGCTACCTAGGTTATATGCCATAGGCCCTTATAGGCAATACACATACAATCCATATATTCATATACACACTATACATATAGGTAATCCTATATTGCATTACAATATCACATTAATTATATATATTATTTATATATACACATGGAGAGTTAGAGAGGGAAGAGCATGTGAATGTGTGTGTCATAGAGTAGGCATGTACATACCAATATGTATCTAACATAGGCATGTGTGTGTGTGTATAGGTGAGCTGAAATGTGTTTTGTGTGTGTGTCCTTGTATACATATGACAGGGATATGGGGAACATGTGTGTATGGGTTAGCATTCAATGTGGTTCTCAGGAAAAATGAATGCATAAACGGGTGTGTGTACTGTGTGTTAAACATTTTACAAAGTGAAGTCCCATATTTCAGGATTTGTAGAGTGAGAGGTGGGGTTCAAGTGGACTGAAATCAGTGTGTGCAAGAGTGGAAAACAGTGTGCTTGTGTGTGTGGGTTTAGTGTGTGTACATATGACTCAGTTGTGTGTGTCTCTAACAGGAAGGTGTATAAGTACAGTGGGTTAATCCCATGTTCAGTTTAAATTAGAGCCACTTATCAGGATTCCCAAGTAATCAAATGACAGGAAAAAAATAGCATATATATGTATTCTCATATGTGACAGTCCCATGTTCTCAGGAAATCCAGATTCTTGTGTGTGTGTGTTTGAGCTTAGTGCACTATCAGTTCAGGATTTGTGTAGTGTGTGTGTACATGAGAGTATAGATGCCATTGTGAGTGTCTAACAGTTAGTTCTTTCCTGTGTGGAACAATTCAGTGTATAAGTGAATGAATAATGTTTAAATCTCAGGAAATTCAAAGAACAGTGTATCAGTCCACAAACAGTGTATTCAAGTATCAGTTATGCGACCCAATCCCAAATGCATGCTTCGAATCACTCACATCTATTGCCAACACAACCTTAACATGATATCTATGAGTAATAGCAGCTAACCCACATTAATTTACATGATACTAATATCTAATTACAAATCAAATGGAAAAATAGTGAGTTAATATGAATTTGAACTTAATAGGAAAAGGAAATGCAGTATATGGACTTGGTTTCAGAAAAAAGGGGATTCGATCACAACCATCCAACTAAATCACCAAAAACTGAACCCTAACATGATTCTCATTCATAACAGCAACTAAACCATATTATATTACATGATATCAACATTCAAATGTAAATCGAAGTGGAGAAAATAGTGTGTATGTTCACTGATACTTTGACAGTATCAGTAAAATAGGAATTTCCCATTTTGACATAGAAATAGCAATTAACAAGTAGGTTAATGGTTGGTAATTAATGACTAATATGTGTATGTGTTATTCACACAGTATTGTGTTCAAAAATAGGACAGGAATGTGTCCAAGAACCAAACGAACCCAACACTAATCTGGACACGAACAACAGTAAACCCGTACACGAGTCCTAGCTCACTCGACACGAATTCGCGGTGGTCGTTCGATGCTCACCACTGTCGAGGCTCCGACCATTGAGGTAGCGTCGGGATAGGATATCGTACAGATCTGGATGTCAGCCTAATATGGGGGAGCGAGGTCACCGAATTGGAGATCGACAGGGCGTTGGACACCCGGAGGCGCCGGTGAAGCTCGAGTGAAGGGACTCTAGTCTAGGCTTCGATCGAGGAAGACAACGGCGCTGCGACACAGGAAGGAATGCGGTGCGGCTCATCGGAGGGAATGAATTTGATGGGTCAGAGACGGTGGGTGTAAGAGGATCTTTTAGGTAACAGTGATGCCTGCTAAGATCGAGCTCCGCGGACGCAGATCCGGTGTCATCGGCGAACTTAGGTGAGGGTTTCGATGGATTTGAAGATAGTAGAGGAATTGGCTGTGGTGTGGCCGGGATCGACTGGTGTGGGTTGTTAGGTGGTGCTGGGGTGGTAGATGACTGGCTGTGGAGGCGAGTGATGATGATGGTTGTATCCGGGGATGGGGTTAGGATAGTTGACGGTGGCGGAGGAGATGAAGTCAGACATAAAGCACGGGGTGGCCATAGACTGTGCTTGGCCGGGTGGTTGGTGGCGGTTAGGTGATGCTAGGCGTTGTGGAGGGGTGTACGGGAATGACAGAGCTAGAGTTAATGGTGAGGGGGTGTCAGAATTGGTGGTGGACTTGCTGGTGGCGGTGATGGTGCTCACCGGAGTGTGGTGGTCGTGTTGGCCACTAGGGTGGTGCCAGGCAGACTGATGGTGGTGATGATCGGTGGTGTGGAGGCTGGAGACTTGGTCGGCTAGGCGGGGGTGAGGGCGGAGTAGTGACGTGCTGGAAGACAGTGGTAGAGACGGGATCGACGGAGTGGCCGGTTGTGATGATAGGAAAGGTGGATAAGAGAAGGAGGATGGGGCGGTGCTCCCTCGGTGCACGGCGGTCGGTCGTTGGAGCTCGACGGCGGTAAGGAACTGATCGGCCATGATGCTAGAGAGAGAGAGAGAGAGAGAGAAAGAGTGATTTGAAATTGTAATAAAATGTTAGGAATCCCCAATATTTTAATATAAGGGAGATGGAGTGCTCCACAAGACAATGACAATGCTAGTGCTTTCTAATAGATCTAGGGTCATAGTTGAAAAACCTAACTAACCATAACTAATCTCTAACTAATTTTTAACTAATTACTAACTAATTCTATTAATAGCTTTAATTAATCACTATACTAATTTAACAAATAACTATTAGCTCAAAAACTTAGTAGAATTTAGGAGAACTTAATATCGGCCTACAATCTGGGCCCACGACTTGGTAGGCTAAACTAGCCCACAATCCAAGTCTCATCTTGGTAGGCTAAAATGAATTAAAATTAAAAGCTAAAATGGATACGTAAGAAAAGTTAAATAACTTATTAGTATAAACTATAAAATTAAAAAATAAAAGAATATTTATTTACCAATACTATTTTGACAATCTTTTCTTAAAAGAAAATATTTATACTTAAAAAGTTCAAAAAAAAATGGACAGGAAGTTCATAATTTCAAAAATATAGAAAACATGGGTTACAAATTTACCCCCTTAGAAAAATTTTGTCCTTGAAATTTCAAATGACACGATAAGCACGGTTAAGGATAACCAAATACGAAAATTTGAAAAAAGATTAAAATTAGTTAAACAAAATTTAAGTATGACTTAGTAGAATCAAGATGATCTATAAGTGATCAAAGTTTAAAAATCTAGGCCTGGTGAAATAATACAAAAATGATTGTCATAATTATATTCTAAACATGATCAATAATCAA
The DNA here is from genome assembly GCA_029216955.1 of Iris pallida. Classification (NCBI taxonomy): domain Eukaryota; kingdom Viridiplantae; phylum Streptophyta; class Magnoliopsida; order Asparagales; family Iridaceae; genus Iris; species Iris pallida. The sequence goes on from JANAVB010021200.1 coordinate 1,585,637, forward strand.
ATCGCGACCTAAGTCCAAAAAAATTGTATAGGCATAATTAGCACGGACAAGACTAAAATTCAAATCATTTAAACTCCTTGATTAAAAATATGATCAAGGTTTGAGGCTTGATTTAAACACAACTAATATAGTCATAAATGCTAAAATATGATCAATATCGAAATGATATGACTAAGAATAATCTAAACAAGAATTTTGAAATTTTGGTTTTACCAGAAACCAAATTTAAGAATGAACAAAGTTAAATTCTAGAATTGATTCGAAGCATGATTAAATAATTTTAAGCATGATTTGATCAAAAACAGTTCAGGAGTAAAAATTGAAGTCGTTTGCATGATAAAAAAAATGAACAAAACATAATCGAAATTATTTAGGTATAACCAAAGGTCTAATTATGACCAAAAGAACCAAAATTAGTTAGGCATGATCAAGTCAAAATCAAAATCATTTAGGCATTACTAGCATGGCTAGAAATAAAATTTCAAAACACAACTAATCAAAATATGGTCAAGATGATATAATCACTGAGAATGGGATCATAAGTGATAAAATGAAACGCCTAAGGATAATCAAAACAAGAATTTGAAAATTTGACTTGACTAGAAATCAAATTTAAGAATGAGCAAATCTAATTCTAGAATTGCTTTGAAGCATGATCAAAGAAAATAAGTCATTTAGGCACGATTTGTGCTTAAGATAAAAATCATTCAGAAATAAAGACCAAATCACATAACTATGATCTTTATCAAGTTAGACATGATCATAATATAATCAAAATAATTTAGGTATACTCAACATCTAATTATAACTAAGAGAACTCAAAATTATCATTATCACGACCCACACCCAGTTTAGGGACACGAGAACGTGGGTACGTCCAGCCTACGCTGCAGTTTTCGCGGTAGAACACTTTTCTAGGTCACAATAGCAACTAAACACAATATAATATACTCTCCAAATGTTGGACAATATCAGAAGATACAACTCAATCACATAAACTAGAGGTAGATAAATGGCACGATAAGATGGATATAAAATCTACAGAATGAGATACAACCAGAAGAAATAAGCCTAAGTGTTTAACAATACCAAAATTCCAACATCCACATAATACATCAAAGACAACACAAATGAAATAAGATAAGTAGCCTAGCAGTCTAGCCTAGGCAATGGGGTAGTATCCTCAGCTACTGGGGATCCTGCTGAGGGTCCAGGTCATAAGTGTCATCTATAGCGACTCCGTAGTAGGTAGTGCAAAACTCATCCTTATCCTCTATAATATTTTCAACAGGTCCAGTCAGGACAGAAGCGAATACATAACTCTCACGTAGTTCAAATCATGGCAGAAAATGTAAAATAAGCAATAGAATAATATACATAAAGTGTTGTACGAGATGTACATGATAGTAAAACAGATGAATCTGAGAACACAAGAGTTTTATAAGAAAATAAGAACTGTAAGTAATATAAGTAATTTAGAGCATAAGATGGTTATGTAGTCGACTTGGGTTGCACATGCCTAAGTTAACTGAGTTGCACATGAAGTAACAGAGTTGCACATGATGGAAAAAGATCACATAACCATTTATACTCACCCCTACTCCTAATCAATACACAAGGATCCAGTCAAGTTACGTTACGTATATGATTTATTGGTTATACACGAGGCACATGTGAGAATATGGCATACATGGGAGCACATGAAAGTACATAAGAGCACATGAGCGTACATGATTGCACATGAGAGTACATGAATAATACGAATGCAAGGAGCACAGGATGTATATGAAACACATGACATGAAGTACCCGATGCAGCCGTCAAGGGAGATAACATCTCATGAAAAGATATATATAGTACCAATCCATGATAACAATGTGTCAGCATCAAGTAATGTAGTCTAGAGCAAGAATATAAGTCCTAGCAAGTATGAAACGATCCGAAAATGTACTCGCCTGATATCCTGAATGACTGATGAGAATAGATGCTTGAATCGGAGTAATTGAGTCCTATTTAGTACAACGCAGGTTACAAAGTGTCCAAGATGTAATAAATGAAGTTTACAATACGTTCTACATAATTTTAGGTTATTCTAGGTCAAAGTCAACTCCTGGTCAACTATGGTCAATATTCTAGTCAAACTAGTCAACTAGTCTAGGGTTTAGTCCAACTCTAGTCTACATGTCATGTTAGGCCTATAGGGTTAAATACTAAGTCATTCTATAGGTTACCTCACTATATTAGGATACCTTAGGATATCAAGGTATTAACATAGCCTAGTCTAACATACCTCATAGGCATGTATACTATATATACATACACTAGTTATACTCTCTATATATACCATAGCCTATACTTACCTATATAACTATCCTTATATAGCTCAACTCATGTGTATATATATATACCATATATATATAGACATAACAATACATATAACAAAACTATGTATAAACATAACATATATACATACATTACATAACCTATATTCATATACTATATGTATACCTATACATAACTATATATGTAACAGTCAAACTCTAGCATCTATCAAACAAAACCCAAACCACTCAACCTCACATGCTCAACCTACTGTCTCAGAAAACTGAGTACACTGTCTCAACAGTTCAAACCTAAACCCAAACTATAACCCTATCTCAGTTTAAACTAAACTCTATATTCAACACATACATATATACAGATATTAACTCACACATCAAATCTGGAACCAAAACCTACTCATAGCATATATAGATATATACTATATAACATATGACACATGCAAACATCTACACTAATCTCAAAAAACTGAGAATCACAAAGCCTAAACCCTATCCACAACCCAACTGAACCAGCATACTGTAAAACAAAACCTCCAACCAACAACCCAACTGAACCAAACAACTTAGGTATCAAATATCTCAGGAACTGAAAACAACCTATCCTAAACTGAACTCAGGAAAATGCAAGCCCCAAACCCAAATAACACCCTAACTGGATAAGTATCCCAAATCAACAAACCTAAACCAAACTGGATAGATAAATACAAAAAAGGGGGTCGAGTGTGTGTGCAGGGTGTTGAGCTTGTGTCCAGGAGTCACTGGGGGTGTCAAGGTGTGTCCACGAGTGTCCACAGTCGTGTCTAACCCTGTGTTAAGCATGAATCAGAAACCTGGCAGAACCCTAAAATGTATCCAATCATTGTCAAGTGGTCTAGGACACGTGTCCATCCACGTGTCTCTTGGTTGGATTTGTAGGTAGACTAGGTGTAGGGCTTCGTGTCAGACACCCTAAAATGTATCCAATCAGTGTCATGTCTTGATATGAACCCCGTATCAGAGGCTCGTTTTCGTGTGCGTGTGTGTTTGTGCAGAACAGTGTGGACATAATTTCTTAGCCAATACGACACCAAACCTCACAAAACTTTGGGAGGGATCGGTCAGTTATTGCCCGCACCCCTGTGCCAATTTCCAGGTGCCCACGTGGCGTGTCCACTGTGCACGAGACTCGTGTCATCAGGACAACGCACCACAGCTTGTGCGGGCATCCTTGTGTCCAATTTTGGACGCAAAATGTGTCTAAAATTGATTCAGTCTCTAGGATATGAGATCTACACATATTGAGCTACAAAATCATGTATTTAGTTTTGTAAATTAAGAATATTAATTCCTAAGAGGCATTTCACAAAACACTTTACACTGCACTTTGATACGCCTCCGATACGCTTATCAAATGGATTCGATTTGAACACAAACTTGGCCTAGGGCTAAGGGGACCCTAAATGAATGCTTCTATGGAAAAAAATTAGGAAGTTAATAGGGTTAGAGTCCATTACCTATTGAGAGTTGGAATCTCAATGTAAATGCACTTGAGACCAAAATTACTCTACTTCCAATGATCAACTTGCTCCAAATCCTTGCTAGCTAGCTTCTAGAAGCTTCCTCTACACTAGAGAGTGTATTGCAATTGATTAGGCTCAATTTGGAGTTGATTTGGATGAAGGGGATCAATTTGGGAAAGAACCCAAATTAGAGTTTGAAGAGTGTAAAGAAAAGAGGCAAAGTGTGCTAACATGATGTTATATAGAGGGGTTGCCTATGGCCGACCACAAGTAATATCTAGGGTTAGGGTTCAAGTTTAAGGCAATTAAAGGCCTCTACATACATAATTCAAGCCTTTCTAGTAAAGGCCCAAGTAAAAATTAGGGTTTCAAGCTAAATATCTCCTTAGCCATAATATCTATATATTACTAACCTTGTCATCTAGTTGGAAGCTACTAATGAAATATCTAGGCTTATGATTAACATCTAGATTAGGGCAATGCTAGGTTAAGGCCTAATATTTTAATTAGCACATTATTAATTACTATAATTCAAAATAATTCAAATGTCACAAATGACCAAAATACCCTTAGCCTAAAAAGTGATAATTAGCTAATTTAATCATATGTGTTAGGTCTCCATGGTCATGGTTAGTATCTAGATTAAGTAGCTCTAAGGTTACACTAGTAAAAGGCTAAAGTCATAATACACTAAATTAAATAGTATTAAAATAATTAAAATTTACCATAAATCATTAACATGATTTAAATCCTATTATTTAATGATCAATTTTATAAAAGTTCAAAATTATCTTCATTTAGAAAAGTGGTAGTTACAAGTCTACCCCCTTAGAAAAATTTTGTCCTCGAAATTTAGGTCGATCATACTCCTCTTAGGGTCACGTCCCCAATAATCATGGTCTTAAGAAAGCTTATCTAAATTATGCAATTTGAAAGAATAACATACAGGGTCATGGCAGACACTATCAGTCTGAGTTCTCATCTAGCCATACTAGTCATACTACAGAACAAAGCAATCATAAGGTACCAAACATACAACAACATGGTAGGGTGCAGCAATCAGCAAGACATGCTAAGGTCTAGGTCAAGAACTCACCTCCAACTAGGTCTGGTGACTAAAACTCCCTCCTAGAGGCGGGGCCTTAATCCCCATGGCACTTCTCATAAATCATGCTATTGTAAAAACTTTTCTTCCTTTTTTTTGATTTTATTCTCCTCTATCAACTTAATCATCCTAAAATTTAAATTCCTACACCTTGTCATAACTTGGATCCAAAATCTCTAAATCAAAGTTTATGAAATCCTCAGACTTGTTCAAATCACTGTCCTCGAAATATAATACTACTATGTCATTCATTAACTTATTCTCCATTATAAAATCAACCTTCGTATTTCTTTCACGTACACCATCAAATATTATACTTCTTAAATTTTTAAAACCTCCGTGAAATCTTTAATTAATTTTTTTCTATAACTCAAAATCCTTGTGTTCACTCTGTTCTTAGTCATCCTCTTACTAACATCTTATTCAATTTTGTATCATCATCGCATTACAGTTAAATTCTTTTCTCCATTTCTAAATTCCTAAATTTAGCATCACAACCTTAAGTGAAATATCTTGAGAATTAATACCCTAAAATTATTTAAGTTCACAAAAACAAACTGATCTCGAATATCCTTGTTATTTCTCAAGTACACCTACAAAATATTACTGTTCTAACCATCAATATATACATCCTACTATCCTTCTGGTTAGCCAGAGGGGTCACTACCTCCTGAGTAATAGGAGGTGGAAACATGCTCTCAGTCATATCTGAAACTGCAGCTACGCTCAGGGGACAGGCTCAGGTCATGGGTGCCAAACTGGAAGTAGAAAGGGAAAATAGGAAATCATCAAAGGCTCTAAGACAGACTACCATCCTATGTGAAAACTGGCAATTTTTTATAAACAACTAAGAGTTAGCTATAATGGATTACTATTCTAATGCTAGAGCCAAACTATCATCTCTAAGATAAAGGCCTAACACAAGTCATCAAATCATTGTACTATGAAAGAATTATCAAAATGAAGTTCCACAAGGAATTAGACTAATTAACTAAAATTATCCCTACTACTAAGTTAATTGATGATGGAAAATAAATTTTTTTTTACAACAGAAGGGTACGATAGAGATGACATATTTAAAAACCTTCTTAAGATACAATCTGATAATCATATGCGTCTGTCCAAAATCATGATACTCAGAATCCTCGCCATGCTAGTAAGCAAGGCTGCGATAATCCATAGAGTCCACAATTAAGGTACATAGTTCTAGAATCATGGTATTTAAAATTTTTGTATTGTTGCATGCTTGGCTACGAAAACTTTAAATTCTCACACTCGAGAATACATCCAAAATTAGACTCTATATTTTGTCATGCCAGCTAATATGACTGTAGAAGAATCTAGATTCCATAACTGAGGCGACCTAGACCATAAGATTTTTTTTGGTAGAGAATCAAGTAACAATGAACACCAAGAATCAAATTCAACAACGAACAAGAAAGGTAGACAGTAACTATTGGAATCGAATTTTGAGATAGTTTATAATGAGATTCTCAAGTGTCATCCCAGGAATCTCTCAAGGAATTCTAACTATGATTGAGTAACCTCTTATGCTAAAGCCTATTCCTTATCTCTAACCGCAGGTACGCAGCAGAACAACTAATCGTCGTACTACCACGACTTCGTACTAATACGAATCTCGACTTGCATGGGCCACCACTAAAAATGTGTCAAGATCTGCACCCGGTTTAGGGGCACAAGAACATGGGTACGTCCAGCCTACGCTGCAGTGTCGACGGTAGAATACTGTTCTAGGCCACAATAGCAACTAAATATAATATAATATACTCTCTAAACGGAGGACAATCTCAGAAGATACAACTCATCACATAAACTAGAAGTAGACAAATGGCACGATAAGATAGATATAAAATCCAAAGAATGAGATACAACCAGAAGAAATAAGCCTAAGTATTTAACAACACTAAAATCCCAACATCCACATAATACATCAAAGACAACACAAATGAAATAAGATAAGTAGCCTAGTAGTCTAGCCTAGGTAATGAGGTAGTATCCTCAGCAACTGTTGGATCCTGCTGAGGATCCAGGTCACAAGTGTCATCTATAGTGGCTTCGTAGTGGGTAGTGCAGAACTCATCCTCATCTTCTGTAATAATTTTAATAGGTATAGTAAGGACATGAGCGAATACATAACTCTCATGCAGTTCGTATCATGATAGGAAATGTAAAACAAGCAATAGAATAATATACATGAAGTGTTGTAAGAGATGTATATGATAGTAAAACAGATGAATCTGAGAACACAAGAGTTTTATATAAAAATAAGAACTGTAAGTAATATAAGTGATTTAGAGCACAAGATGGTTATCTAGTCGGCTTGGGTTGCATATGCATAAGTTAACTGAGTTGCACATGAAGTAACAGAGTTGCACATGATGGAAAAAGATCACATAACCATTTATACTCACCCCTGCCCCCAATCAATATACAAGGATCCAGTCAAGTTAAGTTACGTATATAATTTGTTGGTTATACACGAGGCACATCTGAGAACATGGCGTACATGAGAGCACATGAAAGTACATGAGAGCACAAGAGCGTACATGATTGTACATGAGAGTACATGAATAACACGAATAAATAGAGCACAGGATGTACATGAAACATGACATAAAGTACCTGATACACCCGTTATAAGGGGGATAATATCTCATAAAAAGATTCATATAGTACCAATCCATGATAATAATGTGTCAGCATCAAGTAATGTAGTCTAGAGCAAGAATATAAGTCCTAGCAAGTATGAAACGATCAGAGAATGTACTCGCCTGATATCCTGAATGACTGATGAGAACAGATGCTCGAATCGGAGTAACTGAGTCCTATTTAGAGCAACACAGGTCACAAAGCATCCAAGATGTAATAAATGAAGTTTATAATGCATTCTACATGATTTTAGGTCATTCTAGGTCAAAATCAACTCTTGGTCAACTATGGTCAACATTCTAGTCAATTAGTCTAGGGTTTGGTCCAACTCAAGTCTACATGTCATGTTAGGCCTATAGGGTCAAATACTAAGGCATTCTATAGGTTATTTCACTATACTAGGATACCTTAGGATACCAAGGTATTAATATAGCCTTGTCTAACATACCTCATAGGCATGTATACTATATATACATACACTAGTTATACTCTATATATATACCATAGCCTATATACTTACCTATATAACTATCCTTATATAGCTCAACTCATGTGTATATATATACCATGTATATATAGACATAACTATACATATAACAAAACTATGTATAAACATAACATATATACATACATTACATAACCTATATTCATATACTATATGTATACCTATACATAACTATATATGTAACAGTAAAACTCTAGCATCTATCAAACATAACCCATACCACTCAACCTCACAGGCTCAACCTACTGTCTCAGAAAACTGAGTACACTGTCTCAACAGTTCAAACCCAAACCCAAACTACAACCCTATCTCAGTTTAAACTAAACTCTATATTCAACACATACATATATATAGATATTAACTCACACATCAAATCTGGAACCAAAATCTACTCATAGCATATATAGATATATACTATATAACATATGACACATGCAAACATCTACACTAATATCAAAAAACTGAGAATCACAAAGCCTAAACCCTATCCACAATCCAACTGAACCAGCATATATATATATATATATATATATATATATATATATATATATATATATATATATATACATACATAACAAAAATATATATATATATACAAAAAAAATATATATATATACATATACATACATAACAAAAAATATATGTATATATATATATATATATATATATATATATATTATATATATATATATATATATATATATATATATATATATATATATATATATATATATATATATATATATATATATATATATATATATAACAATATATATATATATATATATTATATATATATATATATATATATATATATATATATATATATATATACGTAACAAAACTTCCAACCAACAACCCAACTGAACCAAACAACTCAGGTATCAAATATCTCAGGAACTGAGAACAACCTATCCCAATTGAACTCAGGAAATCTCAAGCCCCAATACCAAATAACACCCTAACTGGACAAGTATCCCAAATCAACAAACCTAAATAAAACTGGACAGATACATACAAAAAGGGGGTCGAGTGTGTGTGCAGGGTGTTGAGCTTGTGTTCAGGAGTCACTGGGGGTGTCAAGGTGTGTCTACGAGTGTCCACAGTTGTGTCAAACCCTGTGTCAAGCATGTATCAGAAACCTGGCAGAACACTGCCTCGTGCACACGTGTTGAGTAGTTTAGGACATGTTGTGTCCATCCACGTATCTCGTGGTTGCGTCTGTAGGCAGACTAGGTGTAGGGCTTCGTGTCAGACACCCTGAAATGTATCTAATTAGTGTCGTGTCTTGATACGAATACCGTATCAGAGGCTCGTTTTCCACTACAAGAAATTGTATTTTTAGCAACATGTTTCTATGGCATAGCGTCTATTATGTCACCAGAAGTCATTTTTTATATGTATTGGCGACATAACTTTTAGTTTGTCGCGGAAGCCACCCAAAATTTAATAGAGGGAAACAAAAAAGTAGAAAGCGCCAAAAATCATGAATATATTACGACATCGACGTGTCGTAAAAAGATAATATATTTGCTGTGACAACCATGTGCATATTGTCACGACCCGCACCCAGTGTAAGGGTACGAGAAGTGGATACGTCCAGCTTACGCCGCAGTGTTGGCGGTAGAACGTTGTCCTAGGTCACATACATCTAGCAATTATAAGGTACATTTCACAGTTATACTCTCTGAATGGAGAAATAATATAAGTATAAATCTCAATCACAGCTAAGGAAGATGTACGATAAGATAGATAATAATATCAACAGAACCATAGATGAAATACGATAAAAGAGATAATCCAAAGTGTCTAAGATAAACATCTAACAAGATCCACAAATCCACATCATCACAATCTCTAATACAATATCCAGATGAGATACAACTGAAATAAAAAACTAAACTAAAGGAGTGTCGTCAGCAGATAATGGATCCTGCTGGAAGTCCAAGTCACAGGTGTCCTCTAATGCTGCCCCGTAGTAGGTGGTACAGCACGCCTCATCCTTGTCCTCCGTAATATTTTCAACAGGTCCAGTCAGGACAAGAGCGAGCACAATACATCTCACGCAGTTCATAATATGATATGATATATAAATATGCTATAGAGTAAGATACATAAAATGCTAGAAAAATATATAAAATAAAGGAGATGACTGTAAAGAAATATCTACTAGTGATTTGGAGTACAATCTAGATATGTGAACGGCTTGAATTTGCACATGAGTAATCTAAGAGTTTGCACATGAGTATACTACTTTGGAATTGTTCATATGGCCATTTATACTCTCCGTATCCCAATCAATACAAAAGGATCCAGACAGGTTATGTTATTGCATATGATATCACATGAAGGCCCATAAAAGGGTGCACATGATTATATACATGGGGGATCTATGAACATGAGAGTACATGAATCAAAAGAGTGCATATGAATGGTGAAAGCACCGGAGTATATGATGAAAGTGAAACGCACATGACATACTGTAACCCGATGCTACCGAGGAGGATAACATCCCATGAAGGGATCCATATAGTACCAATCCGTGTTAACAACGTGATAACATCAAGTAAAGTAATCTAGAGCATAAATGTAAATCCTATCAAGTATAAAATAGTCAGAGAATGTACTCGCCTGATATCCTGAGTATCTGAAGTGAATATACTGTCTGAAGAGGGTGTCTGACTCCTATTTAGAACATCACAAGTCACAACATGTCCAAAATGGTAAAATAGTACACTACAATACATTCTTCATGATATTTGGGTCAATCTAGGCTAAAATCAACCTTTGGTCAACTCTAGTCAACTACACTAGTCAAACTAGGTCAACTAGGTCAAGTCCTAACCCAGACAAGTCTTACTAAGCCTAACCATGTCTATTCTAGCATTCACACAAGTCACAACACTACACAAACTATCAACACACAATTTCATGTATATACATACCCATATACACATAATGTATACATAGACATACATATAGGAAGACCATATAGGGCTATATGCCATATACCAATCTATATTGGCATACACATATATGTATTCACCACATTTACATATACAAAACATATATAGGCAAACATACATATATATATTACATGTTAGCAAGAATATAGATATTTATAGATACATATATAAAGAGAGGTAGTGTGACAGTGGCATGTGTGTGTACCATGTGTGTGTATGTTTAACAGTGGTGTGTGTGTGTATACAAGTAGAATGTGTGTGTGTGTGTGTATACAGTGGTGTGTGTGTGTATTAGATCACAACATAGGTTATAGTGTGTATGTGTGTGTGTAGGTAGCTGTACATAGAGTTCTCAGGTTTATAAATATGGTTGTGTGTGCATATTATAAATCAGTGCATACAGATTTTTAGTTTTCAGTTTTCTAGGTTAGGAAAATAGAATCAACACCCAAACCATCACACACATGAACCCAAGAAATGTAACTTTAAATCTCAGACATAATATATATATCTAACATGATAAATTAATCATCTAATCAATTTAAACATAAATAAACTCAGGAATTCAATTAACAGAACCTAGTATCAGTAAATTAGGGGAAAATACCAATTCGAAATCAAAACACCGTTAATAATCCAATTAATTGGTTGTTAAATGATAGTGCACATGTGTATATGTCACACAAGTGTCATGGTGTCCATAAACTGGACACAAACGTGTCCAAAACAAATCCAACACACGAGCACATTGAAACAGTGTACTGTCTCGTGCACGAGTTGTCTACGTTCATGGACACGACACACGACACCAATGACCTCGTGCTCGTGTCAGAGGGTAGAGGGGGTGTAGTGCAACGTATCCAAAATCCTGACACAAGTCTTCGTCGTATCCTGTGCGGACACGAGATGCGTGTTAGTAAGCAAAATACACAGTGCAATGTGCGGTATAAAATGCGTACGGGCCTAATATCGTGTCCGATACGTTACGAGGAGTCGTGGAAATGGGCGAGTGGCTTGTCAGTCACTGTCCCGACCTCTACACCAAGTTTGGTGGGTCCACATGGCCTGTACAGTGAGCACGACACGTGTGGCATCAGGACACTCGAGACACGATCTCGTGCTGCGTGTCCATGTCTATTTTTGACACAAAAATAACACAGGGATCGACTCAGATAAGAGGGATTGTGATCTACATATATAGGGCTACAAGATCATTCAATTTTTTTTAAATTATCAAAATAAATTCTATTGTGGCATTCTAACAAACACTTGCAAATAGAATATGATACATGTCCGATATGGACACGAAATCAATGCAAAACTTTACCAAACACACACCATAGCTAGGGAATACCTAGATCTAGGCTATCATGCAAAGAAATCAGGATTAAATGATAGTTTGAGGTGTTTAACTATAGAGTATCAATCACAAAGAAAAAGCCCCAAATAGGAAGATTCCTCTTACAAGTCAAAAGCTCCAAATTGTGCTAAATTTGAGATTTCTCTCTATAAACAGAAAATAGAGTATGATTAGATTCTAATGCAAGAGACTAGAGTAAAAAATGAATTAAAATGAAAGAGTTATGGATTGAGGAAGAAGGACCAATACCTCTTTCTATCCAAAAGTTGTTTTGATGCAAAAGAGGCAAGAAATATGAAGAGAGATTAAATAGGAGGGATTTCCTATGTGGTCGGCCATGTAAGAAAGAAATTAGGGTTAGGGTTATGACTAATGGGCTTGGGCCAAGTTTCAATGCTAATGAAATCAATCCATAAGTCAAAAGTCCATGCACTAAATCATTTATTCTCTATATGAAACTTGATTCAAAATAACTTAACTTGGGTTGACTTAAGTTAGACTAGGGTACCACCATGCTAATCAAGTCACCATAGCTAAAGTCAATATCTAGGTTAGTCTCTAAAGTCTCAACTAGCAAAGGTCAAAAATAACAACCACCACTCCAATAATTCAAATACATTCAAAATTCTCAAAATGTCCAAAATACCCTCAAGCTAAAATGTGGTAGTGACACCTGTCACCGAAAATTAAGTTATATTCTGTAGTACGTGTCTATGTAGGGAAATATACCTTTATAATTTTCTAATTAAATGATAACCTAAAAACAACTATTAAATAAAACAAAAAACTGATTGTTTTCTCTCCCGGGCGCTCCGAGGCTTCTCTCTCTCCCGTGGGGCTCCCAGGTTCTCTCTCTCCCGTGGTGCTCCCCAGGGTTCTTTTTTTTTTCGCGGTGCTCCAAGATTCCCTCCTCTATCGAGATTGGAGATTCTCTGTAGTGAGCTTCTTTCCTACTATACTTAGTAGGTTAAATTGAGAGGGTTGAGAATATGATTGGAATTTATTATATGTATATACATAGGAAAATGATTGGCTGCTTCAATTTTCTTAGTGTTTGATTTTGTTGAAGTTTGATTTTGCTAGGGTTTCTCTTTCTCCTATGATTTTTGCTTTGAAATGTTTTTATTTGGGGAGAACCTGCAATAAAGTTGTGATTTGGGGATTTTTCTTTTATGCTATTCAGTTTTGCCAAGTTCCTGACCCAAAAATTTGGGGTTCGGCTCAGAGATTTTTTCCTGGACATGGTAGAGTTGGTTGAAATTCTTATTTGAAGATTTTCTTACTGTATATCGGTTGAAAAGTTTCACAGATGACAAAATTTTATACTATATTTTCTTTGACAAATTGGCTATAAACTAGAGAACTTTCTTCAAACTTTCTTGGATAAATTTTGAAATATTTTGTCTCAGCATCTTTTATTGTAACTTTGTTCTCTAATCCTATAGTGAACAAACTCAGTTTGCGGATTGTTCAGCCACAATGGTCCGATATGAGCAATTATTTAACTAGTTTTGGTTCTATAATGCTATTGAAGTTTGACATTATGATTAAAGCGTCTTTTTATAATTAGTACTTTTACCAAGAACTGTGTTATTTTTCGACTGAGTTTTTCTTTTATAATGTTCACTGATTATTGATTATACCTATGATTATGGAAACTTTTTAATTAAGTACTTATATGGAAGCTTGTTTGTATTACTGTGGTAACTTTAACATAAAGTCTAAGTATAATCTAATATTCAGAATTTAACATAATAAAAATAGAATTAGTGTGAATTATTCAGAATTTAATAATAAGGTATTTAAGTAGTTTAATTTTGTGTTTGGATGCCTCTTTCTCAATGAGACAACACATGTGACACCACTATAATTTTACTGGAAAAAGATCTAATCCTTCTTATGAGTAAGTACAACGACTCTCCTACTCTTGCAGATTTTTTTCACTTTAGTTTGTATTTTAATTCTTGAGAAGTTGAAAGCTTGTTATTTCTTGTACTCCTCTAATACTTGTAGAAGAGAGTCTACTTCTCTTTTAGTTTTGACTTATCCTCTCTAGTCTTTTAGTCACATATTGCATATGCAGGTGATGTAAACTCCCAATCAATTTGTATTAAAAGATAGTGTTTTGTAATAAAAAGATCATCTCTTACTTGAGTTCTTAGTAATTAGTATACACTAAGTGGTCTTTCCAAGTATGTATTATATGATGCAATTGTTATTGAGACTTAGTTGAGCACATGTCCAAGATCAATCATGCATAATATTTTGTTGAAAAATATATTATGTGAAAGATAGTCCAATTCCCAATCAATTTGTCTTAAAAGATTCCTTTTTTGCTACAAAAACAAATACACTTATATGCTTATTTTTAGGATTAGACAGGAAACATAATACACATGCTTTTTTATATACTCGTTTAGGCCACCCCTATTTTAAGTCCATAACTTCGTGATAATTATTAACAATTGTGTTTTCATGTAGATATGGACAAGAGTTGGATGTCACTTTCTAGAAAGAGATTAAGTCAGCCGTATGTTGATGGGGTGAACTCTTTTACAGAATTTGCAATAAAAAAGTGGGCAAGAATGGTACGATTCGATGTCCATATAATGAATGCATGAATCTCGAGTGGCTCACCGAGGAAGTTGTGAAGAATTATTTAGTTCGATATGGAATGATGATATCTTATAAGAATTGGGTGTACCATGGAGAACTTGTTACCGAGTATCAAAATCAAGTATCAGATGATGAGGATGATATTGAAATGTCAGATAAAGAAGACGATCAAGATGAGTTTCCTGAATTAGTACAAGCTATTGTAGGGGGACTTACATGCGCCATGACTGGGAGGATGATACTGCTCAGAGGGAGGAACTGCATGACATCGATAAACTATTAGAGGCTGCCCAATGTGAGGTGTACCCAGGGTGTAAAAAGTATACCTTGTTGAAGTTTGTGATTACGTTGCTTCATGTTACGGCAATAAGCAAATGGAGCAATAAATCGTTCGACATGTTGATGGGAATATCATTAGATCTTCTACCTGAAGGAAATTTGGTTCCAAAATCCATTTATGAAGCCAAGAAGTTCCTACGTGACTTGGGCTTGGGGTACGAGACAATTCATGCATGTCAACATGATTATGCACTCTTTTGGAAGGAGAATGCGACCTTAGAAATTTTTTTGATTTGTAGAGAGTCTAGATACAAGCTAAATGATGGTGATGGAAAAAAGATTCCCCATAAGGTCTTGCATTACTTTCCATTGACACTGAGGTTGCGTAGATTATATATGTCGAGAAAGACAGCTAAAGACATGAGATGACATAGTGAGAAGCGCATGAATGATGGAGTATTAGGGCATCTAGCTGACAGTGCCGAGTGGAAGGATTTTGATAGCAATTTTCTTTATTTTGCTCGGGAATCCCGAAATGTACGGCTAGGAATGGCCACTGATGGGTTTAACCCATTCGGAAATATGAGTACATCTTACAGTTTATGGCCTGTAATAGTTATGCCCTATAACTTACCACCCTGGAAGTGTATGAAGAATCCATTTTTCATGATGTCTTTACGTATTCCAGGTCCACAAGCACCTTGAAGAGATATTGATGTTTACATGCGACCATGGATTGATGAGCTAAAAAAGTTGTAGGAAAGTGGTGTACTTACTTATGATGCATCCAGGGAAGAAACTTTTCGAATGCATGCAGCTGTAATATGGACAATAAATGACTTTCCTGCATATGACAACTTGTCTGGGTGGAGTACAAAGGGTTATTTGGCTTGTCCCACATGCAATGATAATGCATTATCTCAAGGTTTGAGAAATAAAGTTAGTTACTTGCGGCATCAGTGTTATCTACCTGAGAATCATGTTTGGCGAAGGAGTAAGGCCTTTAATGGTAAGGTTGAGCACCGAACAAAATCCTTGGAGATACCAATGGAAAAGATATTAAATCATGTATATGTCGAGAAAGACAGCTAAAGACATGAGATGGCATAGTGAGAAGCACATGAATGATGGAGTATTAAGGCATCCAGATGACAGTGCCGAGTGGAAGGAGTTTGATAGCAATTTTCCTTATTTTGCTCGGGAATCCCGAAATGTACGGCTAGGAATGACCATTGATGGGTTTAACCCTTTCGGAAACATGTGTACATCTTACAGTTTGTGGCCTGTAGTAGTTATGCCCTATAACTTACCACCCTGGAAGTGTACGAAGGATCCATTTTTCATGATGTCTTTACTTATTCCAGGTCCACAAGCACCTGGGAGAGATATTGATGTTTACATGCAACCATTGATTGATGAGCTAAAAAAGTTGTGGGAAAGTGGTGTACTCACTTATGATGCATCCAGGGAACAAACTTTTTGAATGCATGCAGCTGTAATGTGGACAATAAATGACTTTCCTGCGTATGACAACTTGTTTGGGTGGAGTACAAAGGGTTATTTGGCTTATCCCACATGCAATGATAATGCATTATCTCAAGGTTTGAGAAATAAAATTGGTTACTTGTGGCATTAATGTTATCTACTGGAGAATCATGTTTGGCGAAGGAGTAAGGCCTTTAATGGTAAGGTTGAGCACCAAACAAAATCCTTGGAGATACCAACGGAAAAGATATTAAATCAGTTGGATTGCTTGTCATATGTTGATTTTGGGAAGAACCATAGGAACAAAAAGAGAACTCGCGACCAAGCCAAATTGAATTGAACAAAGAAAAGTATCCTATTTGAGCTGCCGTATTGGAAGCAACGGAAGCTCCGACATAACCTTGATGTCATGTACATAGAGAAAAACATATGTGACAATTTGCTTGGAACGCTATTGAACATAGATGGAAAGAGCAAGGATACAACAAAAGCTCATTTTGATTAGGAGGACATGGGCATAAGGAAAGAATTGCACGTACATAGGTCTCCCGATGGATCCTTGATCAAGCCTCCCACGATTTACATTCTGACAGCAAATGAGAGAGAGGGTTTTGCTGAATTTTTAAAGTCAATCAAATATCCAGATGGATATGCTACAAACATCTCAAGGTGCGTGACCACGAAAAATAAAAAAATTTCAACCTTAAAAAGCCATGATTGTCATGTCCTTATACAACGAATTCTCCCAATCGGGATGCGTGGTTACCTTAACAAGGATGTATATACTATAATGTTTGAGTTAGGTAATTTCTTTGAGGAGTTTTGCTCCAAGACGTTGCTGCAAAATGACTTAGAGAAGTTAGAAGAATGCATAGTTCTAATACTTTGCAAGTTAGAGAAGATTTTTTCTCCAGCTTTTTTTGATGTGATTGTGCATTTGACAGTTTATTTTCCATGTGAAGCCATCCTTGTAGGGCCAGTTCAATATCATTGGATGTACCCAATTGAAAGGTAATTTGTACCATCTTAATGTAAAATTTTATGTTGAACATATTTTTATTAGTATAATTGGTGTTTGTTTGAAAGCTTTCTTGGAACTCTAAAAGGTACGTAACCAATCGAGCTCGGCCAGAAGGTTCAATTACTAAGGCTTATGTTGTCAAAGAGAGCTTGATATTTTGTTCAATGTACTTGAGCAACGTTGAAACCATATTTAATCGAGAAGAACAGAATACTGATGGTGGTGAACGTGGTCCTGGGTTAATGATATTCACACAAAATGTTCGTCCTTTTGGACGACTAACAAGGGCTCCTGATGTGTCAGAGAAGGAATACGAAATTGCTAAGTAGTTTGTGCTTTACAACACTGATGAGGTTAAGCCGTACCTAGAGTATGTTATTCAACATCCTTACATGCATTTATTACTTAAAACCTTTTGATTATTTCTTTATTTTTACTTATGTGTTTAATTTCTTCAAGTAGGGAACACAAGAAGCTATTACAAAATATGGATGAAGGTGATATAACTCAAATACAACGACAAAGTTTTCCAAATTGGTTCAAAAAATAATGTAAGATGTATAACATATATTCAGATACTATTCAACTAATATTATCTTAATACTCTTTTTATGTTTTGTATGTAGATGAATCAATTGCGAACACAAAAGTCACCAAAAACAACTAATAAAATGTGGGCGTTAGCGAATGGTCCAAATGTGATAGTAACTCTTTACTCAGGTTGCATTTCTGATGGCGTCCGGTTCCATACTAGAGACCGCAAAAATTGTCGTAAGAGTCAGAATCACGGTTTAGTCTCTGAAGGAGCCCATAAAGGAAAACCCACAGACTTTTATGGATATTTATGCAAAGTTTGGGAGTTGTCATACATGTATGGCTATAAAGTTATTTTATTCTAGTGTGAATGGTTCAACACAGGTGGTAGACGAACAATAAACAAAGATGCACATTGCCTGAGCATTGATGTCAGGCGTCGGTGGTATTCGGACGATCCATTTGTTCTACCGAGTCAGGTGCAACAAGTCTTCTACATTAATGATACACGATTAGGTGCAAATTGGCAAGTCGTACAACGAGTTCGATATCAAGGTGCATGGGATGTACCATAGTTGGATGATGATGATGATCCTGACTCAGTAGAAGTTCCAGAGCCTATTGATGCATTCCAAAAAGACAAAAGCTCTGGGATTATCCCGATTATCATTGAAGATACTAATGTTCAATATCATAGGGATGGTGTTGATCCTGAAATTATTCCAAATGATATGGTTTTGTATCTCAGCGATAACGAGGATGAAACAGTGGCCCATAATAGTGAGGATAATGAGGATGCAAGGCAAATGCTTTATGATTCTGATATTGACCTCGATATAGAATTTGATATATAGTTTTTAAGTCAAGTTTTGAATATGAATATTGTGTATTTTTGGAACAATGGAGATAAGAACATGGTATCATTAACAGTTTGTATTTTGGAACAATGATATGAACATGGTATCATTGTGTCTATTTGAATTATTGCCCGTACTGTCCAGTTGTGCTTTATTGAATTCTTTAGAACATTGATATGGAGTATGTGATATGATACTGCTAGCTTTAACAGTTTGATTCTTTTGGAACATTGATATGATGCTTCTAGCTTTATCAGCTTGAAAATTTTTTAATAGTATCATTTTGTATTTTGGAATAATGATATGAATAGTTTGCATTTGTTTCTTTGAGATTGAACAAGGTTTATTTGAGACTGAACAGTTTGCATTTGTTTCTTTGAGACTGAAATAGTTTGCATTTATTTCTTTGAGACTGAACAAGGTTTCTTTGAGACTAAACAGTTTGCATTTGTTTCTCGGAGACTGAATAGTTTGTATTTTTTTTCTTTGAGATTAAACAAGGTTTCTGAGACTGAACAGTTTGCATTTTTTTTGAGACTAAACAAGGTTTCTTTGATATGAACAATTTGCATTTTGTATTTTTCCTTGAGACTGAATAAGGTTTCTTTACTGAGACTTTCACATGTAAAATATAAGACTATCAATAGTTTCTTTTGCTCCAAATAGGTGCTAAACTAAGGAAATCAAAGAACAAGGTTTTGTTTCACTTAACAAAATGTCTAAAATTGGCATTTGAAAGAAAACGAGAAAAAGTACAAAAGTACAAATTGTTTCTGGGAAGTATTACTATGGAAGTCTGATCTGAGAGCAATCACTTTGTTCCTTGGACCACACGATGATGATGAAGAAAACTGCTTGAAGAAGATGAACAATCGGAAGAACTAAGTCACCAAAAAGGTATCGAACAACGGCACTGATGGCACAGTCGAATGCTTTCCTTCTTTGCTTCACCCTGTTCTTGAGAAAAAGTTGAAGAAATGCTTCTGGAAATATCACTCTGAAAGTATGAGTTTTCTCAGAATCTCCTCTTCTGTATCTCTCTTGATGTTGTCTTGTATTAAAATAAGTCTATTTATAGACTAGATCCTCTGTGCGTAAAAAGCAACATAATTGGGTCTCTACGCAAGTAACGGTCACCCACGATGAAAATCAACCTTTACGTGTGATGACACGTGTCCCATGTAGAGTTTTGATCTCTACGCACGGTGACACGTGTCCCACTACTTCAACAAAATGGGGAGAGCACGTACACACGTTCCTCGATAAGTGTGGCATGAAAGCCACGTAAGCAGACCACGTTCTCATGTAGCCAGAAAAGATTGGGCGTAAAAATGACCCAAAATAGACTTCCTGCGTAAAGTAGCAGACTGGGCATAAAATAACTCAAAATAGACTTCCCGCGTAAAGTGGCTGAAAAGTAGCCTTGAGCGTAAAATTAGCTCAAATAAACTCTGCGCGCACAAAAGCCTTGAGCATAAAAACTCGAATAGCTTTCGTGCGTAAAAGAAGCAATCTCTTGAGCATAAAGTAGCCCATCTGCACACTAAATGACAAGCGTTGGATTTAGTGAAAAAATCTTCTCGGCTTCTGTGCACTGTTTTTGTCAGAAAATCATTCTGTTAGATCAAAATCACACTCATTAAATGCAGTCTGACAGCCTGTCTCCCGCGTAAAGTTTAAGGATGCCTCTTGCGTAAAGTAGTTCGCGTAGAGTTTACCCTGTTTGCTCTCTGCGTTAAATTTGATTCTGATTCAGTTTGACTTGTGTAAAGCTCTCAACTTCTTTGACTTGGTCTATGAAATTTATTTATGCTTCTACAAGACCCCCTTCAAAGTTTTCAAAATTTTTCTAAGATTTGAAATACTTTGAACAGAAGCGTAAAAATCTGAGATATCCAATAGTCCGCATAAAATTCGGAATACCCAACAGTCCGCATAAAATTTGGGATACTCAACAGTCTGCGTAAAGTTCGGGATACCCAACGGTCGGCTGAGAAGCGTAATATTCGGGATATCCAACAGTCAGCGTAAATTTTGGGAATTTGAACCAATTTTCAAAATTCTCTATAAATAGAGCTTTGCCGATAGAGAGAGAACTTTAGTCATTCTCGAAATTTCAATCTTTCTTTACTATTTTCTTCTTCATCCTTTCAGTTCGAATCAATGGCCCTGAAGAGCAAAACTACCGCCGGCGCCAAGGGCAAGAAGCCCGCCGCTGCTTCATCGAGAAGCGAACGCACGGGAACCGCTGCCGCATCATCGGAGACACCCCGTAAGACCAACCCCACAATGGCTCCGGCCATGAAAGGTAGAACACCCTAATTCGACCGTAAGTTCGTCGGAGAAGAAGAAGACTCGAACCCTAAACTTCATGCCCATGTTTATACGTGTCAGCATAGAAATTAAAATAACAAAATACGCCTACGCTATACGTGTTAGAGTAAAAAATAAGAAATACGCCCACGTCTATACGTGCCAGCGTAAAAACAGAATATGTTCACGTTCATTCGTGCTAGCGTAAAAAAATCAAAATACGCTCACATCCATTCGTGCTAGCGTAAAAACAAAATACGCTCACGTCAATACGTGTCAGCGTAAAAATGAAAATACACTTACGTCAATACATGCCAGCATAAAAATCAAAATACGCTCACGTTCATTCGTGCCAGCGTAAAATCACAAGTGAAAGACTTTACATAAAATAAAGAACTCTTGCACTTAAAATTTTTATTAACTTAATTTTTTGCGCATAAGCGTAAAGTTTGCATAGTCAAGTATAGAGTCTTTAATTTTTATGCGTAAAATTCAAACTAAGTCATCTGCGTAAAAATTCAAATTAGATTTTTACTAACTTGATTTTTCTTTTTCTTTTGGCAGTGGACTTGCAGATTCATCCCCTTGCAGAAATATTCGGCTCACCAGCTGGTATGGTGGGCTCAAATTACTTGGAGAATTTGTCCCCTGTGGAATTCCTTCAATCAGATCCACAATACCCTGAAGAGAGACAACAGCTAATAGCTGCTCAGGGGGACAGAATGCTATTGTCAATGATAAATAGAGAATTGCTGGTATCGCTAGATGACCAACAATTTATGAAGCCTGTCTTCCTGTTTGGGGAGGCTATAGATTTTCAATCACAAACACACCCCAAGAAGGAGGCTTGGGTGTTTAAGTTTGGAGAGAGGGCAATGTATCTCCCAGACATGGCCAGAGATTATCCCTTATCGGCATTCGTACATGCCACCCATCCACGACAGATGCTATGGAACCTGACTCCCAGCAGTCATGGTAGACCAGGAAGAATTATTTTCAAGAGGGATGGGGCCAACGAAATGGGCTACCACATCAGTACTCCTAGTGGTGGTGTCATCCCTTTCTCCGATCTATTGCCTGGATTCACACCGAGCGAAGATTCAGCTCTGATCCAACCGGTGCAGACCCCAATGTTTATTAACAAGTTCATGAAGGCCTCAGTATTATATCCTCGGTCAACCCTAGGCTGCCAGGATGGTTGACTCCTTACAATCAGAACTGGATCTAACTTAGTGCTTGGATATTGAAGAACTTCAAGACTGATCTGGAAGCCATCGGCCTTTATGAAGCAGTAGCCTCTACGAGTCAGGGTATACCGATGAACAGTAACCTGTTCTTGGCTCTGATGGAGTTGTATATCAGTTCAACAGGAACTTTTGCAACCCCATTAGGTGAGATGGGTTTTGTCCTGCACGAGATGCAATTCATCTCTAAGCTGCCGATGGGTGAAGCTCCCTATGAAGAGTATGTTCCCTCCAACCGGAAACTAGCAGAGATCAGCGAGAAGAATCCTGATCTAGTCAAAGTGTATCAAGAATTAATGTGTCATTATTTAATTTGCACCACTATGTATGAAAGTGGGTCGCATTTGGCATATACTAATAAATGGACAACCTATTTATTCTACCACGAGAATAGGATATCCAAGAACGACCAGGGGAGATTCCAAGAAAACAAGGCTCCAACCATCAACCCTTGTTCAATAATTCCTTCAGATCTGATCCATAGTTTGATGATCACACATAAGTCTTCGGACCAATATCTGACCACTAGGACTGGAGACATCCCGCGGGGACTGAAACCTTGAGTTATCTGAGACACGGCAGTCAGAAGATCTCGAGAGAAGCCTTGCTGGCAGGCTTTCTTTCTTTGTGGCTGCAGAGATGGGTCGTAACAGGGATTAGCACAGCTGACAGAATTCATCGAAACGTATTATGGCCGGCAGTACGTTTGGTGTTCAAGGTCAGAATCAACCTGCTATCGGTAATAGTGTGTCGAATAAATACAGGTTTACGGACCTTTGGTGATGAGCTAATCAACAATGCTCCTCACCGAAGATATTTCCCTAGGATAGAGATGCCCTATACTTATCTGATGGGCTGGTTATTATATCATAACTGCAGTCTGTTGCCGCCAGGCCCTGGAGATAATGCAGAGGTCTTCCTCTAGAAATTCAATAAAGCTACGTGGACTGCAACTACAGTGGTAGATACTCGAGCAGTACTGAACTATTCTCATGGATGAAACTTTTTCTGCACAAGGCCACAAGTTCCAGCCGATTGCATCGGTGTACAATTTAAAGATAGAGGTGAAGGGAGGACTTCATTACCTGTACCAGTTTTCAAATGGCTAATGTGTATCAGACCCTCACATCTGATGTACATGAATGAAGACAACTGTGCGTTCGAACCGTATCTACCAAGTCGGTTCGCTCGTCAGTGTGGATACGACCAACTTCGCGTTGGTAATCCCTCCACCAGCTTCTATAATTATGGGAAGTTAATTGATGGTGCAAGAGCCTGGAGATACTTTAGTACTGCTTGTACTGGTGTTAAATTCCGGGTATCAACTGCTATAAGTACAACTGAGCTACGAATACTTCATACGTATGCTCGCTTTTATGCATCCATTCGCTCCTTCGCACATGGCTACAATATGAAGGGGAGTCTTCGATGGCCCAAGGAAGGAAACGTCGAAGAACCAGTCAGGGTACCTTCAGACATACCCGACGATGCTGCTGTTCCAGATGAGTATCTGGACGTAATCCCTACGGGAGCTGGGGAAATAGCTGCAGGACCAATTATTATCGACAAAACCCGAAAACAAAAATTAGGTGCAGCTGTTACCCTCCCAGAGAAGAAGAAGAAGATCACTGTCAAAGGGCCTTCTAGACAAAGAGCCGCTACCCCAGAGAGCGAAACTCCAGTCGAGGAGCCTCAACACATTGCATCTTTTTCAGCTCATCCTGGAGAAGGGTCCTCGGCATCCCAACCAGCAGGATCAACAGAAGTTGTGGGGCTCTTATCTCCAGGATGTCTCAGTACTTCTGCCCATCTGACTCCTCTTCAAAAGGCACAAGCTATTGAGGACACCGCCACGACTCGTCCTAATAATCCAGAGCCCATCCCCTCGGATGAACCGGCTCTTGATTTAGAAGATGACTACTGGGATCAAGATTATGACGAATTTTTGTCACGTCCTACACCTACTCCGGGTAAGAATGAATTACACAAAATTTTATATAATAATATATATTATAATTTTGTATATTGACTATTTTGCTTAATCTTTGTAGGTGCCATCTTTGTAGCAAAGCCTGTTGTTCCTCCTTCTCAAGAAACTATTTATGAGGAAAACATGGAGTCTGAGGAAGAGGATTCTTCTTCAAAAGACTCTGCTCAAGAAGAATATCCTCCATAGGGGTACAACAAGAGCTTCCCGTGGAGGCCTAGTCAGAATTGCCTTTTCTTGCTAAGGACGGAGAAAAAGAACAAACTGCAGAAGAACCAATTGCAGATGAAGAAGCGGCTGCTGTAGAAGAACCAGCCTTTGATGAAGAAACAGTTGCAGGAGAAACAACTGCAACTAAAGTATTCGCAGAGCTTGAAGAGCCGGTAGCCAACAAAGGTGATGAAGATATAGTCGACCCATCAACTGAAGCTGGAGACGTTGTAATAATATCCTCAGTTATTTCTACTAATCCGGTACAAGTTCCTGAAAAGACAGTATCTGAACCGGAGTCAGTTGCAATAATCACCATTCCTCCCACAACAATCACCGCCATTAAAACTCAAGCAGTTTCAACTCCAGAAACGGCTGGAGTAATGATCCAAAAAAGTTCTAAAAATATGGCCTCTGAAGCTCCTGGGGATCAGTTAGCCATGGTAGCAGCATCAACAGTGGCTTTAACTCAACTTGCTACCAAGGCAACAACAATACCCACTCCTAGCCTTTAGAAGAGGGACTTGGTAGACATTGCCGCCACGCCGAGCTCAAATACAGAAATGAATCTCTTAGTTGAGATTCATACTGAAACTTTCTACAAAACCCTGGCGACTTTGATCAAGATGGTCCTGAAGAAGGGCCTTAATTATGAAAGCTTGAAGGCTGCTATTGCTCTCACAATCAGGAATGTTGCCATGTTCAATGACACTGAGAGAGCAGCGGCGCTGGAGAAGGTGGTCGATGGACTTGAACAGCCTATTAGAGAATATCTAAGGTTGTCAAGTGAAACTATTGAAAGTCTCATTCAAACCGAGTATGCTGCTCTATCAGCTGAATACATCGCTTGGGAGACTACTTTCAATGAATCTCGCCAGAACTATAGCAGTAAAGTTGCCAGAGAAAGAGCTTTATTGAATGAAACCAAACCTCTGCTGGAGATGCACAAAGAAGCCTATGAGACCTCAAACATGAGAATTTATCAGCAAGATGATCGAATTCGTGAAGTTGAGGCAGAGTTAAGCTCGCTTAAAGGCTGAAAGAGAGCAGATAATTGCAGATCGAGACCAACATCTGACGTAGAGCTCAATTTTGAAAGAGAAGGTTTTCGGTGTTGAAGCTGTCATTAAAACCCTTGATGATGCCAAGGATAAAATGATAGCTACTTTCGTCGAATTCTTCCATCTTTGTACTCCAGAAGCTCGACGCACCATAGCTACTGCAACTGTGCTGAGCTCTCGTGAGAAGCGTCTAGCAGAGCTGCAAAAACTGCTCGAGGATGTATCTGCTCCACCTTAGGCAAATAAAGAGTTTTTGTATTTTTTTATCATCAATAAAGAATTTTATATTCTTCTGTCTTTTTCATTCTATAATATTTGCAAAAAATGAATAAAATTTTTGTTTTGTGACCCTATCATTTATTTTGAATTTAAACAATAGGTATGAGATAGAAAACACTTATCAGAGGTAATATGGACATGACAAGTCTTCTAAACTCAATAAATTATATCTATCCAGAGGTAATGTGGACATAATAGATAATGAATCTTGTTTTCTTTTTAGAGTATACAATACTATCAGAGATAATATGAACGTGACAGATCATAACAACTCAAAGAAAAATAGATTAACATCTATTCAGAGGCCATATGGACATGATAGATAAGAAAAGAAGTAGACTTAATATTTATTCAGAGGTCATAAAAACATGATAAATAATAAATCTTTTTTTTAATCAGCTGGTAAGACAGAAGATCAAAATTTTTTTTTAGGAGACAAATAATCAGCTTAACCAAACATTGGTAGCTGGGGAATAAAGAAGAAATTCAGACATAATATTTCTTCAAGAATTTACCATTAATTGGCATCATGAGTAAATCTCCATTAGGTTTAGACAACCTATATGCACCATTAGAGAAGACTGTCTCGACTACATAAGGACCTTCCTATTTTCTTTAGAATTTCCCTTTGCTCTTATGAGTCATCACCATCGGTCTTCGAACAGCTAGAACTAGCTCACCGACTTTGAATACCCTCTCTTTGACTTTACGATTGAAAGCTCGAGATATACGGGCTTGATATAACTCGATGTGCTGTTGTGCTTGAAGACGCTTCTCGTCTAGACCTTCAAGTTCTTGAAGTCTCAATCGATCATTATTCTCTGTAGTTAGCTCATTAGCAATGGCTATTCTAAGAGATAGAATCTAGATTTCCAGTAGAAGAACAGCCTCACATCCGTAAACCAATAAGAATGGTATAAAATCAGTAGGAGTTCGGACTGCCATTCGGTAAGCCCATAAACATTCTTCCTGTTTCTCATTCCAATCACGTTTATTAGAAGAGACAAAATTTTTGAGAATTTTAATGATTGTCTTGTTGAAAGCTTCGGCCAAACCATTAGCAGCTGGATTATAAGCCGTAGAGGCCAGATTTTGGATCCGATTCTTGTCACAGAATCGATAAAATGTCTGACTGGCAAATTGGGATCCATTATCATGAATTATCCTTCGAGGAATCTCGAAATGATAAATGACATAATGTTTGATGAAACTAATCACATTAGATGTTTTTACTTCAACAAGGGGAACTGCTTTCGCCCATTTAGAGAAATAATCCGTTATGGCCAGGATAAATCGATGTCCTTTGATAGAAGGAGGATTAATCGGACCAATAATATCCATGCCCCAAGCTTCGAAAGGCCAAGAAGCTGCTGTGGGATGTAAGAATTCAGAAGTTTGGTAAATAAAATCGGCATGACTCTAACATGCTTTACATCGTCTGGCATAATCCACAGCATTCGCTATCATGGAAGGCCAATAATACCCCATTCTTCGAATACGGTCTTGTAATTTCGGACCCGGTTGATGAGCACCGCAGACACCATCATGAGCTTCACGGAGTGTTTGCTTAGCTTCACTCTCAGAGAGACAATGCAGCAAAAGTTTGTCATAAGAACGATGATATAACATATGTAAAGAAGAATCGTAGTAGAATCGAAATGATCGTCTCTTGATTGATGCAGCTTCTTTTGGATCTTCAGATAAAATCCCATGAACCGCATAATCAATAAATGGACTCCTCCAATCCCTTTGTTGAGAACTTGATTCTATATTATAACTTTGTTCGATATGCAAATTATTCTTTACACAGAATAATTCTCGATCCAACAAAGTAATGGTATTTTGTCTTCTAATTGGAACAACTAAGTCTGCAGCTAAACTAGCAAGAGCATCAGCTTCCAAATTTTAAGAACGTAGTATGAATTCAATGAAAAACCTTTGAATGAAAGGACCAATTCGATTACCACTTGATGATAGGGAATGAGGTCAGGATTTCTGACTTCATATGTCCCTCTGACCTGATTAACAATCAGTTTGAGAGTCTCCATAAGCTTCCAGAAACTCAATGTCTAACTATTTTGCTACTTGAAGACCAATTAGCAGAGTATTATATTCTGCCACATTGTTGGAGCATGGTTCATTAAGAGAATAAGCACGGTATATGACCATTTTATCAGGAGAGACCAAGACGATGCCTACTCCTGAGACAATATTGCCTTTAGGTCCAACCCGCGATGTTCCATCAAAATATAGTTACCAAATGTCATCTTTCAAAGTCATGTTGTAATCCACGACTTCATCTGGAATATCCTCTAGCTTAGATGTTTTAGGTATAGGGTGAGCTGCTAAGAAATCATCTAATACTTGACCCTTCACTGATTTTTGAGGTACATAGACCATATCATAAGGAGTAAGCAACATTGTCCAGGTGGCTAACCTGGAGTTAAGAATGCTCGATTTTCTCATCAATATCCGAATAGGATTTATTCTGGAGATGGCATGAATAGTCTGTCCTGACACATAATGTCGTATCTTTTGAACAACAAAAACCAAGGCCCGATATTCTTTCTCCACAGAAATATACCTGTGTTCAGCTCCAACCATCATTCGGCTAAGATAATAAATTGCCTGTTCATGACCCTTATCACTCTTCTGTGCAAGAAGAGCACTAAGTGAATGATCCAAGGCTCGAACATAGAGCAAAAATGGTCTTCCCACCACTGGAGGTACCAGGACAGGTGGATTTGTAAGGTATTGCTTAATGTCATTAAAAGCTTTTTGACATGCTTCATCCCAAAAAAATGATACACCTTTCTTTAATAGATGGAAGAAAGGTTGACATCTCCTAGAAAGATTGAATATAAATCTCCTGATATAAGCAATACGACCTTGGAAGCCACATAGTTCTTTTAGATTACATGGAGGACGCATTTCAAGAATCGCTTTGATTTTGTCAGGATCAACATGGATACCTTAAGAAGTGATGACAAATCGTAAAAATTTGCCACTAGAAAACCCTAAGAAAGACTTAGTGGGATTCATCTTCAGTTGATATTGACGCATCAACTCAAATACTGTCTTTAAGTCTTGAATGTGATCATCTTTTGATTGACTTTTGACAGCAATGTCATCCACATAACATTCAATTGTTTTCCGTAGATGCTCTTGAAAGATATTGCTCATGGCCCGTTGATACATAGCACCGACATTTTTCAGACCAAATGGAATAACCGTATAGCAATAAACCCAAGGGGTGTACGGAAAGCGGTATGCTTTTCATCTCTTGGATGCATCTTAATTTGATTGTATCATGAAATTCGTCCATGAAAAATATGCGTTCAAAACCACATGTATTGTTTATCATGACATCGGTAATCGAAAGTAAAAATTCGTCTTTTGGACAAGCTGCATTAAGATCCCGAAAATCTATGCAAACTCGGACTTTTCTGTTCTTCTTTATAACAGGAACAATGTTGGCAACCCAGTCTGGGTGTTGTTTTTCACGAACAAAGCCACATGTGATCAGCTTTTTGACTTCTACTTCAATTGCATCCATCATATCTGGTCGAAAATATTGTTGCTGTTATTTTACAGTCTTGGTATTAGGAAGAATATTGAGTTTATGAGTATCTACTTTAGGATCTAGACCTGGCATATCCTCATAACTCCATGCAAAGATATCGATATATTCTTTAATCAGTTTTATCAACTCTTCCTTTTCATCTTCAGAAAGATTTTTACTGATGAATATCGGCTTAGACGTAGTTCTATCTCCAATGTCAATCTGGACGATTTTATCTTCTATAGGTGGCTGTCGCTGTTCAAAACGAAGCTCCCACTGAGTGTCCATTTGTTGTACCCAAGGGTCATTTTCAAATGGCTCAGATTTACTATCTGTTTGAACAATGTTGACTGAGAATACGCACTCAGGTTCATCATAATAGTTTCCTCCAGAATATGAGGATTGTAAAAAACTGGAAAAAAATTCTTCTTCCATATCTTCTTTGTACATGTGGGATGTATCAGATTCGATGAACTGGATTTCTTCGAAATCTGAGGATTATGAAAAACTTGAAGAAAATTCTTTTTGTATACCTTCATTAAACATGTGGGATGGATCATATCCCAATCCATGACGAGTTTTCTGGTAAAATAGATCACCACATAATATTAACCGTCTACCTTTGCCTTGATTGAGACCCATCATCGTTTTTAAATCATATCCCATATTCTGGATAATCTTAAGAGATTGTTGACTATATTTGTTAATCCGGATTTTTCTTTTATCTTTCTCTCTGAGATCATCTGTCTGAGTAACATGGATATTTCTAGCCAGACCAAACACAATTTGGTGCTTGTTTTTCTTATTAGACGAAATCACAAAATAAGATTCATGGTGATGTCTATAAGTTACACAAGCTTGTGATGATGAGGCTACAGGAATAAGATATAGAGAAGATGTTAAGAACCTTTGAGCATAAGGTCCAACATCGACATGAGAAGGAAAGAAATTTTTTTTATGATTAATATATAAGGTTTTCTCTATATTTATGTCATTTTTATGTTGATGACTTTGATCATCAGCAGATAAAGTCATTCTTTCAATGAATTTGATAGCCATATACTCCAAAAGGAAATCTTTATTAATATGAGAAAGTACAAAATGATCAATATTTATATCATTTACAAACTGACTACTACGCTTTGGATTGATCATTAACGGACCGTCACCCGTCTTCAACGTAGACTTGCCAAGGTTGATAATCAGTGGTTCTGGATCATTTGTACGAGAAGTACGTCCCTTGACCTTGATCATTAGAGGTTGAACTTGGCTCTTGACTGGAATTTTCACAGATTCCTCAAACGAAGCTCGAGTTCTTCCTTTAACCTTGATCATCAGAGGTTCATCATTGACAGGTTGGGGTTGGATTCGTCCTTTGACTTTAACCTTCAAAGGTTGATCTTCTGGAGGATCTTTATTGACAGGTTGATCTTCTGTAGGCGACCGATCTTTAGCCATATTAGATATTTCTTTCACCTGCTCATGTTTGTAGAGTATTGAGTCAGAGAAATAGGCTTCAACACCCTTAAAAGGATTGATATCTGCAAATTCGGTCTTCACAATTCCTTGAGAATCCATATACTTGAAGCATTGGTGGAGAGTTAAAGGCACAATGTTATGCTCATGTATCCACAGTCTTCCAAGAAGGATGTTATAAGATACATCTGAGTTGATAACATAAAAGGTCGCCATAGTTCGAAGATCACCTATTTGAATCTTCAGATGAATCTTTCCCAATGGTTTACTCTTTCCAGAGTTGAAACTAACTATTGTGGTACTAGTGTAAGTCAAATCACTAGTAGGAATTCTCAAGGGTCGTAGCATACTCTGAAGAATAATGCTAATAGAAGACCCAGGATCAATATAAATCCTGTCAATTTTAGTAGATTCAATATACCCTGTATAACACAGAGGACTATTGTGTTTATTATGCTTCAATAATATATCTTCTTGTGTGAAGGTAATGTTAGGAATTGCTTCCATCATACTATGACATTATGGACACGATACTGGTATATTGTCAGGACTCTTGAGTTGAGCTAAGCATGAGTTTGCTTGTAGCAAAGCTTTGCTCAAAGTTTTTCGACTTTCTTTAGAAAGACGAAGCAGCTCAAAGATAGAAAAACTAGCCAGAGTATTAGCTAATTGGGATAGAATATCAAACTTGTAGGGTTTCATCACTACCCCTTGATTTGAAGCAGATTTCAATAGAACGTCAAAGCGTACTGCTTTCTGTTTCCCTTTCTCAACCACAGATGGTTTAGAAGGTCTTGCATCAGCAGGAACAGGAGATGGTTGAGCTGGTAGTATTTCAGCAACGTCTTTAGATTCTTTAGAAGTTTCTTCATAATCTTTGTGGTACTCTTTCCCAGATCACGTACCAGCAAAGGTTTTTTCTTCAGACTCAGGAGAATGAAGTACCATATTACAGGTTTTGTTCTTCTTTCCCTTAGTCTTCTTCTTACGAGGATTTTTATGAGGGACCTCAAAACCCAATCTAACAGTGGATTTTTGACCTTGAATTTGTAAAGGATGTCGCATTCCTTTATCATAGTTCAAGCCTTCCGTCTTTTGAAAGTCATAGCCCATCTTTTTTATGAGATGGACTGATTGTTGACTATACATATGAGTGGGTAGCGGACTTTCAATAGATGGTTCAACATAGGAAGAAGAAATAGAAACCTCTGTAACCACAGGAGTAGGAGTATTCGGGATAAGAGGAAAAATCCCTGTAGGAGCTTTCTCATAAGCAGCAAAGACTTGTTGTACCCTGTATAAGGGGACACTATTCATTGCTAGCCATTGTCGATGAGTAAGTTTAAGTTTGGTAGGAGGAGCCAAACTTGGAAGGCATATATTCAAACCCCTCAGTCTATCCTCCAAAGGAATGCCATCCCAAAGATGATCCAAATCATCATAATCTGGAGTAACAACATGAGAAATCATATTGCAGGTTTTGACTTTTCTACCTTTCTTGGATTTTGAAGTTTTACCTTCATCTTCCATTTCAGGTACTAAGTCAGGATGTACCCACATGATTTGACCATTTTTTAATATGAGAGGCAATAACCCTTCATTTTGCTCTCTAGCAGACGGGAGATTCATAATCTTCATTGTCGCCTTTGGAATTGGGACAATCCCGTCTGGAACTTGCTGTGGAGGAAAACCTCCAAATTGAAGAAAAATTATATTATTGGTTAAAACGATGGCATTGGCATTTATCAACTCTTGGATTTTCTTCTTTAAGACATAACAAGCATTGGTAGGATGATTTATGTATCTATGATAGATACAATATTTGGGATTGTCAGTCAAATTCACCTCATTAGGTCTTTTTGGCTCTGGAATCTGGAGTTTGCCACTCTTCACAAGATATTGGAATATCCCTGGGATATCACTGTCATCAAAAGAGTACTCTTCTTTTGGCTTGGAAGACTCCTGATTATTTGGTATCATTTTGGGTTTTGAAAGATTAACCACTAGGGTTTCCTTTCCTTTCCCATTATGATTGCCGGAATTATTACCTGAAGAGGCTTTCTTTCCTTTGTCTTCTGAGGCAAAAATCATCCCATGTTCACGAGCCAACCTACCATTGGTCTCGGCTGAAACTGCTGCTATAATGAACGAGGCCCAATCTGTGAATTGAGAGCCTGTGAAGACAGCAATAGTTGGTCGCAGATTCATTTTGCATGTATCAATCAATGCTGAATTTGGCATACCAGGAGGCATTTTTAAAGTTACCTGTCAGAAATGTTCGATAAACGTCCGAGTATCTTCTTTCTCCTTTTGTTTGATTTCTATTAAGAAGGACATATTCATGTCCATTCCTCTTTCATAGAAGCGGGAGAGAAACATTGCTTTAAACTCGTCAAAAGACGATATGCAATTGTCGGGTAGACTACGATAACAGTCATAAGCTGAACCCGTCAAACACCCGATGAAAACTTGAGTGAGAAGAGCATCATTCTTCTGCAAATGTACAGTCATAATATCAAAATAATTGATATATTGACTAGGAGAGGCCTTTCCATCAAATAACACCATCGATTGTCGCTTGAATTTTGGAGGAAAAGGCACATCATTCCAATGAGGAGGATAAGGTTGCTTAATCCCTAACCTCTGGAGCTGATCCTTGTGTTTCAGAACTTCAAACTGTGCTTTTAGCTCACGCACTGCTTGAATAGCTTCACTAGTTTGAGGAAGCACATTCGATTAAATAGTTGCTGGATGTACCGTAAACCCCACCAGAGGTTGTACATTTTCTGGAATGAGAGGATCTGGAGATACAGAATTTTGATTGACAGCAGGCTCTTGACTAAGATTATTCAAAGGTACATCAATCCCTTGACTATCTTGAGTTTGTGCTGCTACCTGCACCGGTGTTACTACTATCGGCTGAACAGTTTGTTGAGTCATTATTATTTGATACATACTTTGCATCATAGCAAACATGTCCTTCAGTGATTGCTCAACTGCAGAGAGACGTTGTTCTGTATTAGCAGTTGACGTCTCCGGTTCATCTCCAATAGCATAAGTTCCAACCTCCCTTGAGCATACAGAGGGATTGGTATAGAGGTATGAATCAATGCTATCAGTTTCTGACTCTAAAGACTGGGTACCCCCAGCTTCTGAATGTGAAGATTGTAGCGATCTTTGAACTCTTGATCGAGTATTCTGATATACTTCTTCAAAAGTATCAAGGAGTTTGTTGAACTGTTGTTGGCTTGGAGTCCGGGATGAATTGCGTCTTGGACGTCATCCTCTTTTGGTATGAGATGCCATGTTGACTGATGCATAGGACAACTCATGTTCTTGATCATCAACTGATTGCTGAGGCACATTATAGCTTAATCGGTCAAAAACTGACCGTTTAGAAGCCGAACAGCAACATTTGATTACAATCTGATGACACTCACAATGGTGATTTTTTTGGGGGAGTGTCACAGGAGATTTTCTGTTTTTACGCTTTTGTACGAGCAACTTGCGTAAATCAGAAGGAGTAGGAGTCGTCTTCTTTATTATATTTGGGACAGAGAAACGTTTAGTCCCTTGAGTATAAAGAAGATTACTGGCTGCATTAGCAGAACCAAACGGTACATTTTTACGCGCTTGGAGTTACGTGCGTAAATCCTGAGATTTTTGTGTATAAAGAACTCCATCAGCATTACGCATAATTTGAGGGTTTGGTACCTTACGTAAAGTAGTGTAAGAAGGTTGTTGGTAAAAAAACTGAAGTTTTACCAATAATAGAATTCTTGTTTTTACGCTGCATGCGTGCAGGTAAATTCAATTTAGATGCAAAGGCATTATTGTGAACTTTATCTACCATGTCACCGACAGGAGATTTATCTTTACGTATAGAGCACAAAACATGAACATATGCCACGTCACATACGAAAGATTTACCTTTACGCGTAGAGCGTAAAACTGGGGTGTCTACCATATCACAGACGGGAGACTAATTTTTACGCGCAGAGCGTAAAACTTGGGAGTCTACCATGTCACAGACGGGAGACTGATTTTTACGCCCGAGGCGCATCACTGAAGTAGAGACTGCCTCGTCACAGACGGGAGCCTCCATAAGAGGAGTGGGAAGGATTCCTTTGCCTTCAGTGACAGCAGGGAGATCCGAGGTTGCTTTGGACTTAGGAATCTAAACTTTTTGTGCCTTTCACGATTTTTGAACATTGGAGCAGCGAGTACTACCTCCAGTTCGGAGCATTTCTTCGTAAGCAGTCTGGTCGAAGTGAACAACCAGAGTCTTCTTTGTCCATCCGATCGACACATCATCATATTGAGCAATTACTTTCTCGTCAGAGGAGAAAGTCGTCCCCAGCAGAGTCGCCATTTTGTTTCACTTGACAAAATACCTAAAATTGGCTTTTGAAAGAAAACAAGAAAAAGTATAAAAGTACAAATTGTTTCTGGGAAGTATTGCTATAGAAGTCTGATCTGAGAGCGATCACTTTGTTCCTTGGACCACATGATGATGATGAAGAAAACTGCTTGAAAAAGATGAACAATCGGAAGAACTAAGTCACCAGAAAGGTATCGAACAACGGCACTGATGGTACAGTCGAATGCTTTCCAGCTTTGCTTCACCCTATTCTTGAGAAAAAGTTGAAAAAATGCTTCTGGGAATATCACTCTGAAAGTATAAGTTTTCTCAGAATCTCCTCTCCTGTATCTCTCTTGATGTTGTCTTATATTAAAAATAAGTCTATTTATAGACTAGACCCTCTGTGCGTAAAAAGCAACATAATTGGGTCTCTACGCAAGTAACTGTCACCCACGATGAAAATCAATCTTTACGTGTGATAATACGTGTCCCATATAGAGTTTTGATCTCTACGCACGGTGACACGTGTCCCACTACTTCAACAAAATGGAGAGAGCACGTACACACGTTCCTCGATAAGTGTGGCATGAAAGCCATGTAAGCAGACCACGTTCTCATTTAGCCAGAAAAGATTGGACGTAAAAATGACCCATAATAGACTTCCTGCGTAAAGTAGCAGACTGGGCGTAAAATAACTCAAAATAGACTTCCCGCGTAAAGTGGCTGAAAAGTAGCCTTGAGTATAAAATTAGCTCAAATAAACTCTACGCGCACAAAAGCCTTGAGCGTAAAAACTCGAATAGCTTTCGTGCGTAAAAGAAGAAATCTCTTGAGCGTGAAGTAGCCCATCTGCACACTAAATGACAAGCATTGGGTTTAGTGAAAAAATCTTATCGGCTTTTTGCACTGTTCTTGTCAGAAAATTATTCTGTCAGATCAAAATTACGCACATTAAATACAGTTTGACAGCCCGTCTCCCGCGTAAAGTTTAAGGATGCCTCTCGCGTAAAGTAGTTCGCGTAGAGTTTACCCTGTTTGCTCTCTGCATAAAATTTGATTCTGATTCAGTTTGACTTGCGTAAAGCTCTCAACTTCTTTGACTTGGTCTATAAAATTTATTTATGCTTCTACAGGTTTCAAATAGTTTCTTTTGAGACTAAACAAGGTTCCAAATAGTTTCTTTACTGAGATTGAACAAGGTTTCTTTTTTGTCATAGATGGAAAAATCAAAGAACAAAATATATTTGAGGCACGGACAAGCAGCCAAGATGGCGTCTACATATGAGAAGCAAAGAATTGAAAATATTGCTAGTAACCAAACAAAATTTCAGGCTTTGGGTTTGCTTCATGCTTCAAAAACTTTGTTAGCTCCATGTGAGAAGGTTAACCAAACAAGTTTGGCTAAGAATAGTAAAAGAAATATGAGTGAGAGAGCTGATGATGAGTATCGACCGCAAGAGGGTGATGATTTTCTTTATTCGTCCAGCAGCGATGACGATAATAATGGGCCTTCTAATCCACAAATAAAAAAGGTAAATATTAGATCTTCAAGTGATATGTTAACTTTGTTTAAATTATGTTACTAACAATGCCTAAATATCTATGTATTTTGTAATGTTTATGTCGTATCCAGTGGTCCCACTCGTAAATCATCTCGTCTTATTCCTACACATGAAGAGAACATGACAGAGGGCTCCAATAACCTTCAATTGCACGTGTCCAGTCCTATAGAGTCACTAGCCAGTAGTGCAGGTAAGTTAAAAAGGAATGGATTACTGTCTACTCTATTACTAGTATTGTGTGTTGTTATTAGCATGTCAAGAATATCATCTTTCCTATCTAGATATGCTGCAGTTGTTAACAATTATCCTTTGCTAGAAATTTAATTAAATTTTTTGAAAGTAAAATGATGATGAATTAGGTTTTTGGATTTTGTAACTTTCGGAGTAGTGATGCTGCACGTTGATCCAAGGAATGTCCATTTTGCTGCCAAGATAATGATCAACACAAATTAAGAGAATTTTCTGTGTGAATACCAGAACCAAGTCCATAATCAAACTATGAGTTCACAGATCAAGAATTTGAAGACAGTGAACATTGTTCAACATGAAGTTTGGAATTTTGTTATATATGTAACTGTAATAAAAACCTTCTAAATTCCTCACAAAAGTTAGAAGCACTTGATTGGTTTGGACAACGGATGAGTATAAAGTTATTGAGGTAATTTGCCCACTTGATTATTATGAAGCATGAGTTGCGTATAAACCAGCAATGGCACCTTCAACCTGTCGTGTCACTAGTAGTAAATGGTTTGGTACTTTTTTTCTGCTTCCTGGAAGTTCTATGATAAGCTGAACAAGTCATTTTGTAAAATTGAACAATTGTATCATTTTTTTATGAGTAGCCTTTGGCTTTTATTTTTAGAAATCCTGTGTTACAATAATTGTTTATCATGTTTGATTAATTTATTATCTTTAAGATTTTTGTGAAACAAAGATAGAGAAAATATTTCCCAAAAACAAATGATAGAAATGTATTGTATGTTAATGAGTTAGAAAATGAAGATCTTTAAGTTTTCATGTATTAATACACGTGAACATTTTAAATCAATGGTTTTGTGAAAGAAGCCTTTCTCGACATTCTTCCTTCATTTCATGTTCTTCTTCTTTTATTCAACAGACCACAACATGTAATATTCGTCTAAAGGGTGTTTGGTTGCCTATAAGTAGGAACTTTTTGCCTCTTAGGGGTGTTTGGCTGCCTATAAGTAGTTACCTTTTGTGAGAGCCTATAAATATGATTAAAATGCAATATTTGTTGCATACAAGATTATGAAGCAAGTAATGTTATACATCAATAATGTTATGTTAGGTTGGCTTCCAAGTGAAGTTCCTGTGGTTAATGGTATGGTAAGGTAAAATAGCTTCCAATATTGAAAGAAGATTGCAATCAGTTGTTATGGTAGCTTACAAACTGTAACATTCATTCATGTAAGAATTGGAGTGTATATTGGCATGAAAGGTATCACATCTGCTGAATATTCAATTATCTAAGGGTTGGATTCTACATTGGCATGAAAAGTATCAGGTCTATTTCACTTGGTTATGGCTCTACAAAGGCTTTTATAGTTTCCAAGCCACTGTCATGTCTACCTATACATTGCTTCAAGATATGGTTTTATTAGTGGTCTTCAAAATATAGATATGGTCTTACCTATACATTGCACTAACTGATACCAGGGGATTTTCTCCTATCTTTACTGCTGTGCAGGCAGTTGTAATCTCTGTTAAATCCTATTTTAGTCACTGATACCAAGGGATTTTCTCTTATCTTTACTCCTGTGCAGGCAGTTGTAATCTCTGTTAAATCCTATTTTAGTCACTGATACCAGGGCATTTTCTCCTATCTTTACTGCTCCAGCAATAACCAAATTAAAATATTTTAGTCAACTATCTATTTGAGCTTTTTAAAGTTTATATTGTGTTCAATAGTTGACACTAGTCACTGGCGATGATAAAAATATTGGACGGCAGTGACAAGCCTTTAAGTATGATGGTAGTTATCGTTTAGCAATACATATGTTCTAACATTTACAAACTGTAGAGTATATAGAATATATTTGGCACACATATATTTTTAGACACACACAAGACACATGTATACTAAATCTAATCGTGCGTATCGTGAGATATCATAACATAACACCACGTATCCTATTATTGGTATTTTCTTATGCATCTTGTCCTTTACCAACAAACCAAAATTTAACTTGGCAGGCTCATCAAAGAAAAATACATGGGGTAAGACGCGTGGTAAGGCGGTAGAGAAAATGGTACAAAAAACTGGCAAGCTTCAAGTGCCAATCCCCGCCAGGAAAAGGGCTCCAGTTGGGGAAAATGCTACTTTCCTTGCAAACCAGATTGGTGTTAAAATTTGAGCTGCTGAACCACTTCAGGGCGTCATGTATTGGGATGACATCGATGACTCCTTAAGAAGTCAATTATTCTAAGAGTTTGGGTATTGGCGGATCTATTCACTAGTTCATATAATTAGGCTTATTTTTGTATATTATTATCAATAATCTTTAATATTGAGTATATGTTTGCAGGATAAATTTGAGATCACAAATTATGATGATGATGAATTGGTGGGGCAGACCATTACGAAAATATGCCAGCTGAGGTACAAAGATTGGAGGAGTCGCATGCATGCACATTATAAAATGTTGATGAAGAATGGTGTTAACCCCAGAAGCAAGCCGTATAAAGGCATTTCACAAGAGGACTGGGAGTACATGATTGATCGGGTTTGGACAACAAATAAAAATTTAAGGTATATACTGCACAATTACTTTATTCCTTATTCTAAAATGAACACAAAATCCTAGTTGGAGCCAAATATTCATTTATTTGGAGCCTCTGGCACTCTGATACATGTTCATAGTATACTAGTTGATACCTATTGGCTGCTGAACGTAAGACTTTTCTGAGGTAAAAAAATTGATACTATTGGCTGCTCCAACTCTGATACATGTTGATACCTGTTAATTTCTATGTAGATTAGGAAAGACTTTGGTTGTGATCAATAATCCTTGTATTAAATGCTTGGATATTGTTGTTGTCATCGCGTTAATATGATAATCTCTGTATGCAAATTCTGAATCTTAACGAATTTTTTATTGATTAATCTTGAATTATTATCTCAAGTGTCATTTTTTTTCTGAATCTTGTCATATATATTGATTGATCTTGATCTTGTGGAATTTTATTGATTGATCTTGTCATATATATCTCAAGTGTCATTTTTCTCTCAATTATTATCTAAAGTGTCATTTTTCTCTGAATCTTTGCATACAGAATTTGCATCACGCCTTACCATAGCCTTAGTGCTGTTGTCATCTTATGGAATTATTATCTCAAGATCAATATATATATATATATATATATATATATATATATATATATATATATATATATATATGCAAGGAGAAAAAAAATGCATCGTTTAAGCCTCAAAAAATAATTTATGGACGACTAATAGTATAAGCATCGTTTTGTACCTTTGCTATGGTTTTGGTTTCTTGTTGTTGAAACAATCAGAACAAAATATAGTAGCACGTTCCAGTTTGCCATGGAATCATTCTTGCGGGTTAAAGTCATTTGCAGCAACAATGTCCACGAAGGTGACACATTTTTTGTAGTTCATAGCTTAAATTTTATTATGTTTTTATGTACTTATCCTATAATATTTAATTGCCATTTCCATGAAACTAGGCGGAGATACCTCATTTTGTCGATTTCTTTAAGGAGTCTCATTGGAGTAAGAAGAAAGATGATTGGTTGGATCATAAGTGTATGGAGAAACACGTAAGTGTACCATATGTTTTCTTGTGTAACTATTACTTAAATCTAAAAAAATTAACATTAAGTAATTAAGTTTTGCTTTACTTGTGTCCCTTAAAAATGTCAGGGTGAGCTTGAAAATTTGTGAACTATGTGTTCTCAGCCGGATGCAATCCCAATGTCACAAGAAGAAATGTCGATAGCAGTATTGGGGAAGAAATCAGGTTACTTGAGAGGATATGGGGTGGGCCGTAAGCCTCTAATACTAATACTAATACTACATCCAGGGAGAATGATGTGGAAATGATTATCCTAAGAGAAGAGTTATCATCACTTAAGGAACTTAATGAAACTTAACAAAATCAGCTTGTGAGACAACAACAACAACTTGAGCCCCAAAATGAA
Source organism: Iris pallida (assembly GCA_029216955.1). NCBI lineage: Eukaryota > Viridiplantae > Streptophyta > Magnoliopsida > Asparagales > Iridaceae > Iris > Iris pallida. Next base: position 1,627,118 of record JANAVB010021200.1, read on the forward strand.
TAGATTGCGATACAACAACGGACACTAGAAAAGTTCCAAGCGGCATTGTTAAGATGTGGGTTACTTTTGTCAGATCAATGCGGGGATGATTCATCTGAGGGCTACTAGGCAACTTCTTTTAGGTATCTCTCTCTCTATCTATCTCTTCGTGCTACACTTCTTTTGAAATTGGTCTGTATTTGTTGTTACTTCCACAAATTCGAAGCTTCTTTTATCTGAATTTGGTAATATTGTGAATTATTTTCATAGCCCTTTAGTATAGTTCCTTTTAAGTGATGATCATGTTTTGAAGTTTAGGGTGTCCTTTAGTAATTGTTTACACAGAAACTCAACGAATACTACAGCTAACAACTAATACTGATCTTCCCCAGAAAATTACACCAACACTACTTCCACACAAGGGACTGGTAATATAATTATGTGATAGCTTATTATCTACTGAATCTTTGAACCAATCTCAGCTTATTAGCATTAATCAAGCCTATCTTAATATCCTCTCTCCCTTCTAAAGAGAGCACTCAAAATAGAATACCTTACAGTGGAACTCTCTTTATTCTACAGTCCTTCCGAATGGTGTTTGGTTATATGTCTTTGTCCTTGAGTATAATTGAAAGCACTATCCATTCACAAAGCACTTTTAAGCCTAAAATCCTACACTTCCTTAACTATGCCTGTTGTTGTGTAATGTTAATGATCCTGCAGACGTTGGTCATCCAACCAATTCTTCACAACAATGTAGTTTGTGTTTCTGTCTATTGAAGGGTGGAGACAGTTTTCTTATCATTTGTCTGTATGCTCTAGCCTCTAAGTTGGCAAGACAAATTCAAACAGAAAAACATGAATTATAAAGCCAACTCAATTATGTAGTTTTGAAGCTTGTGATCAAGTTCTAATTTCTAATATTTCTTTGTTGGAAGAGGTCTTTTTTTTAGTTATTTCGGCAATGTATGCGACAATGTTCTTATTAACCTTTCTCAGAAGTAAACACTAAAAGGGTGTTTCTTGTACATGTTGAAACATTTTCTGTTTTCATGATTTGTTTTCATGATTTCTAGAAAAGCTCTTACTATGTTATTCTGTTTTCATGATTTGTTTCTTTGGCGAAAGGAGTGAGTCATTTTCATTCTGGATTTTACTTTTGTTCTCTGTTGTTATGATTCTAAAGAGGAGTAGATTTTTTAGCTTGGTACATGTCAGTACCTTTCATCTTGTACATGGTTTGTAAATGTAAATATATTAGCTAATCTTGTACATGTTGAAACATTTTTTTACTAACCTTTTTTTGTGTGTGAAACAAAATACAGTTCATATATGTTCATATATTTTTTAATCTTCATATATACTTGTCATTCTTTTAGCATATATTTTGTTTTACTTACATTTTTTTAATTTTTTTGCAGGATCACATGGACAACAAGCCAGTATTTTGGGAATACGTTTTATCATGAGATCTATCATTATTTTGGATAAACTAATGTATGCAATGAAAAGATAACTATTATTGCTATTTTTTTGGGAATACATTGAATACATATAATTTTGTTTACATTATGGTGGTCTAGCTGAAATACAGTACGTTTATGGAATACAATATGTTTCTCCTTCAATGTGTTACTTGAAGTTGTTATTTTTGCATTACTGGATTATTTTATGAAGAGATGTTGAAGATATTATATATATATATGGGATATCATGTTGTGTAAGGCAACTTGTTGGTTTTTAGTTTCAGGTTCTTTGAATACTAATTTTAATGTTATATAAGTTATTTTTGAAATCTTGTGTTATATCTATGTTTAAAATTTATGCAGGGAAAACATATTAGTCCTGATGATAAATTAATATAAAAAGTAAATTAGCTTTCGCGACATAACATTGTGTAGCAGAAAATGTTATTATATTTGGCGGCTACATTAGCTTTTGCGATATTAGATTGTGTAGCAGGAGGTGTCTTTTTCCGCGACATGTGTTATGTTGCCAATATATATCAGTTTTGTGACACACAAGACACATGTCGCTAAAGGTCATTATTATAAATAAATTATGATATGTCGCCAAAAGTAAAAGTTTTCTGCGACAAGCTATTTTCGTGTCGCCAAATAGTTTTCCAGACAAGGCTACACCGACACGTGTGCGACACAGTGAAATATGTCGTAGAAACACTTTGGCAACACAATTCTAACTTTGTGCTACATTTTGCTTGTGTCGCAGAACTTGCATATTCTTGTAGTGTTCACGTGTGTGTGTGTGTGTGTGTGTGCAGAACAGTGCGGACACGATTTCTCAGCCGACACGACACCAAACCTCATAAAACTTTGGGAGGGGTCTGTCATTCATTGCCCGCACCCCTGTGCCAATTTCCAGGTGTCCATATGGCGTGTCCATTGTGCACGAGATTCGTGTCGTCAGGGTAACACACTACAGCATGTACGGGCATCCCTGTGTCCGATTTTGGACACGAAACGTGTCCAAAATCGACTCAGTCTCTAGGATCTGAGACCTACACATATTGAGCTACAAAATTATGTATTTAGTTTTGTAAATTAAGAATATTAATTCCTAAGAGGCATTTCACAAAAACTTTACACTACACTCCTATACGCCTCCGATACGCGTATCAAATGGATTCGATTTGAACCCAAACTTGGCCTAGGCCTAGGGGGACCCTAAATGAATGTATCTATGGAAAGAAATCAGGAAATTAATAGGGTTAGAGGCCATTACCTATTGAGAGTTGGAATCTCAATATAAATGCACTTGAGACCAAAATCACTCTACTTCCAATCATCAACTTGCTCCAAGTCCTTGCTAGCTTGCTTCTAGAGGCTTCCTCTACACTAGGGGAGTGTATTGCAATTGATTTGCTCAATTTGGAGTTGATTTGGATAAAAGGGGTGAAATTGGAGAAGAACACAAATTATGGTTTGAAGAGTGTAATGAAAAGAGGTAAAGTATGCTTACATGATGTTATATAGGGGGGTTGCCTATGGCTGGCCACAAGTAATATCTAGCGTTTGGGTTCAAGTTCAAGACAATTAAAGGCCTCTACATGCATAATTCAAGCCTTTCTATTAAAGGCCCAAGTAAAGTTTAGGGTATCAAGCTAAATCTCTCCTTAGCCATAATATCTAGATATTACTAACCTTATCATCTAGTTGGAAGCTACTAATGAAATATCTAGGCTCATGATTGACATCTAGATTAGGGCAATGCTAGGTTAAGGCCTAATATTTCAATTAGCACATTATTAATTACTATAATTCAAAATAATTCAAATATCACAAATGACCAAAATATCCTTAGCCTAAAAAGTGGTAATTAGCTAATCTAATCACATGTGTTAGATCTCCATGGTCATGGTTAGTCTCTAGACTAAATAGCTCTAAGGTTACACTAGTAAAAGGCCAAAGTCACAATACACTAAATTAAATAGTATTAAAATAATCAAAATTCACCATAAATCATTAACATGATTTAAATTCTATTATTTAATGATCAATTTTATAAAAGTTCAAAATTACCCTCATTTAGAAAAGTGGTAGTTACAATCATGATATGATTAAGTCAATATCAAAATTTTCAAGGCAGGATCAATATCGAAAATAAAATCTAGTTACGATCAAAATCATATAAGTATGATTTAAGAGTCATCTAGATATGATAACAGATGTAATCAAGGTGATATAATTATAAATGAAACCTATATATAATTTTTATTAAAAACTGAATAGTAATTATAAGGATAAGAGGAAAAATTCAAGTCACTTACAAGATTTAGGAAAAATCAAACGACATATTTAGGAAAATTAAACAATGGTTACAAGATAGGATATGCATGAAGAAAATAACTTTACAAAATAAACATCTCATTAACATCCCATGTAGAACCAACCTTCTAAATTTGACTACAATCTTAATTGTCGATCAATATCCAGTTAGCAAATCAATCTAGGATCTCGAAAATTTCAAATCCAGAAACCAACTAATCAAATTTAAACCCTTAACGTTTGTCAATCTTCCAACAAAATTTCAAAACTCAACTGCTCGTTTACCTTAACTATTCTTCAGCTAACCTTCATAGTGTTCCAAAGTTGCCTAACCATGCTCTTATCTCCATTCCTCATCAACCCTACTGATGGCTTACTCTATCTTCCTATAACTCATGCCTTTCATAAATTGATCATTCTATGTAATTGCTACATTCCTTCATTTGTCAGAATCCAATGCCTAGACACTAGTAAACACTACTAACGGTTCTATCGTCTAATTTTGAATATATCGCAAGCTCTATAATCTATAATTCCCTCAAGACTCATTACTAATTTGCTTGCCCAAGGTTCTCTTCTACTACTTTTTTCTACCTTTAACTAAAAATGCTTATTCTCAAGGGTGCCTAAAATTATCTAGATAACTATTTATGTTTCCTCTCGTATATCTATATAGCTACCAACCATATACATATATACTTTGTATAATGGTTATTTAATATACATAGCTATCTATAATATATATAGCTATGTATATATTTTTTTTTAATATATATATAGCTATGTATATTAAATAACCATTATATATATATATATATATATATATATATATATATATATATATATATATATATATATATATATATATATATATATATACATACATACATATTTATATATATATATATTTATATATAAATATATATATATATATATATATATATATATATATATATTTTTATAGCTATATTTTTATAGCTATATATTTTATATATATATAAAAAAATATTTTTATAGCTATATATATATATATATATATATATATATATATATATATATATATATATATATATTCCTTCTTTTTTTTTGAACCAACAACCTATTTTATTCAAGAAGGCCGAAAAGGTCGAGCCTATACAAGTATACCAGTAGGCGCAAGATGTCAAAGCCTATACACATATACTATCAAAATAAAGGGGAAACAGAAACCAAAATAGCTAAGCCAGGGATATGAGAGAGTTCCAGAACACTGTCTGGCCGTGCGAACAAAGAAAGCTCCATTTACGGCACTGCCGAATGATCTCCCGAATCAGCTGGTCTGCGGAGTACTGGTGGCCTTCATATCTTGCTTTGTTGTGATTTTTCCAGAGCACCCACATTGCGGCGACAGCTACGATCTGGTGGTCGTGGGACGAGGAAGCCCAGGCCGCAACGAGGACGGAAAAGCTGTCGCCTCCTTGCGCCATTCTACAGCGCTGGAAAAGAGCTCTCCATACCTTGATAGGGAGGTCCCCTTGACACATAATGTGGTCGACCATATTCGATTGACGATCAGAGCAGCATGTGCACGCTGACGCAAGGCTGAAGCCGATAGTGTTGAGAGTGTCATCAGTGGAGAGGATTTTGCGAAGAGCTGTCCAAATAAGGAAGGACCACTTCTTGGCGATACATGTCTGCCAGAAGGATGCAATAGTAGGGACAGGGGCAGCATTGCCAAGGATCACTCCTCTAGCCGATCTAATCGATAATGATTCGGTGGCTGCGGCCGACCACTGTAGTTTATCTGCGTCCGGACCGATCGTCAATTCACAACGTCGAATACGATCAATAACCTCTGGCCCGGCCCAGTCCCGGACCTTGTTTCAATTCCAGTTGTTGTCAGAGGGGTCGCACAAGTCTTTAATAGTGCTGTTCCTCGGGGCATCTGAAAGGTTGGAAAGCAAGGTGTCTCTAACCCATCGTTCCAGGAATGATGAAGAATCGTCATTGCCCACCTACAAACGAATCACGGGTTCGGCGAGAGACCGACCGATGAAGATGCACCACTAAGCCGCTGATGATCTACTGTTAGAGATGGCCGTCGACGGGTGGATGTACCTAAAGTATCTGGCCTTCATAAACCTGGTCCATAAATTTTGACTCGTGCGGAGTTTCCACCACAGTTTCATCAAAAAGGCATTAATGATGTGGGAGAGTTTAGTGAAACCCAGGCCCCCCTCCCCAGTAGGACAAGCCATGGTATCCCAACTAGCCTAATGATGCTTGTCATTGCCGCCGCTGTGTCCCTGGAGGAATTTGCTAAAGGTGCTCTCGATCGAAGAGAGCACTTTCTTGGGAGGGGAACATGCGGCTAGGGTATAGATGGGGATGGATGTGAGGACGTGTTTGATGAGGATCATCTTGCCTCCTGGGGATAGGGTAGCGTTATGCCACCCCTCGAGTTTTTTTCTGATGCGGTTGATCAGTTTCTCAAAAATGCCGACGTTGGATCTACCGTACACAAGGAGGCATCCGAGGTAGTGGAATGGCGGATTCTTGATGGGGAAGGAGGTGGTGTTGGAGTGATTAGCCGTGTGCTCTCTCTTGATTTTGTGGTGGGTGTGGATAACACTTTTATTCGGGTTGACATTCTGGCCCGAGCACCTGGTGTATCTCTGAAGCGTGTTGTGGACTACTTCCACCGAGCCGACGTCTCCAGAAGAGAAAATAAGGATATCATCTGCGAAAGCTAGGTGGGTGATGATCGGGCATCCGCTGGTGGTGTGATAGTGCTGGAAATTGGGGGTGGTCACCATCTTATTAAGGTTTCTACTCAAGGCGCCCGCCGTAATGATAAAGATGGTGGACGATAGAGGATCTCCCTGCCTAACCCCTCGACTCGATTTTAAGAAACCGTCCGCCTGTCCCTTGATAATCATAGAGAACCACGAGTTGCTAATCGATCTCCACATGATGTTGGTCCAGGTTTCTGAAAAGCTGAAAGCTCTGAAAACCCAGATCATAAATTGCCAATCCAGTCTGTCGTAAGCTTTTTCTATGTCCAATTTGATGGCTATGTTGCTTCCTCTAGCTGGGAGCTTCATGCAGTTGATTAACTCTTGGGCCAACATGATGTTATCTTGGATATTCCACTCCAGACAAAGTCAATCTGCTCCTCCGAGATGATCTTGGGAAGGAAAACAGACATACGGGAGGCGATAAACTTGGATATAATCTTGTTGGTGAAGGTACAAAGACTGATAGACGAAATTTGTTGAATGTCTCTGGGTTATCTTTCTTCGGGATAAGGATCAGATTGTTACTCAAGATGGCTCTGGGGTAAGTAGCTCTCTGGAGGAAGGCGGAGACCGCTTTGTGTATATCCGCTTTGATGATATCCCAGCATATGCGAAAGAAAACTCCAAAAAACCCGTCTGGTCCGGGCACGCTGTGTTCGTCGAGTTCCCAGACGGCATCTTTTACCTCTTGCTCAGAGGGCGGTTGTTCTAACCAGTTATTATCTGTGTCGCTAATAAGGCGGGGAACTTCTCCCAGGAAGGTTTTGTCTCTGAGGACTGTATCCTTGGAGAACAGTCGGGAATAGAACTTCGTAGCCGCCACTTGAATACCCTTTTGGTCGCTGATGCTGGTCCCATTGTCATCGGTAATCTGGTAGAGGGTGAGCTTCTGTCTACGTCTATTGACGCATGCGTAGAAGTAGCTCAAGTTTTTATCACCCTCGCTGTCCCATTTGAGCCTCGCTTTTTGCTTCCAAAAATCAGTTTCAACTTTCAGCCTGAATTTGAGAATATCTTTGGTGAGGTTAAGGGCGTTCGTGGAAGCTGGCGAGCGGTCGCTCATGTGCCTGACTTCAGCACGAGTAACGTCATCCTCAGCCTCACGAATGGCTTGAAAAATGTCCCCATAAGCTTGCTTGCTCCAGTCCGGAAGAGCTTTCCTCTTGGCCCTGAGCTTGTTGGCTACCCTAGTGAGAGGTTCGAGGGAGTCCGTGTGATTCCAAGCTTCCGTGATGCCACCCAAGAATTGGAGGTGCTCGCTCTAGAAGTCAAGGAAGCGGAAACTCTTTTTGGACTGGCTGGATATGCTAGTAATTCCAACTAGTAGGGGAGCGTGGTCGAACTCGGTGGCGTTAAGGTGACAGAGCCTTGAGGAAGTCCCCATTCCTTGCCAGTGGGCGTTCGTTAGGGCCCTGTCAAGGCAGAAGTATTAGCGACGGTTGCCTTCCTGCATGTTTCACCAGGTGAAGGCGTTGCCGGAGAACGGAAGAGGAGAGAGGTGGAAGTTGAAGATGAAGTTATTAAACTCTTGCATAGTTGAAAGGGGGGAGGGCGGCCGCCAGTCTTCTCTTCTCTGTAAGTGATAGCATTGAAGTCGCCTATGCAATACTACGGAAGGTTATGGTGGATGTCCAGGAGGTCATTCCAGAGATGTTTACGATCCGCAATGTCGCAGCTGTCGTGGACCACAGAAATGATCACACGATTGGGGATCAATAGGTGTTCCATCCAGCAATACATGGCTTACCTGGAGTCATGGATGACTCCGATCTTGACGTCCTTCGAGCAGAGGATCCAAATGTCGTGTCTGCCAGCTATGGCCGAATGGAAGCCTAACTGCAGTTGAATGGATTTGAGTCTCTTGTAGGGGATTTTGGTTTCAAGGATGATCAAGATATCTATCTTGTGAATCTTCTTAAGGCTAGTGATTCTTCTCATGGTTGGCTTGTTCGCCAGACCGCGGGTTTTTCAGGAGAGAATGTTCAACATTAGTGGAGATTGGGGGGTTGGTTGGTCCACTTGGCTGCAGACCTGGTGTGCATGGTCGGGGACTTTGCGGCCCCTTTATTTTTTGATTTCCTGGTGATGGTGGGAGCCTCCCCTGCCTGGTTGGTGACAGTGCCAAGGATGGGGTCCTCGGGGTGGTTGTGGAGAGTATCTTCGTAGGGTTCGAAGGGTTTGGCCGATTCTTCGACGGAGTCAAGATCGGGAACCTTCGGAGGGATAAGAAGGGTGTCATCGAAGATTCCAATCTGGTCACCTTTCGACTGAAGCAGAAATCCTACAACCAGAACCTAACATCCTCTAAGGGCCTGCTCAAGTCCTAGAATAGTGAGGGCATCTTCTGGGGCGACTCCGTGGGATGCTTGGTGGTCTGTGACGTTTGGAGGGTCTTGGATGGTCTCCTTTGTGGCCTTTGAGGGTGGGTGGCTGTGGTCCTCTGAGTCCGGTCCGGGGATTATGATAGAGTCTGCGGGGGTGCCTATCTCCTGGAGGTGGTCGGTCGCTTCCGAAATGAGGGCATTGAACTAGTTGGAAAGGGGAAGGTTGGATGGGTGATAGAGGATCACCGCTTTGTCCGAGGAGGCACCTCTGCCAGATTTGCCATCACTGGAGTTAAATCTGATGTGGAAGTTTGGCGGGGGAAGCATGGAGGGTTAGGCAAGGTTTTTATGCTTGTCTTCGTTGTGGTGGGATTCATTTTGCACTGGTTTCTTCTTTAGCTTTGGAGGAAGACGGAAGCAATGCTTTGAGTGGTGTCCGCAAAAATAACAGTACGAGCATAAGATAATGTGATTATCGTAGATGATTTGATGGGTGTGAGTCTGGTTGCCAAGTTCAATGAGGATATGATTGGGGGGATCGGAGGTTAGATCGAGTTCCACACATATCTTGGCGTAGTGGGCTTTGGTCAGGTTGCTGGTTTCTACTGCAGTAGCCACGTAAGTCCCGAACGAGTTGGCTATATATGCCTAAGAGCTACTGGGACGAAACATAAGAGTGGAAGATTGGGAAGGGTTACCCAGGCAGCAACCGTCGCAGAGTCTTCTTTGGTGTTAAAGCTCACTGACCACTTGATTATCTTCATCTGGTAGGAATCAACCCTGATGGTGCCTTTGGAACACACAGTCCTGTAGTCAAGATCGGAGGAGAGGTGGAGCAGGATATGCCTCGGATCTAGGGGAGCCACCCTTTATTCTGCCAATAGCCGCCAACTGGCAATAAGCTTCGGAACCCGGAATAGTTTGGGGCAGCCTGATGAGAATTTTAGGACGAAGGAGTAGGGAAAGGATGTGGCTAGGGAGGACAGTTCCTGGTCGGAGAAAGGTACCGTAGGCATGGGGGATGCCTGCGGATACGCAACTTCGGTGAGGGGGACGTCCGGGAACAGGAGTCCCTTAGAGGGCGCCCTGTCAGGGCAAAGCTTGTCGGCGAAGGACGGCATCGGGGGAACCAACGAAGGGGGCATGCCCCGGCCCAAGCAGGGGGATGACCGCACGGAGGAAGAGGGAGGTGGTGGAGATACAGTCGATCGGGAGGCCGGAATGAAGCTGGGGATGATAGCGATGAGGTCATCCGGAAGGGTGCTGCCAGAGGGGGAGGGAGAGAGGGAGGGGGTCACGGTAGGGGCGCATAGGGTCACGACACCTCCGCTGACAGGAGCAGCCCCTGGTAGGGCGCACGAACCACTCGCAACCGACTGCACAGAAGGGGGTGGAAGGGAAGATGGAGATGGATAGCAGCTGCTGGCGGGGACGCGATCAGGAGGTCTAACCACCTGAAGAGGAACACCACTAAAGAAACCAAGGTCAGAAGCGCCAACAGGGGAAGAAGCGCTGGAAGTGCCCGAAGATGAAGGAGGGCCATATGCGTCTAGAGAGGAGACAATAGAGACTGCTCCAATGGGCTGGACGCCATGCGGTCCAGCAGGAGGATGATGGAGAGGGCCAGGAGCGCCAACTGGAGGGAAAGGGGGGCATATGCGCCCCGAGGGATCTAACCATATGCGCCTGCGAGGCCATATGCGCCCACAGCGGGAGCTCCTGAGACTGGGCTGCCATATGCGCTCGAAGAGGGGTATGGAGGGGCGGATGCGCCAAGAGAAGACACAAAGGAGCCCGCATAGGCCGGTGGGGGCTACTATATTTGCCCCCTGGGAGGGGGATGTCATATGTGCCCACGGCGCATGGTCCGCCGTATGTGCCCACAGCAGGTACGGCGTATGCGCCCACTCGCAGAGGGGCGCATAGCTGATCGGCTCCAGGCAGCTCGATAGCGCCACGAGGAGTCTAGATGGGAGTTTTAAAATTTGAAAACGAATGTTTAAAAATTCCTGCGTGCTTCGGTCCCGAGGATGGCGAGGGGGTGACCCGAGGGAAGGAAGCAGCCGTCTGCAAAGAGGAGAAGGCGGTGGCAGGGGGTGGGGGTGTCGGCCCGACGCACCGGAGCAGGCCGGGGGATAGGGACCTGGCTAGAGCGGCGACGGGGAGAGGCGGAGTGCCTGGAGAGGCCAGGTGGCGGCCTGCAAGGGGGAGGGTGAAGATGATAGGGGGGGTAGGGAGGACGGGAGGGGGAGGCGGCCGGGATGTGCAAAAAACATGGGGAGGGGAGACAAGAGCAGGTGATGGCCGGGCGGACGGGGGGGGCTGCGGTCCGAGGACAGCGATGAGGTCGGGGGGAGGGACACCTGGACGATCCCAAAGGGGAGCCGCCGTACGAGGGGAGGGGGAAGGAAGACTGAGCGACCAGCCGCCGGCCGGAGACACCACAGACGGGGAAGAGCATGGAGCGGAAGAAGGGAAAGACATTTAGGTTTTTTGTTATTATATATATATATATATATATATATATATATATATATATATATTAAAAAATATATATAGATATAAAATAAATAAATAAATAAATAAATAAATATATATATATATATATATATATATATATATATATATATATATATATATATATATATATATATATATATATATATATATATAGATATAGCTATCAAAATAATAAAATACATGCAATACAATAGAGTCAAACCATGAAAGAGACTGGGCCAATGGGTGTTGAAAGAATGGTCCTAACGAGTTTTAGAAAATCAAGTAGAAATTTTTATATGGTACATATAGTAATAAAAATAATTTCTGAAAATAGGATCAACTGCTACGATTTTAAATAAGGCCAAAATTTAAACAAATCAAGATAATTTTCGGTAAAGTTGTCAATGGCGATAAGAGGCCAAACATGGATATAGTCTCAATAGTATCCAAAAACCATACATATCTGAAATCATTTTGCCTAGCGTTCATGCCCCGCCAGTGTAGTATACATCTAGCTGTAGTGAACCTTTTGGTATCCATGACTCAAATAACGGTAAATATCGTATATTCTATCAACTTTATCCAGGATTGTCGGAACAACTCAAGAGATCAAAATATTATGCTTTTAGGACATAGTCTAAATAATACTCGAGAGCCTATGAATACCTAAAATTTCTTCGACTTAGAGCCCGTGCCTCGCCAATGTGCAGCTGGCTGCAGTGAACTTGCAGTCTCCATAATCCAGGTAAATGACTGCAGTGCGCATCTGTCACGCCATAGTAGGTCGTCGAGTATTTTTTTAACTTTTGTCCATAGGAATTCCAAAGGAGCTTTTGTAAATTCAAATGATTTCTAAAAGTTCTAATCATAACAGAGAGTGACGTAAGTATCCGTTCTTTAGAAAACAAGGAGGTTTATCAGTACAAGTATCTGTTCTTCAGATATTAGGTCTTTGAGAATCAAGGGATCACTTACCAGTGGAAAGAAAGAAATGACTGAAGTTAAGAGGAGTACATGCTCTCCGACCTTTCCTTATTCAATGGATTGAGGACATAAACTTATGATTTGATCAAACCTGACTCTGACTAATAGAAATAGTACGACTTCAACTTGAGTGGAAGAACTAGTAAAAATATTTTTGCCTCTGGAAATTACTTAAGGGATGTTGACCTATACGGAAATTATCTGGGTGAAGTAATTCCTTATGGTCAAGAAAAAGGTTAGAAAATTCAAGAGATAGATTAGGCTAAATAACTAGTCTATGGGTCCAATACTAGAATATTTGGAATTGATTCAAAGAGAGTCAAATTTGAGTAGTCTAGCAAAATCATCAAAGAACTTTGGAGGGCTTAGAAATATTAGTCATTGATGAGAGGTTTTCTAAAAGAGGGTCAAATTTTCGAAAATAGTAATTGGCCTAGTCCCTAGGAAATTTTAGAAACTAATAGAGATAGGAAAAATAATCCTTGAAAAAATAGATAGTAAATATCCATAATCCTACAATCAGCCTAAGCTGTGATTGAGAATTCCTATATCGCAGGCTCCCAATGGTACTATAATCCTAAGCACCTTTAGACTGGCCTGCATGGGCCACTACTAAAAATGTGTCACGACCCGCTCCCGAATAATCGGATACGAGTCAGACGCGCCCAATCTACGTTGTAGATTCAACGTAGTAAGTTATTCTAAGTCTCTAAAAAACTCCATAAGATAAGATAAAATTCAAATTGCAGCATCTATTACGTTTCCAGAGTTCACCATAATACAATGATACAATGTTCAACAGTAGGGTCTATAATACAAAATAAAGCTAGTTCTAAATGTCAGCAGCAACTCCTAGGTCGTGAATCATAGTGTCGTCATGCTCAACTAAGGTCTCGGGCTCCTACCCATAGAACATATAGCCTCAAGTTCACCTGCAATATATCCAGTCAGAAGTAGAGCAAAGTACATTCTATAATAATGAAACAAGTACAACATGTGAACAAGTAATAGACAATGAACATGATGAACATGAAAAGTAAATGCAAAATCTAAACTGAATATGAATCATGTATCAAGAGATCCTGACATGTGATTTGAAATACATACTAGAGTGTGTGACCGGCTGGGTAAAGAACATGATTAAGGAAAAGCAATGGTACGACTTAAATTCCATGTGCACGATGTAAGACTTAAGTTATTAACATCAATCCTAAGTTGGACTTTGATCACATATTCGAGTATTTCCCCTCCCCCATATACAAACAAAAGATCATAAACATGATAAGTTCTAGAACCAGAAGCACATAATTGATCATATAAACAACATATCCAATATGAAAAGACCATGACATGAAGTAAATGAGTCAAAATCATAGAAGTACTTGCCTTTGTCCTTGCAATTCAATATGTTCCAATATTCACCTAGATTAGAATAAGAATAGGTTGAACTCTAAATAACAATCTAGCCAATATCACTAACTAACTAACTAATCATTATACAATATATTACTCACCTAATAGTCATCTTCTAAAATATTACTAACTATCTATAAACAATTTAATTTAACTATACAATATATATATACATATATATATTATAGCTAAATATGGATGCTAGCAGTAAAATAGTTTAAAAAAAACATCAATATATTTATAAACACAATAACTATTATTATAACTATATTTTATGTAAAACAATATTAGTTTAAATACTATACTCCAGCAAAATAGTTTTATAGTAAAAATTGTATTAATATAGCTAAAATCAACATCTATAAGTTAATAACATAATTAAAACAATTAATATTTTTAACATGGAAAATATTTGTTAAATCTATAACTAATTATTTTTGGAACTATAAATAATAACAATAACAAAAACAATAACAATAACAATAACAATAACAATAATAGTAAGATCTTAACCCACCCAACAGATCACAAAATCTATTCCTAAAGCCCAAAACCCATAGAAAATAGTAACTAAGTAATAACTGAACTGCAGTGTGCTTGAAATCAAAATAATAACATTAATAATCTACCACTGGGCTATCCAGCCCACCCTAATTTACTAGTAATATAACAACAACAAAAAGAAACACAAACAACTGGGCCAAAATAACTCATAACCCAGCAACTTGCTTAGGGTTTAAACCTAAAATCATTCTCTCTTGGAGAGAGAATGCTCAACAAAAAAGTTGCTCACCAAAATCTCAGAGAAATAGAAAGAGTAGAAGGAAGAAGAAGAAGGAAAGAAGAAAAGAAGAGAAGGGGGTCGAGCGAGAAGGAAATAGGGCTCACCGAGACGGTCGTGCGGTGCTCACCACCGGAGAGGCTTCGACCATTGGGGTGGCACCGGGCTCGAAAATCATGCAGATATAGACGCTGGCCTAGCGTAGTGGAGCGGGTCGCCGGATCGGAGATCGGCAGGGCTATGGACACTCGAAGGCGTCGTTGGAGCTCGAGTGAAGGGACTCTGGCCGAGGCTTCGGTCGAGGAAGATAATAACGCTGCGACGTATGGAGGAGCACGGTGCGGCTCGTTAGAGGGAATGGATCTGACGGGTCAGAGGTGGTGGGCGTAAGAGGACCTGTCAGGTAACAATAATACATGCTAAGATCGAGCTTGGCAGACATAGATCCGGTGTTGTCAGCAAACTTAGGTGAGGGTTTCGATGGCTTTGATGAAAGTGGAGGAATTGTGTGGGGTGTAGCCTGGACCGAATGATATGGGTTGTTAGGTGGTGCTGGAGTAATGGAGGACCGACTGTGGAGGTGAATGATGGTGATGGTAGTGTCCGGAGATGGGGTTACGATCATTGACGGTGGCAGAGGAAATAAAGTCGGACACAAAGCATGGGATGGCCATCGATTGAGCTTAGCCGGGTGGTTGTTAGTGCTAGGTGATACTAAGCTGAGTGGAGGGGTGTGCGGTGGTGATAGAGATGGAGTCAGTAGAAAGGGGGTATCGGGATTGGTGTTGGACTTGTTGGTGGCAGTGATGGAGCTCACCGGAGTATGGTGGTTGTACTGGCCGAGTGGTGTCGGGCAGACTGATGGTGGCGAAGATCGGTGGTGTGGAGGTTGGAGACTTGGTCGGCCAAGCGGGGGTGAGCGCGAAGCAGTGACGTGCTGGAGGACAGTGGTGGAGATGGGATCAGCGGAGTGGTCGATTGTGATAATAGGGGAGATGACTCCACCTCAGCCTAAGCCACAGCCTACATTGTGCAAGGAGGGTACTATTCTGGACTTCAAGAGACTTGTCCCCCATAATTTCTATGGCACAGAGGGGATCATCTATGCCGATGAGTGGCTCGAGGACATAGAGAGGCTACTCCGTGAAGCTAGACTTCCAAAGGACCTCAGTATAAAGGCAGTAGGACTCCAGCTGCATGACTTAGCCAGGACTTGGATTCGAAAAGAGCCTAAGTTCATAATACCCGGCCTTACTTGGAAGAGATTTATGGAGGTATTCAAAGAGAAATTATTCTCCACCATAGCTAGAAAAACCTTACAGAGGTAGTTTCAGGCTCGCAAACAAGGAACTCGCACGGTTGATGAGTACGCTATTGAGTTCAGTTAATTGAGCCAATTTGTCGAGAGCATGGTGAGAGACCCTGAGGAACAAGCTAGGAGGTTCCGTCAAGGATTGCTAGGAAGAATCGCATCCATATCATTGCGAATGGTGCACGAACTTATACTGAGACAGTCACGATTGCCTAAAGAGTTGAGGTTGACTTGGACCTTCGTCCGAAGAGGGACCAAGACCTTTCTGGAGGAGCTACCAGTAAGGGGCCAGCCAAGAACCCTAATATTCAGACGAAGACTTTTGTACCACAGCCTCAACTTTCTCCTAGAGCCCCAGTTCAGTAAGGACATGTTGCATAGACTCCTTCTTGTGGGTATTATCAGAAGAAGGGGCACACTTGGTAGGTCTGTCGTAGGTGTTTGGGACATTGTTTGATCCTGCCATAGTATTAAATATCTAATAGGGTTTAGAATTTTATAAATTCTACCTACATCATATGGCTTATGTAGCAACCTTAACTACTAAACAGTCAAAATGAATAAAAACTTTCCTATGGTGTACTTAGAACTAACCATTCTCCTAAAAATCAAACTAATCCTAATTATGAATGAGCACTTCCTAGTCGTAGGCTCGTAGTAGTATGACTAACTTAAGTACTACCACGAGTTCGCATAATTTTGTAAAAATAGACCTACATAGGCCACCAAAAAAACTTGTCACGATCCGCTCCCGTATTTTAGAATACGAGTACGTAGCTAAGTCCAGCCTATGCCGCAGCATCGGCTGTAGTACAATGTCTAAGTCTGAATGTCAATTTCAAATATAACAAAATTATATCTAATTGCTCATTCATTATAAATATTTTATTTATAAATCCAATAATACATAAAAATGACATTTGGGAACAACCTGCTAAAAATAAAAGAACTATCTAATCTAGAATTAAGGTTGGCCTCCAAGATCTCTATCTCCCTTATATGGTCCTTAGCGCAAAAGTAGGAAGCATGGCAAGTCATCTGCAATGATCCAGTCAGAAAAGTAGCAAAGTACAACCCTATTGAATTTATGTAACTTAATACAAAATAAGCTAGACAAGTAGATATGCAACAGAGAATAAAAAAACATGTATATGAACTAAAAACAATAAACATGTACAAGAACTACTGACAAGAACATGTATGAAGAAGACAACTAGCAATAATCATGTATAAATAAAATAGGTAGTGCGTTTGAAATACTTTTCCACATGTAAACAGATTGGACTAATATGACACATCATAGATGGCTATCCACAATAAAAAGGTACGGTTAACCCATACGTGTGGTGTATGACTTAGCTATCCACAATAACAATTATTGGGCTTTGTTCATATACCTACTGAGCATTTTTCTTTCTGACTCACTAAATAGTCATTAAACGAGCAATGATACAATCAAGCCTATCGTGTCACAATCGCGTCTCAATATGATACTCAATGAAACACAATGAAAGATAACATTATAATGTAATAAGCACATAAAGCAATCGTGTACTTGCCTAAATTTCTAAACGAACTAGTTTTACAAGTTGATGACAAGATAAACTCTGGCCAAGAAGCTATCAAACTATACCATACCATCGTACCACGAACCCACGTACGAAAACCCACAAGTTAGATCTAAAATCCCATTTTAAGAGTCATAGAAAGTGGCAAATGGGTTAACCTAATTAATATTATTTAATTCTAAAATAAACCACTTAAAAATTTAATTAACCTAATAGTAATCTGAAATATAATCTAAATAAGGAATTTTGGCCATAGAAAGTCACATTTCCAATTTTGAAAACCATGACACGCAAATTGAGGCATACCATTGACTAATTAGTCAAATGTTAAGAACTCAATGATTTAAGGGTGTATTTTGATAGATTTTAGTAGTACGAGTGCACCAAAATTGACCGTGCGACAAAGTCATGATTTGGTCCAAAGTTATCACCGTTATGACTAACCATGACCAAATCGGTTAATTATCGATCAAATATGAGTTCAACGTAATAAATAAAATACTAAATAAATTTTTGAAAAATTTATATGTTGTAGATCTTCGTGCCAGCCTTCCAAAACTTTAAACTGATCGCAAATCGGAGTTTGGAATCTTTCGAAATATCAAAAATCGTACGATGCATCAATTTTTGGACAACCAGACACTCAAATAAATCTCCAGAAATCATACATAAAATTGCATAAAACAAATTACATAATAAAAAAGCTAACCTTGATACAATTCTAACAAGAAAAAATTAGAGGTCAAACGGAGTCCGGAGTTGTTCGAAACAGCCTCACGAAGTATAGCTTCAAAAAATGAGGCTGAATTCATGACGAATTTTGGGTTATTTTGGACGAAAAAGAGAGAATTTTGAGAAAGGAAAAGATGATAGATGGTTAAAAGGGTATATATATAATGGGTAGCAATCACCTAATTACGATTAGAGAATCATGTTGGAAGAATTTTGTTGTTGGAAGAAAATAAACAAAAGTCTCTTGTATATATAGGTGGGAGGTATCCTAAATAGGGAAAGATTAGAAATTATATGGATAAATCTTTCCATAAGTTCAAATCAAATCAATCTCAAAACTATATTGATCAAATCTCAATCCATAATTGGCCAAAAAATAATAATTCAAAATAATATCCAATCTCATCACATAATATTTAAATCATATTATCTAAATTCAAATATAATCCAATAGTTTCTAAGTTAATCAAATATCAATCCATAATATTGATTTTAAAAAATAATGTATAATATTTTGAATACTATTTAAAATAGATTTTATAAATTGAAATTGTAAAATAATAATTGATAATAATAAATCAAAGAATTCTAGAATAAATATTTCTATAAATACAAAATTTTATTTTAAAGATAATTTGACAAATCTCTCTGTCATCCAAAAATATCTTTTATAAACTTTATTTTCTAACTAGAAAAATATTTAAAACTAAATAAAATTAAAAAATTAAAAATTAAAAAATTCGGGAAGTGGACTTATAAATCTATCCACCTTAGAAAAATTTTGTACTCAAAATTTCAAAGAATACGATTACGATAACGATCAAAATTGGTCAAAAAATATAGTCAAAATTCTAAAAAAGATGCAAATTGGCATGATCGAAATATAATCAAAATAGTCTAGCCGCGATCAAAAATCGTTTAAGGATGATCAATTCGAAATCGTTTCAGCATGATCCGCTACTTAACACGATCATAGATTCGAAATCCATGTATGATTATGAATCTAGTAGAATAGAGTCAAAATGTAGTAATTGGCGCTAAATGATTACTAGGAGGAATTAAACGATGACTTTCGAATAGAAAAGATAAGAAAGAAAGAACTATAAATTTATTGAGAAGACGATAATAGGATATCAAATCAATTTGGAAAATTAATAATCATATGCCAATAAAAGATATAGCCTCTATAGTATCCAAATTTGTATGTATATTCAAAGTCAGTTTACAGAAAATTCATGCCTCGTCAGTGTACACCTAGCTGCAGTAAACTCTTGGTTCCATAACTCAAATAACAATAAGGTATCGATTACTCTATCAACCCTCTCCAATATTGATATAACAATTCAAAGATCAAAATAGGGCAACTAGGATATAGTTTTAATAATATTCGATAACCTATGCTTACTTGAAATTACTTCAACTTAAGGATCATGTCTTGCCAGTACGCTGCTGGATGTAGTGAACCCGCAGTCTCCATAACTCAAATGAACGACGACAATGCGCATATGTCTTGCCATTGTAAGTCATCAAAAAACTATTCTAACTATATCCATAAGAATTTCAATAGAGCTTCTAGAAATTCAAACAAGTCGATCATGATAGAAAAAGTACAAGTATCTGTCCTTGAAGTAAAAGTATTATTTTTTTTTGAAAATTAAACGATCGATTAGTTATCAACTTTGAAAATAAAACGATCGAAAAAATGAACGAAGACGTCTTGGAATTAATATATGGATAATCGAATCAGATTAGGCTCAAAACTCAATAGATGGAAATAGAGTATCGATTCTTAGAAAAATAATTACTTATGGTTAATGGAAAATAAATAAGCAATACGGACATTACGATATTAGAGAAGGTAGAAAATAAGATTGCACAAATGATCAAAATTAGGAATTAAATCATAGGAAGTCCTAATTTACCTGGTGAACAAGTCTACCCACCTTTGATCCTACAATCGTATCAAATATCCAATAGGGTTTAGAATTCCATAAATTCTACCTACATCATATGGCCTATGTAGCAACCTTAACTACCCAATAGTCAAATTGAATAAAAACTTCTCTATGGTGTACCTAGTTCTAGCCATTGTCCTAAAAATCAAACCAATCCTAATTATGAATGAGCACTTCCTAGTCGCAGGCTTACAGTAGTAGGACTAACTTAAGTACTACCATGAGTTCGTACAATTTTGCAAAAACAGACCTACATGGGCCACCCAAAAAACTTGTCACGATCCGCTCCCATATTTTGGAATACAAGTACGTAGCCAAGTCCAGCCTAAACCGTAACATCGCCGGTAGTACGTTGTCTAGGTCTCAATGTCAATCTCAAATACAAAATAATTATATCTAATTGCTTATTCACAATAACTCTTTTATTTACAAATCCAATAATACATAAAAATGACATTCAGGAACAACCTGCTAAAAATAAAAGAACTATCTAATCTAGAATCAAGTTTGGCCTCCAAGTTCTCTATCTTCCTTGTATGGTCCTTAGCACAAAAGTAGGAAGCATGGCAAGTCATCTGCAACGATCCAGTC
Organism: Iris pallida; assembly: GCA_029216955.1. Lineage (NCBI taxonomy): Eukaryota > Viridiplantae > Streptophyta > Magnoliopsida > Asparagales > Iridaceae > Iris > Iris pallida. The sequence continues at coordinate 1,647,821 of JANAVB010021200.1, forward strand.
AGAAAACGAGCAAAGTACAATCCTATTACATTTATGTAACGTAATACAAAATAAGCTTGACAAGTAGATATGCAAAAGAGAAAAAAAGAACATATATATGAACTGGAAATAATAAACATGTATAAGAACTACTGACAAGAACATGTATGAACAAGACAATTAGAAATGATCATGTACAAATAAAATAGATATTACATTTAAAAACTTTTCGACATGTGAATGGATTGGGCTAATACGACACATCATAGATAGCCATCCATAATAAAAAGGTACGACTAACCCATATGTGTGCTGTATGACTTAGCTATCCACAATAATAATGATTGGGCTTTGTTCATATACAAACTGAGCATTTTTCTTCTCGAAATCACTAAATAGTCAATAAACAAATAATTATACAATCAAGCCTATCGTGTCACAATCATGTCAATCGTGTCTCACAGGATACTTAATGAAACATAATGAAAGATAGCATTATAATGTAATAAGCACATAAAGCAATAGTGTACTTGCCTGAATTCTCGAACGAACTGGTTTCACAAGTTGATGACAAGATGAACTCTGGCCTGGAAGCTATCAAACCATACCATACCATTATACCATGAACCCATGCACGAATAAGCACAAGTTAGATCTAAAATTCCATTCTAAAAGTCTTAGGAATTGACTAATAGTTTAACCTAATGAATATTATTTAATTCTAAAATAAATCACTTAAAATCTAATTTAACCTAATAATAATCTGAAGTATAATCTAAATAAGGAATTTTGGCCATAGAAAATTACGTTTCCAATTTTGAAAACTGTGGCACGCAAATTAAGGCGTACCATTGACTAACTAGTTAAACGTTAAGAACTCAATGATTTGATGGTGCATCTTGGTAGATTTTAGTACCACGAGTGCACCAAAATTGACCGTGCCGCAAAATCATAATTTGGTTAAAAGTTATTGCCGTTATGGCTATCCATGACCAAATCGACAAATTACCGATCAAATCTGAATTCAACGTAATAAATAAAATACTAAATGAATTTTTTACATTTTTAGAAAAATTATATGTTATAGATCTTCATGTCAGCTTTCCAAAACTTTAAATAGATCGCAAATCAGAGTTCAGGATCTCTCAAAACCTCAAAAATCGTGCTATACATCAATTTTGGACAACCGTCACTCAAATAAATCTCAGAAATTCATACATAAAATTGCATAAAATAAATTACATAGTCGAAAAACTAACCTCGATATGATTCTAACAAAAAATGGAGGTCAAACGGAGTCCGAAGTTGGTCGAAACGGCCTCACGAAGTTGCTATAGCTTCAAAAAACGAGGCTAAATTCATGGCAAATTTTGGGTTATTTTGGACGAAAAGGAGAGAATTTTGAGAAAGGAAAAGATTAGAGATGGTTATAAGGGTATATATAATGGGTAGCAATCACTTAGTTACGATTAGAGAATCAGGTTGGAAGTATTTTGGTGTTGGAAAAAAATAAGTAAATGTCTCTTCTATATATAGGTGGGAGGTATCCTAAATAGGGAAGGATTAGAAATCATATGGATAAATATTTCCATAAGTTCAAATCAAATCAATCTCAAAACTATATTGATCAAATCTCAATCCATAATTGGTCAAAAAATAATAACTCAAAATAATTTCCAATCTCAGCACATAATATTTAAAATATATTAACTAAATTCAAATCTAATCCAATATTTTCTAAATTAATCAAATATCAATCCATAATAATGATTAAAAAATAATATATAATATTTTGAATACTATTTAAAATAGATTTTATAAATTAAAATTATAAAATAATAATTGATAATAATAAATCAAAGAATTCTAGAATATATTTCTATAAATACAAAATTTTATTTTAAAAATAATTTGACAATCTCTCTGTCATCCAAAACTATCTTTTATAAACTTTATTTTCTAATAAGAAAAAAATTTAAAACTAAAAAAATTAAAAATTTAAAAAAATGGGGAAGTGGGCTTACAGATGCTTCGTCAGATTCTTGCAAGTTGCAATAAAATGTATGAACTGTATTTTCGTGAATTGGATTTGAAACTTCTAAAAATTTACGAAGACCTAGATTCTCAAAAGTGGTCAAATATTCCGAGGAAACGATAAAGTTAATCATTTTACCCGAAAATATTTTTCGATATCGAAAATGATCAAACCAATTGGTAGATCTCTCTAATGAAACAAAGTGTTTCGATCAAACTCCTCATCATCATCAGGACGAAAGGGACTAAAGAGATTAACAGGTTCGTACTAAGAAGTAGAAGATGAGACAGCATCTCTACTTTTCTTTCTCTTAAACACTCTAGATGCCATGACGAAATTGAGAGAGAAAAGAGAAAATTATACCTCAAGAATGATCAAGAATGGAAGAGAATGCCTTCAGAATGCCTTAGATCCAAGGAATTTTGTGTTAGAAAGCCTTAGGAGGAGTTTTCTAGGATCTAGTTTAAAATTTAGGGTTTTGGGGGCAGTGGTCTATTGTTTTAGGGGAAGAATATGAAGGAGACAGCTGCTGTGTCAATTCGTAGACTATATAAAAAGTCCCCACAAAGTTCGGCCTGAACTCGGTCCTAACTTGGTCCGAGTTCAGCCACTTGAAATTTGGTTTATATATTGAGTAATGAATGATAAAAGATGGGTGCTGCTATTAGCACTCCTGAACTGTCATTCGACACTTCTATTGAATTTTTTAAGATTCGAATTCCAAATCTATCCCTATATTAAATATGACATTAATTTGTGTATGCATGGAGGGAGGAGTGTAGGATGACATTTTAGGAGTGTCAATAATGTTAATGCAGGAACAAATATGAAATTTGAATGTTAAAAAATTAAAGAGGATTGCCGAATGATATTTCAGGAGTGCTAACAGCAGCACCCTAAAAAATTACCCAGAAACTTGTAATTCATTGATTAATTAATATCCATTACCTTGGGTTAGCTGTAGGGGCCTGATCCCAGCTAACGGTAGTCCGAAGACACTTGGCACCGTGTCGCTTAGGCTTTTACACCTTGTTGACAGAAGGACCCTTTCGATTTGTACCCAAAATAACTTCGATCAATAAATCGTTGAATTTTAAGTTTTAAGTATTTTTATTAATCATAACACATTATGACTCCAAAAATTCAAGAATTCCTAACTCGCGATGCAAATAGTTAAATAATCTTTGGCTAGTGGATTTGTGAATATGTCTGCCAGTTGATGATATGTGTTAATAAATTCTAGACAAATATTCTTGTATTTTTGGTGATCACGTAAAAAGTGGTGACGTATTTCTACGTGCTTAGTGCATGAATGACATACTGGGTTGTTAGTCAGATTAATAGTGCTAGTGTTATCACAGAATATGGGAATCTTAGTATAGTGCATATTATAATCCTCTAAAGTTTGCTTTATCTACAAAATTTGAGCACAACAACATCCCGCAACGATATACCCAGCCTCAGTTGTTTATAATGCTACATAATTTTATTTCTTGCTAAACTAAGAGACTAAAGCCTAACCTAGGAAATGACACATACCGCTGGTACTTTTACGGTCTACTTTGTATCCAGCAAAATCAACGTCCGAGTAACCAATTAGGTCAAACGATGCGGTTTTGGGATTCCATAAGCCGACAGTAGAAGTTCCTTTAAGGTATCGAAAGTGTAGCTCATAGAAAACACTTAAAGAAATAAAGAAGAGAATGAGATTGGATTATTTGAGAATGTGAAAGGTTTTCTCTATTTATAGTATTTTTATGGACCAAATTCGGGCAGAATTCGGATACAGAAATCTCGCATTCGAACATTGGATACAGATAACCAGGGAACTCAAAAATAAATTTAAACTACCTTAACCGAACTCTGGCCGAGTTCTGCTAGGGTTAGAATATAACTGTTTACTCCAATTTTGTTAGATTTTGGGCATTTTAGTATGTGGACTTTTTGGATAGAAATTTGTGGATAGAAAGGCTATATATTGTGGACTGAGAATAGCTAAGCCAGTATCGATCCTGTTCAATCTTACATATTTTCTTAGACTGAAATAAAATAAAAATACAGAAGATATAAGTAAAAGTCTTGGTCGGAATTCCATCACCGTTGGTTCTTAATGACGACGAGACGTTTGTAGCTTGTAAAAGTAGGTGCATGCATTCTGACTTGAAAACTGTAGCTGTATATATATTTTACGTATTGACCAAAGTTGACGTTAATTATCAAAATCAGGTATGATCATGATCAGTGGGCCAACAATCTCTTCCATTTGATAATCGACAAACTTTGAGTCTATATCAAAATATTATCTTGAAACTTTGAAATTATATTTGACATGCCTGAAAAGATTTTGATTTTCTTGAAACTTTGAGTTTGGTATGCTCATCTCCCCCTTTGTCATGTAATCAAAATATGACTCCTCCACAATTTATGAGCCAAACACAACGAATAAAAATAGAGTGATACCAAAATATGACTCCTCCCTTTGTCATGTAATCAAAATATGACTCCTTTATATTTGACAAGTCAACATCACAACCCAAGTAGTATGAAACTAATGTAGGAACGAATCATAAAGCACAATACTCTAGAGGGGTGAATAGCAGCAGAATATTGCTAATTTAAAAAGTTAGCAGCAAGATCACAGAGAAATATCACAAGTAAATAAATATAAAAGTAGAGATCAGAAAGCAAACGCAAAGACGACGATGTATACTGGTTTCCCTCTTTTGAAGACTATTACAGTCGGAAGAACTCTAGCTTGGAGTTGAATCCACTATTGGAAAATATCGTAAGTTTTCATACGAAGTCCTTGCAACTTCTAGAAACGCGAGCTTTGATCCGAAGTACTCGACCAACTTCAGTTGTGAAGTGTCTTTCTTCAATCAAGCCTCTGATTACAATCATTCTGAAGCTTCTAGACCGTACCATACTGGCAAATCGACTAGAGGATTGTAAATGGCTTGGGATTTAAAAATTAAAGCTTAGAACACTTTGAAAGAGAGCAGTAGGCTTTAGGGAGAAGAGATGAAAGTGAATGAGTGAGTTGAAATGATCAAAATCTTTCTCTTTTTATAGCTTTTTCAAAGGCAGAACTCTGTCAGAATTCGGACAGAATACTATGAGAAAATTTTGGCAAGATCCGTAACTACAGGAGGACCAAGTTCAAAAAGTAACGTTCACTAACTGAACTCTGGCCGAACTCGGGCCGAGTTCTGTCAGGGTTTTGTTAGATTTTTGCAAAAATGATTTTTGGGATTTTTTTAAGCAGTTAGGAGCTTTTTGTAAATAGGGGGCTATTTTTCAAAACATGGAATATTGTAAAAATATTTTTAGGATAGCCTATTTGCCAGTACGACTCGGTGTACAATGTATTCCTAGACTAAAAAATGTGAAAATTATATTGCATAAAGGAAATACAGACTCGAGTAGCAAACACAACTTTGATTTTGAACAGAATGGGTAGCAGTTCTCTGGAAGTGTCCAAGAGTCCAAATAAACTTGAGTAGCCCTTATATCGAGACAGAGTTTGATCATTTATTAAAATCATGTTTGACCATGACCAATGGGCCAACAATCTCCCCTATTTTGATAATTGATAAACCTTGACCGATATAACATCTTGATCAATAAGATTTAAAAGATAATCAAAATTGTACTGTATCCTAAAAAAAATGTTCCTGTATGCTGCATAAGATGTTGGATCCTATTTCTCTCCCGTTATCACTTAGCAAAATAATTACAAAGAGAGAAAGCTTTCTTGCAATATATGCATAAGAAACAATCAGTGAAGAAATACAAATATAATATATAGAAAAATAAGCATTTCACAAGCAGTTTATATTGAAGCATAAAGAGATAGTGCTATAACAAGAAATAAATGCTAAACTGAAATACAATATGCTAATCAAAGCATAAAAAGATGTTCACCATACATCAGCTCAGTCAATCACAATCTCAGTGCAAAATAAACTAAAAGATAGATTACTAATGACATCTAGACAAAATAAACATAAATGTAACAAAATCTCAAAAAGTGACATCTAGATAAAATACAATATGTCTAGATCACAAATCCTTTGAATCATCATCATCCCCTTTCAATTTTTTAATACCAAGTTCAGTAATTTTAAATTTTAATTAATATAATTAATATTATTTTACAAATTAAATTTTGTTACACAGCAACTGTTTCAGATTAGCTGTAGGGGTACTGTTACAGCTAACGGGAGTTCACCAAGAAATAATTAAATACCGCTTCGCTTCGACCGTAGTCGTGGTGACAGAAAGACCTTTGTAGGCTTGTCTCAAAAATAGTTTTTGAGTATTGAAAAATAATTGAAAAACAAAATTAATTAATATTATTGATATCTAAAATTCCTAATTCTTGACGTAAATAATTGAAGCGATCTTCTGCTAAAGGTTTTGTAAAGATATCAGCTAATTGATTCTCTATATCTATGTATACGAGGTTTATATCTCCATTTTATTGATGATCTCTAAGAAAATGATGTCGAATCTCAATATGCTTAGTGCGAGAGTGACATACAGGATTCTTAGTCAAATTGATAGTACTAGTATTGTCACAGAAAATGGGTATGTGTGTGTACATTAAGCCAAAGTCTTCTAAGGTTTGCTTCATCCATAACATTTGTGCACAACACCATCCTGCGACGATATACTCACTTCAGTCGTTGATAATGCGACAAAATTTTATTTCTTGCTAAACCAAGAGACTAAAGCTTTGCCTAGGAAATGATATGTGCCGCTAGTACTTTTTCTATCTACTTTGCATCCAGCAAAATCAATATCTGAAAAACCGGTTAGGTCAAACGACGTAGTTTTGGGATACCACAAGCCGATAGAAGAAGTGCCTTTAAGGTATCGGAAGATACGCTTAACCGCGCACAGATGTGATTCCTTAAGGTTAGCCTGAAAACGTGCACACAAGCAAACACTAAACATTATATCAGGTCGACTAGCAGTTAAATAAAGTAAACTACCAATCATACCTCGATACTTACGTATGTCGATAGGTTTGCCTTGTTCAACAATATCAAGCTTAGTTGAAGTTGCCATCGGAGTGCCAAGTGGTTTGACTGCTTCCCGATCGAACTTCTTTAATAAGTCTTTTGTGTACTTGGCTTGATTAATGAACGTCCCATTATTAGTTTTTTTTGGATTTGCAGTCTGAAAAAGAATTTTAGTTCTTCCATCATGCTCATCTCAAACTCATTCTGCATATACTTTAAAAATTCTTAACAGAGATATTCATCAGTAGATCCAAAAATGATATCATCTACATAAATTTGAATTAAAAAAAGATTACCATTAAAATATTCTATAAATAGTATAGTATCAACCTTCCATTTTGTAAAACTGTTGTCAAGTAGAAAAGAGCTTAGACGATCGTACCAAGCACGAGGGGCTTGTTTCAAACCGTACAAGGCTTTCTTCAACTTGAAACCATAATTAGGATTTTTGAAATCAGTAAAAACTGGAGGTTGATCTACATAAACTTTTTCTTTTATAAAACTGTTCAAAAATGTGCTTTTGACATCCATTTAAAATAATTTAAAGTTATGAAAACATACAAATGCACAAAACATGCAAATGGATTCTAATCTCGCAACTGGGGAATAAGTCTCATCGTAGTCGATTCCTTCTTCTTGATTGTATCCTTGAGCTATGAGTCGAGCCTTGTTATGAGTCACTAAGCCATTCTTATTCAGTTTATTTTGGAATACCCAGCGGGTGCCAATGACCGGATGATCAATGGGCTTGGGAACAAATTTCCAAACTTGATTCCGTTCAAATTGGTTCAATTCCTCTTGCATAGCATCTAACCAAAAATTATCACTGCATGCTTCTTTAATATTTTTGGGTTCAAGCTGTAAAATAAAAGCAAAATAGGAAGCTATATCTTTACTAGAGGAACGAGTACTTACACCCTGGTAATCTCACCAATTACCAAGTCCTTTGGATGGTCTACCAAAAATCTCATTTCTTTTGGCATATCCTCTGGATTGCTGGTTTCGACTTCTGGTTCGGTACGTGATTTGCTTGGAGAATCAGCTGGTGCTTTGTGTGAAGGTTCTACAGGAGCTATACTTGGTGTACTTATGTCTTCATCATTATTATCGACTGAATGTTGATTGAGTTCTTCAAATTTAACATTTATCAATTCTTCGATGATTATGGTTCTCTTGTTGAAGACTCTGTAACCTTTGCTCTTCGCCACATAACTTAAAAAGATACCTTTATCAGTCTTTTCGTCAAATTTTCCCAGATTGTCTTTAATATTAAGAATAAAGTATTTACAACCAAATATTTTGAAATAAGAAACAGAGGGAGTTCTATCAAACCATAGCTCATAGGGAGTTTTCTTCGATATAGGTCGAATTAGACCCCTATTGAGAACATAGCACGCTGTATCGACATCTTCAGCCCATAGGTATTTAGGTAGACTAAACTGGTTTAACATAACTGAAGGAGCTTAGAGCGGGGCAACAGTCTTTAATTATGTATGATGTTATCGTCCCAAAAGTTTATACCTCCACCACCTTCTCGGCTTTGAAAGGTAACTTCTCAGTCGAATGCACTTTAGGACCATCAAGCAATTCGACTGAGAAGTTACCTTTCGGACCAGAGAAGGTGGTGGAGGTACAAACTTTTGGGATGATAACATCATACGCAAAGACTATTCTTACGTTCCATAACTCTATTTTGTTGTGGAGTTCTAGGGCAAGAGAACTCATGCAAATAATCGTGTGTGTCACAAAATTGCTTGAATCCTGTATTTTCAAATTTGCCGCCATGATCACTTCGAATACGAGTAATCATGAAGCCTTTTTCATTTTGAACTTTCTTGCAAAAGGTGACGAATTCTGATAATCCATCGTTCTTGCGTGCAAAAAAATATACCTACGTCTATCTAGAGAAATCATCTACTATTACAAAAGCATATAACTTACCACCTAGGCTAGCAATTCTACTAGGTCCAAATAAATCCATATGCAGCAATTATAGAAGTCTAGTGGTACTTACAACATTCTTAGACTTAAAAGGGATCGGGTAGCTTTGTTTTTTTCATATTCACTACATACTGTATCCTTTTTGAAAGAAATGTCCGGTAAGTCTCGTACTAGCTTCTTTGTGGATAATCTTAAATTTGTGTCCATATTTGCATGACCGAGTCTCATGTGCCATAGTTGACTCTTATCACTTTTGGCCATCAAACATCTACCTGCTTTGTTAGCAACTTTTAACAAATAGAAAACATATATATTGTCTTCCCTAATACCTTCAAAGATAGTACTACCAGTTGAGCTATCAACTATAGTACATTTGTTTTTGATGAAGTTAATACCATAACCATGGTCAGCTAAATGGCTTATGCTGAGCAGATTATGTTTTAACTCGGTAACTAAATAGACATATTTAATCATAGGTAGGGGGCCTTACTAATATTTTTGATACCAATTATGTACTCTTTCAAATTACTACCGAAGGAAATGTATTCTTCTTTCTTCTTCGACAGTATTGCGAATAATGAAGCGTCACTGGTCATGTGCCATGAGCAACCGCTGTCGAGGATCCATTTGCTTCTAGCTTGTGAAGGGTATTTCACCTACAAAAGAATTTGTAGATGAAAACTTTGTTACCCATTTTTTGTAGGGTCCTGAAATGTTAGTTTTTGGTATCCATGCACAAATCTTCAAATCAACAAGCTTTCTAACTCTGCATGCAGAAGAAATATGACTAATGGTGCCATAATAGCGACATTTAGCATGTTGAGTGTTGAATGTAGTGTATTGTGCATTGTTGGTAGGTCTAGGTTTTCTAGTGTAAAAGAAAGCATGCCTATTTGTCTTTTTGGGCAAAGTTTTGGTTTGGTTAGGTCTGATAGTGTTGGCTTTGACTGTGTTCCGATGATTTGATAAGTGACACATGTTAGGGTAGGAGGCAACAACTTCAGGCTATTTTTCGAGCCTAATTTCTAACTTTTTGGAGGTATCATGTAACAAGCTATATTTGAGTGCATCATTTCTAAAAATACCTTGTTGGAGACTTTTGTTCTCTTTAAGTAAGTCTTCCTCTAATTAGGTAATGGTCTTGTCTTCTATTCGAATAGTCTTTGGGTCTCTTGTAATAACAACTTAACAGAAGAAAGCTCACCTACCTCACTAGAACTATTACTACTTGTAATCTCATTTAGTAGGTTGGTAAGTCTTCCTATTTCACCTTTATACCCTTTGAGTACCTTCTTAGAGGTCTAGTATTTACTATGCAGTCTTCTGTAATCTCCTAAGAGGTCAGTAAAGGCTTCTTCTAGTTGCTCAAAGGTAAAATCATCATAAGTATTAAACAGGGGGTTAGTGGTTACCTGATCGTAAGCCATCAAACATACATTTGTAGCGTCATCTGATTGCTCGTCTTCTGAGTCGCTGGCTTCACTTTTATGCCATATGCTTGTATTGGCATATCTTTGGGATGTAGTTTTCTTCAGGTAGCCTTTGTCATATTTGCTGCTCTTCCTGGTTGATGATGATGCTGTTGGACAGTCCTTCTTCATGTGTCCTTTTTTTACAGCCATAGCAAATAGGATCTTCTTCGTTGTTATTGCTGTTGCTGTTGCTATTGCTGTTGTAGTCCTTCGTTCTTCTGTTGAATCTTATGAACTTTTTAAATTTTCTCACCATAAGAGCTTGATCCTCAGTGTCAGAGACTGTCGTCGAAATTATCTTCGACAGTTCTTCTATGTTGAGCTTTGAAAGCGATCGACTTCTTTGACTTCTACTTTGGTGTAGCATCTTCAAAGTCTTGAAGTTCCAGCTCGTGAGTGAGTAGCTTACCCATGAGCATTTCAATAGACATGGTTGTAAGGTCGTTCCCTTCACTGATTGTTGTAGCCTTTGGAATCCAGTTCTTTGTGAGAGCTCACAGCAGTTTATGAATCTTCTTATATACTCCTTGCCTAATGATGACAGAGGATTTACAATATCCAGGAATCTCATAAACATCTGGGTTACAGATTCGTTTAGCTTTATATTGAACGTCTCATACTCCTGAGTAAGTCTGCTGATCTTTGATTCCTTGACTTGTGTTGTTCCTTCGTAGGTTACTTCGAGAAGCTTCCATACTTCATTTGATGTTGGACATGTAGATACCCTGTTAAATTCAGTCCTGTCTAAAGCACAAAATAAAGCGTTAATAGCATGTGCGTCAAGACTGGCCTTTTTTTTTCCATCCTCAGTATATTTATCATAGGGTTTTCAACTAAAACATCTTTAACAAGAATACGAGAAGGCTTTTTGTAGCCATCAATAACTATAGACCATAAGTCAAAATCTAGAGATTTCAAGAAGAAACTCATCCGTGTTTTCTAATAGGTGTAATTTGTACCGTCAAACAGTGGAGGTCTGTTTGTGGCTTGGCCTTCACTTGTGAACTTTATAGTTGCCATGTGTTGTGCTGTGATCTATGTAACAGTTAAGAATAAAAAAATATAACTACAATATTACCTTACTTTACCTGTATAACCAGCTCTGATACCGATTATAGGAACGAATCGTAAAGCATAATACTCTGGGGGGGGTGCATAGAGTAGGCAGCAGAATATTGCTAATTTAAAAAGTTAGCAGCAAGACCACAGAGAAATATCACAAGTAAATAAATGTAAAAGTAGAGATCAGAAAGCAAACATAAAGACGACGATGTATACTGGTTTTCCTCTTGTGAGGACTATTCCAGTCGGAAGAACTCTAGTTTCCAGTTGAATCCACTATCGAAAATATCACAAGTTTTCATACGAAGTCCTTGCAACTTCTACAAATACGAGCTTTGATCCGAAGTACTCGACCAACTTCAATTGTGAAGTATCTTTCTTCAATCAAGCCTCTGATTACAATCGCTCTGAAGATTATAGACCGTACCGTACTGGCAAATCGACTAGAGGATTGTAACTGCCTTAGGATTTAAAAATTATTAGAACACTTTGGAAGAGAGCAGTAGGCTTTAGAGAGAAGAGATGAAAGTGAATGAGTGAGTTGAAATGATCGAAATCCTTCTCTTTTTATATCTTTTCCAAAAGTAGAACTCTGTCAAAATTTGGATAGAATTCGGGCAGAACTCTGTGGAAAAGTCTCGACAAGATCCGTAACTGCAGGAGGACCAAGTTCAAAAAGCAACATTCACTAACCGAACTCTGGCCGAACTCAGGGTTTTGTTAGGTTTTTGCAAAAATGATTTTTGGGTTTTTTAAGCAGTTATGAGCTTTTTATAAATAGTCAACTATTTTTTTTAAAACATGGAATATTTTGAAAACATTTTATGGTAGCCTATTTGCCAGTACAACTCGGTGTACAATGTATTCCTAGACTCAAAAAATATGAAAATTATATTGCATAATAAAAATACAGACTCGAGTGGCAAACACAACTTTGATCTTGAACAAAATGGGTAGCAGTTCTCTAGCAGTGTCCAAGAGTCCAAATAAACTTGAGTAGCCCTTACATCGAAACAAAGTTTGATCAATTATTAAAATCAGATTTGACTATGACCTATAGGCCAACAACTAAAACATCAGTAGTAGCAGTAATAAAAAAAATAACAGCTCATATAAAAGAAAGTGTCACTACAACTGAAGTAAAAGTCCAAAATGCATAAAAATAAAATGTGCTGCTACAAATCATCATCATCAGGCAGATCCACAAAATACTAAGTCCAAAAGATATCACGTCAACTATCCGCACCAACAGCAACATCAGCAGGCGGCTGGATCGGATCAAAATAGGCTGTCATCGGGTCAAAGTTGACAAATGTTGGATCATCATCAAGTCTGGGTCCGTCAAAGGTAGGGTGACGGATGGTAGTCATCGGTGCAGTAGGATAATGAGCCATCATCCGGCGACTGTCAGCCATGGCATTTCTCAAGACCTGAATCTGAAAAATATGGAAAAACTCAGTGTCACTATAACAAATCAGGTCGACCTGACGCTGCTGTCCCTGAAGAGTGATGAAAGCATCAAACTGCTGATACAGCTCATCAATAGTATGACCCGGGGCTGTAGGGGTTGGCTCAGATGGAGCATTTATTGGGACTGCAACTAGAGCTGGAGGAGGTGGAGCATTACCAGGAGGATGTAAAAATCTCTGAGACCTAAGAAGCACTGAAGGCATTCTAAAGATAGGACAAGAGTCTAAAGGAATAACAAGTTTCTGGAAGATTGTCATAAGATGCATAAGGTAAAGGAGGTTACGACCTGCCTTCCGACAGTTGATCATGAGTGCCAACTTGGTTTTAGAAAAAGAAAAAGAAAATCCTAAAATGAATATGACACATCGCAGATAATTCAAAATACATGGTCTCGTCAGTAGATCTCGTCTTCGGTAAAAGAAATAAAATAACAATACGATGCAACTCAAAGAAATGTTGGTTCGAGTTGCATGCGAATAACCGTCTCCGAAAAACTGGATCTGGATGACACAATGCAACTTTGAAGGATTCAAAAGTCATGCTAGCAGAAAATTAAACTTTTCTAATGTCACGACCCACACCCAGTGAAAGGGCATGAGGCTATGGGTACGTCTAGCCTATGCCGTAGTATCGACGGTAGAATGTTGTCCTAGGTTGAACAACTAACTATAACACAATATAAATGTACCCATCAATAATAACTCTCCATACGGAGGACAATCACAGATAATATCATCTCAATCACAATAACTAATCGAGAATAATAGTATAATATGGAAATAGATAGATGTCAATAGTGCAATACAACTCAAAAGAAATAAGTCTAAGAGTCAATAACACATCTCAAAGAGTATATAATATAAGTAGACATTTCAGAATGATAACTAGAGAAAAATCCATAAAAATATCCTAGCTATCTAACTAGGCACTATTGGAGTCTCCTCTAAGCTAGCAAAATCCTCCTGGTGATCCAAGTCACAAGTGTCATCGATGCCCGCTCCATAATAAATCGTGTAAAAGTCTTCCAGATCCTTTGAAAAATATATCCAGTCAGGATTGGAACGATGTACATAACTCTGAAAGCAGTTTCATTCCATGGTAGAAAATATATAACTCGCAATAGAAGATATACATGATGTACTGGAATAGAAATACAGAGAAGTAGCATTAGGAACATATAAGGAAACTGAGTACATGAATAAGATAGAAAACATGTTAACTGGAATAAACATGAAGTGATTTAAAGCACAAGTCTGTTATGTGATTGGTTTAGGTTGCACATGGTAACTCAATTATACATGAAAGGTATAATCGACATATACATGATTATATTAAGGGATGTATTCACATAACTACTTCTACTCTCCCGCCCCAATCAATACACATGGATCTGATCATGACACGTCACGTACATGATTGTTATTTACATATGAAGCACATGAAGTACATGAAAGAATAATACGAATAAAATGAGTAAATGATGCACATGATAAAGTCCATGAATATAAAATACTCGAGGTATCCGATAAGGGGATAACATCTCCTGACAAGATCCATTTAGCACTAATCCACGTAACAGTATGTCAACATCAAGTAAAGTAGTCTAGAGCAGGTAATATAGATATTATCATGATGAAAAAAATTAGAGTTATGTACTCGCCTGATATCCTGAGCAATGACTGAGTATCAATATTCGAACTGGCGTCACAAAGACCAAATATGAAATTGCATAATTATACGGTGTTCTAAAGAAAATAATTTATTTAAAGGCCTTAATTATATGAGTCAAACTAGGTCAACGCTAGTCAAACTAGATCAAATTAGTCAAACTAGGTTGTATGAGTCTGTTTCTATGATATTGTGTCCATACACTAAGTTTCTAGGCTCTACTAGTTATCCTAGGATAACATGGTAGCCTATACTTATCATATTAATATTAGGATACTACAAATCTAGTATCCGATTCTTTTACATACACTGTAACACATATATCTATATTCTCCTCATATAAGTAATTGCCCTATCTAACCATACCCAAGCCTATGAAGATTGACACATGGGTTTAAGATACTGATATCTATTTGTTAACAAATTGCCTAGCCTAGGTTTTTACCTATCACTTAGCATTTTATAGGTCAATGCCTATTACCTATATGTCACTTGACATTCCTACTTAACCTTCACCTATACAACAGGCTATGCCTAATCCTAATAGCCTTAGTCTAACTCCCTCTCAAACATGTAGCCACTGTTACTGCTATATGTGTAATCCTTCTTCCCGAGATTTTGAAAATATTATTTTTTATTATTTATTTGAATTAAATGATGATTTTTAGAATTTTATAAATATTTAATTAATTAATTGTTACGATAGGAGGCCTTAGTCATGGTTAAATTTTATAGTACAAGATGACCAAGAATTTTGGCACGGATAGTGCAGTCGTGTGCTTTGACTAGTGTTTTAGCAATGGTAGGGAAGACCGAGCCATAAGTGTATTCTAACTAGAAAAACCAGACCAAGTTGCGACTTGGCCCCTATAAAGAAATAAATTAGTTATTTATTGATATTATGATTTTTAGGAAATCCGATATATACCAAAATACTCCAGACTTGACTCGAACCCAACCCAAGCCCAAGTAGTCAGGTGGTACAGCTAACGAGGTCCATGTAGATATATTTTGTGTATATATTTCAAATTAATTTAATGGTCTATTAACATTATTTTGTTATGTATATATATATATATATATATATATATATATATATATATATATATATTATTTTTTTTTTGTTATGTATATATATATATATATATATATATATATATATATATATATATATATATATATATATATACACTAAATACGATATACACATATATTAAATAAATATAAAGGAAAACTGTCATGCTAGTTCCCAAAATATTTACTACTTGGTAAAAATAATGTTTATTATATAATAAAATAATGTTTATTATATATATATAATAAACATTATTTTTACCAAGTAGTAAATATTTTGGGAACTAGCATGACAGTTTTCCTTTATATTTATTTAATATATGTGTATATCGTATTTAGTGTATATATATATATATATATATATATATATATATATATATATATATATATATATATATATATATATATATATATATAAGCAAAACTCCCCATATTATTTCATTAGAGGAAAAGTTGAAGCTATACAAGTATACAAGAAGGCACAAAATGCCGAAGCCTATACACATATACTACCAAAAGGAAGGGAGGGAAGAAGCCCAAAACGACCAGAACTAGGATAGGAAGGAGTTTCAGACGGAGGTCTGGTTGCGATCGCAGTGGACAGCATGCCGCTTGCCGTACTGCCTGATGGTCTCCCTGATCAGCTGGTCGACGGAGTTCTGATGGCCCTTATATCTAGCCTTGTTGCGGTTCTTCCAAATAACCCACGTCGCAACAGCAGCGACAATCAGATGGTCCTAGGACCCTGAGCTCCATGCCTTGATGAGGTATTCGTAGTGCTCACCCCCAATGTTCGTCCTGCAGCATCGGAAGAGAGAGCTCCAAACCATGGTCGGGAGTTCTCCTTGACAAAAGATGTGGTCCACAGTTTCCTATTTGCGGTCGGTACAACAAGTACATGCGGATGCGAGGCTGAATACGATAGTACAAAGGGTGTCATCAGTGGGAAGGATTTTGCGTAGGGCTCTCCAAATGATAAAGGACCACTTCTTGGGGATGCAAGTATGCCAGAACAGCACAATGTTAGAAAGCGGCATCCCCGATCCTCGGATCACTTTTCTGGCCGATGTGACCGAAAAGCAGCCCGACCCGCCCTCCTACCACCAGAGCTCGTCGGCGTCAGGCCCGATCTTTGGTTTTTTGCGACGGATGAGCTCAACCGTCTCGGAACCAGCCCAATCCTGCACTTTGTTCTAGTCCCAATCTTCCCCACTGGGGTCCCACATGTCCCGGACCATGCAAAACCTGTGGGCTTCAGAGTGATTGGGGATTAAGGTATCTTCGACCCATCTTTCCAGGAAGGCCTGAGATTTTCCGTCGCCCACCTCGAGACGCATGAGAGGTTCGACAAGGGAGCACCCGATGAGCATACGACGCCACGCCGCTGAAGATCTACTGTTAGATATGGCCATCGTAGGGTGGATGTTCTTGAAGTATCTGGCCTTCATGAATCTAGCCTATAAGTTCTGATTGTGTGCATCTTCCACCACCATTTCATCGAGAATGCATCGACAATGTGGAAGAGTATGGTAAATCCAAAGCCCCCTTCCTCGATCGGCCTGGCCATGGTGTCCCAACTAGCCCAATGGTGCTTGTTGATGCCATCGCTGTGACCCCAGAAGAAGTTGCTGAAGATGCTCTCGATATAATTAAGGACTTTATTGAGGGAAGAGCACACTGCGAGGGTGTAGATGGGGATGGATGTGAGGATGTGGTTTATAAGGATCATCTTGCCTTCCGGAGGTATCGTCGTGTTGTGCCATCCTTCAAGTTTTTTCCTGATACGGGTGATCAGGTCCTCGAAGATACCCACGTTAAATTTCCCGTACAAAAGGGGACATCCCAGATATTGGAACGGGGGATGCTTGATGGGGAAGGAGGTAAAATTGGATAGGGTGCCGGCTTGCTCTCTCGTAATTTTGTGGTGAGTGTAGATGACGCTTTTATCCGGGTTGACCTTTTGTCCCGAGCAACTAGCATATTTTTGGAGGGTGTTATGGACCACCTCAACCGACCCGATATCCTCGGACGAGAAGATGAGGATGTCATTAGCAAATTCGAGGTGAGTGATAATGGGGCAGCCGCTCGACGTATAATAGTGATAGAAGTTGGTAGTACAAGTCATCCTGTTGAGGTTCCTACTCAGGGCGTCTGCTGTTGATGATAAAGATAGTGGACGAGAGTGGGTCCCCCTACCTAACCCCACGGGTTGATTTGAAGAAGCCATCGGCCTAACCATTGATCACCGTAGAGAACCAGGAGTTGTTGATTGATCTCCACACGATATTGGTCTAGGTTTCAGAGAAACCGAATGCTCTTAAGACCCAGATAATAAATTGCCAATCCAGCCTGTCGTATGCTTTCTCCATGTCTAGCTTGATGGCTATGTTGCTCCCTCTTGCTGGGAATTTCATACAGGTGATTAATTCTTGAGCTAACATGATATTATCTTGGATATTTCTTCCACGAACAAAGCCACTTTGCTCCTCAGAGATGATCTTGGGAAGAAAATCAGACATACGGGATGCTACGATCTTGGATATGATTTTGTTGGTGAAGGTGCACAAACTGATCGGACGGAAGTCGCGAAAGGATTTCGGATTATCTTTTTTTGGAATGAGGATGAGGTTGGTGCTCGAGATGGCTCTAGGATGCATCGTACCTTGGAAGAAGGCGACTACCGCCTCGTGGATATCTGTCTTAATAATGTCCCAGCATGAGCGAAAAAATCCCCCAAAAATCTGTCTGGGCCCGAGGTGCTGTGCACGTCTAGAGCCCACACAGTATCTTTCATTTCAAGCTCGGATGGAGGAGTCTCAAGCCGGGTGTTATCGCCGTCATTGATGATGTGCGGAATCACCTCCACGAAGGAAGGGTTCCTGATGACAGTCTCTTTAGAGAACAGATTGGAGCAGTACTCAACGGCTGCCTCCTGGATGCCTTTCTGGTCTTGGATGGTGTTGCCGTTGCTGTCCACAATTTGGTGTAGGGTGAGTTTTTACCTACACCTATTGACACATGCATTAAAGAAGCTCGAGTTTTTGTCTCCCTTATTGTCCCATTTAAGCCTAGCTTTCTGCTTCCAGAAATCTGTCTCCACTTTCAGCCAAAATTTAAGGATGGCTTTGGTGAGGTTGAGGGCAGTCCTAGCCACGGGAGATCTATCATTCATGAATCTGATCTCCGTGCGATTTACGTCATCCTCGGCCTCACGGATAGCCTGAAAAATGTCACCATAGGCTTGCTTGCTCCAATCCGCCAGAGCTTTCCTCGTGGCTTTGAGCTTGATGGCTACCCTGGTTAGGTGCTCGGCGTTGTTCTCACTATTCCATGCTTTCATGACGACCCCCAAAAATTGTGGGTGGTCGCTCCATAAATCGAGGAAGCGAAAACACTTTTTGTTCGTGCCCAGGTTGTTGGAGGTACAAACTAACAGGGGGCGTGGTCGTACTCGGTGGCGTTGAGGTGGGATAACTTGGAGGTGGTCCCCATACTGTTCCAATGATCATTCGTAAGGGCCCTGTCCAGACGAGAGTATTACCGGCGATCCCCATCCTGCATGTTGCACAAGGTAAAGGCGCTGCCAGTGAACGGAAGGGGGGCAAGATTGGAGTTAAAGATAAAATTGTTGAAATCCTACATGGCTGGGAGAGGGGGTGGCCGACCCCCGAACTTTTCCTCTCTGTACGTGACGGTGTTAAAGTCCCCAATACAGTTCCAAGGTACATTGTTGAGGTGCAGGTGGATGTCTAGCAGGTTGTTCTAAAGGAGTTTACGCTCAGTGATGTCACAGATGCCATGGATCGTGGATAGGATAACCTGCTTGGGTAATAACGGGTGCTCCATCCAGCATGAGAGGGCCTGCTTGGAGTCATTGATGACACCGATTTTGATGTACTTCGAGCAGAGGATCCAAATATCGTGTCTGCCAGCAATGGCTATAGGAAAGTCTAGCTGTAACTGGATGGATTTGAGTTTCTTGTGTTAAATTTTGGGTTCAAGGATGATCAAGACATCAATCTTGTGAGTATTCTTAAGGCTGGATATTCTACTCTTGGTAGGTTTGTTCACCAGACCACGAACATTCGACGAGAGGATGTTCAGTATTAATGTAGTTTATGGGAGGGTTGGTTAGCCCACTTAGCTGCAGACCTGGTTCAGATGGTCGAGGATTGGTCGGAGCTATCCTGATTGGGTTTCTTGTTCGAGGTCGAAGCCTTCCCTTTCATCGAGGTGGAGGTAGATTCGATATGGGTGGTGGAGATGTCTTCAGCTTGATCGATCAAGTCTTCTGCCGAGTCTGACACGGGATCCTGGGAGAAGATGTGAATAGAGTCTACCAGGTTGTCCATCAGGTCTCCCTGTAATTGGAGTGGGAATCCGGCGGCCATAACTTGTAATCCTCTCGAAGCTTGGTCTGGACTAAGGATGGCCAGGGCTTCTATGACGTCAACTTCGTGGGAAGGTTGGGTCTCGGTGAGGATCTCCCCTGCGGCTTCCCGAATAGGATACTGGCGTCCTTAGGGTTATGAGATGCCCCGAAATATGTTCCGTTGGAGGTGTCCTCTGGAGTAGGCTCCGACGTGTCCTCTTCAAGGGCATTAAACTGGTTGGAGAGGTTCAGTGTTGGTGGTTTGTAGAGGACCATCGCTCTGGCCGTTGTTGGGGTCTCTGCAGTGACCGCCGGAGATCCTTTTTCTGCTCTGCCATCACTGGGTTGAAACCTGATGTGGGTGTTCAGAGGCGGGAGGATGGGGGATCTGGTAAGCAGCTGAGTCAGGCCTTCCTTGGTTTGAACTACTGGCCGTGCATGTTTCCTCTTGAGCTCAGGGTGGAGGCGGTAAGAATGTTTGGATTGATGATCGCACATGTGACAATGGGAGCAGAAGATGATATAGTTATCGTAGATAATTTGTTGGGTGTGAGATTGGTTGCCCAGTTCGATGAGGATGTGGTTAGGGGGCTCAGTTGAGAGATCAAGCTCCACACAAATCTTCGCATAATGGGCTTTGGTCAGGTTACTGGTTTCTGGAGCGGTGGCCACATAAGTCCCAAATGAGTTGGCTATACGCCTTAGGGCTGCCGAAATAAAGCAGATGAGGGGAAGATTGGGGAGAGTCACCCAGCCGACAACCGTTGCGGAATCTTCTTTGGTGCTAAAGTTCGCAGACCATTTAATAATCTTCATCTGATGTGAATCCACTCTGCTGGTGCCTTTAGCCCACACCGTTCTGTGGTCAGCTTCTGAAGAAAGGTGGAGCAGGATATGTCTGGGTCTAGAGGTGCCACTCTATATGCTGCTGACAACCGCCAACTAGTGATAACCTCCTGGACTCTGGATAGTTTGGGTCAGCCCGAGGAAAATTTAAAGACGAAGGAGAAAGGGAAGGAGGTGGCCAAGGATTCAAGTTCCAGGCTAGAGAAGGGGACCGTGGGCACGGGAGATGACGCCGGATATATATATATATATACACATAGGTTTTATTAATTATAAAGGTTGGTAAATGCGTATACAATGTATGTGTGGTGGCACTAGTAATAGTAATATTTTACTTTTGGAATATGAAAACAATTGCTAAAACTATATTATTAATTTATGGTAATACATGGAGTTTAGATGTGTATCTAACTATTTATTATATATTAATATAGAAATAGAAGTACTAATAATAATGATAATACTAGATTATAAATATTTTAAAAAGTAGATAATTATTTTAAACCTTATTTTAAATTATTTTTCTTTGTTGAATTGGTTTAAAAGAAATAAAAGAAAAGGAAAGGAAAAAGGAATAAAAGGAAAAAAAATAAAACAAAAAAACCAATCACAGTAAGTTTCCCTCCCCAAACCGCAAAAGCCCGACCCAAACTATGCCTATATAGAGTATCGAGAGAGAGTGAGAACGAAAGAGAAGCCGAAACCCTAACCCCAAACCCTCGCAACCACCGTCGACCAAACCACCAGCCACTCGCGCACAACCCCAGCCATCTGGGCACCACCCAAAGCCACCCGACGGTCGTCGCGCGCGTGCCGAACCAACAACCATCGCAGTAGTGACAGCAATGGCAGCAACAGCAGTACAACTTCATCGCAAGATTTCTTCGCGCATGCTCGACCATTTTTCAAGCCATTTCTTCTGGTATGAACCTAACATATACCCTTTCAATTCTATTAGATAATTTCAAATTAAACCGATTAAAAATCGAGCTAAAAATTGACCCAAAAGTTAATAAAAAACTGTCTCGAACATGACAGAATTTTGAGTCCCCGACCTTGTTTTGGAAGGCGACAAATCGCCGATCCATCGTTTAATTTAGAAAAATACCTGAGTAGGTTTAACGACAACTATACAACTTCTAAACACTGTTTTTAAATTTTGATTTCATCCATTATACATCTAGATAAATCTGTTTGAAAATCAGGAAAAAAATCCATGAAAACTGTTTTCAAAAACATAAAATCTCTCGATACGGCGTGCGCCCTGACAAATCAGGTGACGTGGTCGCAACCCATGAGTATAGAAAGATATGTATAGATGTTGTCGACATGTGGGATTTGACGGAACTCAATTTCGCTGTGTGTGCGCGACGAAATCGATGCGTATCTGTCAAGATACCCCGTATTGGCCTTTTTGTAAACTAGCCAATTACTTTGTTTACGTTCTTCATCTTGAGACAAAACTTCCACCAACAAGACCCTTTCATTTTCTTGGTCCTATATGTCAAGTTTGGTCCGATTCCGAGAAGATCGACCTGAACGCTATTTTAGCGGTCCCGCGACCTGATGCAACGGACAAATTTGTGCATGGCCCACTGAAATCTCACTTCGGACATACTATTTGGTTCATATCGTCAAACCGGACCTAGAGACATATAGTTTGATGACTTTAGAGATCGTAGATATTGGCACGCTTTTGGGTGCAAAGCGGGTCCAACAGCGGACATCGTTTTGACCCAAAATTATCGTTTTGCCGCTGTGTCCAGAATTGGACATATGGGTAGGCTATCCTAGCTAATTTGATTATTATAAATACTTGGTAATATCTATTTCAGCTTCCGGGGACTGTTGTGAGAGTTTGACTGTTGTGGCTCGTCGATTGACTTGTTGGTTCTACGTGCTACCACCAGGCAAGTATACCTTGCCTTTCTTTACAGTTTATTTACCTGCTTATATTCTTCTTCCTTGTTACATGTCATTACTAGTTTCTTTCATTGATTGGTGATATGTTCCTTCATATTATGCATATTAGTTTACTTGTCTCGTTTATATAGTCATTGTTCACGGTTTGATATTGTAGTTCATACTAGATTTATTCTCACATGTACCTTGACTGAGTCGTATCGTGTCATAGGACGAGTGCATCATAACTGAACTACTATTCCCATTTCATTTATTCTCAACCTGCGAGTCCACACTAGGGGCGAGGGTTGACTATTTGAAATCACCTACGAGTCCACACTAGGGGCGAGGGTGATTGCCTTGAATAGGGGCGAGAGTTAGTAATTTTTTCCAATCCTGCGAGTCCACACTAGGGGCGAGAGTTAGTAATTTTTTCCAATCCTGCGAGTCCACACTAGGGGCGTGGGTTTGGTCATCCGTTAATCTCTTGACATGTATTTACTTGTTTTCTCCCAGCAGTTCATTTATGTGTAGTTGTTCACATATTCGTGTTCATAGTTACTTGTCATTCTCTGTCTCTTTCCTGCTTATTTTTTTCATGCAAGATAAACTGTTAGATATGCATGTTTTATGTATCTTGCTAGTCCCCTGAGGACCTGATGATCTCTTCAGGTAGTTGAATGCACGGAGTTAGTTAGCTGATCATGATGGTAGTTGATTACTTTAGACTCAAGTATCTTTCATGATTATATATTCACATCCGTTATTTACACTCTTCTTGTTACCCTAGCTTTATAGAATCATGTTATTTTTTGGAGTCTAAGCGGACATATATGCTAGTAGGCTGCAGACTATGAACCATAATGTTTATTCTTGTTCTATATTCTTCTTGTGAATTAAGATATAGTTTAACTTACCATATTAGACATGATACCCTATTTTGGACAGCGTATACGTATTCGAGTTGGGTTGGAGTCCGCTTGATACGTAGCTGGCTTGCGCACGCACTCGTATCCCAAAAAATGGATGCGGGTCATGATAATATGTTCTAAAATGTCCTTTATTAGACTGATACTTGTGTGGCCTCTTTATTACCTATCCCTCCATCTCAAACCTAACCCCCTTCTCAGTATGCTTCTACTCTTATAGTTTACTTCTCCCCATCCTCATTTATGTTGCTACTATCAAACACCAATCTACTGCTGCCACTGCTATATATAAACATCAATTATGCTGCTGCTCTAATTAAGTAGCTAACTGCTGCTACAGAGCAACCAAGTGTTGCTGCTGTAAGAGGAAACAACAGATACTGCTATAGTCCTGCTGCTATGTTGGGCTAACCCGAGCCATCTCCTTTCAACTGATACATCTATATATGTAACGCCCCAGTCCCAAAATACGTAGGACTAAGAACGAAGACATGCCAGCTGTATACATACGAAATACATGGGCTTCGTATGTATACATAAGCTGTAAAATGCAGTAGAAACCACAATGACTAATCTCATCCACAAATTTAAGGGAAAGAAATACATGAAAAATGAAATAAGTTTGGCAAGCGAAGTGAAGACGATCCAATGCAATCATCCACGAAGAAATAGAGATGTCCATGGCTAGAATACCTGCAAAAGACGAGAGCACACACCTGGGGAGATAAACAGGTCCTCAGAGGGACGTAACAAGACACATAATATCATGCCAATAACTGAATAAATAAAGCTCAACAGAAAAGTATATGTGACTACACAAATAGAGGTCCTTAACCATTCTATGTGAAAATGCACTTTGAAGACAACGTTCCACACAAGGGCTTTCCGACACTAGAAACACGACACGTTAGCATTTCAACCAAGGCACTAGTGGTATCTAGAGGAAAGTAAATGTACGGCCCATTAGCACTAGAGTGAGAAGCTATGGGGCATCTAGAGGAAAATAAATGCACGTCCACTAGCTCTTGGGTGAGTCACTAACGGCAGTTAGAGGAAAATAAATGCACGACACATTAGTGTTTCAACCGAGGTACTAGTGGCATCTAGAGGAAAATAAATAAATGCACGGCACACTAGCACTCGGGAGCACCACTAATCGCATCTAGAGGAAAGTAAATGAGTGGAAGCCCCTGCGCCTAATAACTATCTTCTTCCTCCCCATGCACTACTCGTGCTGAATCCACACCACGATATTCCTAACAACCGCTAAGTCTTCTAGTCAATTATATTAGCGGTTATGTCCTAACGCTCGTCCTGTACGCACCGATGTACGGTCGATACGCAAGTCCAAATCTATATGAGACACATGACATCGTGGCACACAAGTGTCGGGCCAATGAATGCCGCACAAACAAAGGTGGTCCCTTAACTCTAGGCCAAATGCATAAAGAAAACTAAGTATAGTAATTTGCAACTACATAAAGTTTTGAAATAACAATTTATATTTGCTAGAAATAAATAATCATAAAGCATGCATGATGTTGAGTAAAAAAATTAAATAGTAAAGGCAAGGTGTCTTGCCTGGTAGGACGCCTGGTGTGCTGCAATGATCAAGAAGGCATGGAGTTCGTCTTTCGTGCTACAACTATGCAGGATGATCTCAAATGGTGGGACGGACCATGTCATTGAGTTCGAATAATCAAAATGGCTAGGGTCAATATGTAGGAATTCGAAATCGCGAGAAAATATGAAATATGATCAGTCATGTTCAAGATTTGATATTCGAAGGAATTGTATAAATAAATACATATACTATTTTGGAAAATAATTTATGGTACTTGGAACTATATTTTTTTTACTAGTCAAAATACTTTTTAGATAGATATTAAAATTCTAAGAAATCATTTTAGGCTCAAAACTAATTTTGGTCTAGTTCAAAACTATATTTTAATAATATAATAAATATTTAAGGGATTCTAAATCCAAATTTTAAAAATAGATGTGGGCCCAAAGCCCAATATAATATTACAATTATAATTTTCAAAAATATTAATATATATGTGTTATACTTGATAAAAAACAATAGAAATAGTACTATAGTAACAGTATTAATATTAATATTGTATATATATACTATATTTCAAACTAAATACTAATAATATATAACATATGTATACATAATAGTTTAGGTGATGATGATAATGATATTAATAATATAAAAAATTTTAAAAAAATATATAGAAATGTACACTGTATACGCTCCTCCCGAAGGAGAGCACGCACACAGCAGTAGGAAATCAAGAAAAATAACAAAACTAAAATGAGGAGGAGAGAGAAAAAAGATGGAAAAAAGTGAAAGGTGAGAGAGGAAGAGGGGCATGGACGTCGTGGCGCTCCGGCCTGGGTGGTATGGCTCCACGAAGGAGAAAGGAGGAGCTGGAGCGGTCGACGGCGGTGGTGCGGCACAAGGAGGCGGAGCGGGGAAGTGGAAGGAGGAGAGAGCTGGATTGGGGTTGTCGACCGGCGCTGGGCGGTGGTGGATGGACCTGGCGGGGCGACCGACGTCGATTGGACGCACGGGCTCGGCGCGGGTCGCGTCGGGCAGCGCATCCACCAGCGGATGAGGGCGGCAGTTCGTGGAGGTAGGTATGGGTCGTATGGTTCGCCGAGGTCGGGTCGGCCAGCGGCGGAGGGCAGCGACTAGACACGACACGCCAAGGAGGAGGCGGCACGACGGACACTCTGGATCGGAGCGCACGTGAGGCGGCTACCTGGTCCTGACCTAGGGCGGTACCATGGCGGCGCTGTTGTCGCCGACTGCGAGAAGGCAGCCAGGACCGGTAGTCGGCGGTTCGGGATCTCGTACGAGGCTGGAAGCTCGGCTGGAAGGGATTGGGTGCAGCCAGGCATCGTCGACGCTCAGAAGCGATAGTCGGAGGTGAGTGATGGTTATGTTTGGGGTTTAATTAGTGATTTGTGTTTGGGGCGGGCGGCCGGTCGCGGTGGCGATCGATCGCGGTGACGGTGGGGGCGTATGGTTGTGTATTTGTTGGATTTGGTGGTGGTTTATTTATTCGGGTTGCTGGTCGAGACGGAGAAGGATGGTGGCAGTGGATGGTCGGGCAGGGAGGCCTCGATGGTGGAGGTGATGGAGTTTGGCTGGCGTCTGTAGATTTTGGTGGTAGGATTCTGGCGGAGTTGGCTGCCGCGGTGGTGGCCGTGGATGTGGGTAGGCCGAGATTTCGGGTGGTGGTGGTGGTAGATGGCAATGGGGCAGCGGGGTTGGTGATGATGGTGTGGTTACTGGCAGTGGGTCGGGTGGCGAGATGAGACGGTGGTCGGCAAAGCAGGGTTATGGTTAGGATTTCGATGTATCGTGTCGGGTGTGTCCAACACGGAAAATAATGTAATTGTAATAGATGGAATAAGAATTTGGATGGTCACAGACATGATGCACACATACTTTTGGATGGAGGATATTTGTGGAGTAAAGTTATGGAGAAATTTATGGAGAAAAGAGGGCAAGTACCTCTCCTTTTATAGGAGGTGGGATTCCCATTAGGATAAGAATTTAAGAGGATTTAAATCCCCATTAGATAATTACATAATTATTCAAATCAATTTAAAATAAATTTGTCGAATCCAAATCAATCTAGATAAAACTTATTTTTAATTTAAAGCTATTTTAAAATAAGGCCAATATAATCTTTTCCAATTTAAATCATCATAATTAATTAAATATTAAATTAAACAATTTCCAAAATAACTTTTTATAAATAATAAGAATATATTAATAAATAATTTCAAAATTCATAATAAACTTTAAATATTTGGAATACATTTTTATAAATAATCTAACAATTAGTTTTCGAAAAATATCAAAGTGGACAATGAAATAAATTTCATGTCACTAGCACACAAATAGTCTATTTTGACATAAAGGAATAGTTTTTTTTTTCTAAATTATCACTTATATTTGTATTATAAAATAAAATTGCCTTCTTTATAAAAAAAATAATAATAAAGGTTTGGCAATCTCGACGCGACACAGTAAATAAAAATAAAATACATATTTTCTATACGAGGAATTCTTTTAATAGAATATTTGTTTATAAAAATATATATCATCTTGCAATTTCGCACGCTACATAAAATACGAAAAATGTGAACTTGTACGCGACGTACAATTATGAAAAACAAAAACGAAAAAAAAATCGATACCAAATTTATTTTAAAAAAATCGTAGTAAAATTTTATGGGGTTTACAATATAAACCTCTCTAATTGATACACAATATATATATATATATATATATATATATATATATATATATATATATATATGTATAAATTGCCTCCCTACTTGATACAAATATGTGTATCAAGGTCTCCCCTTCATGTTCAGTTAACTGATGAAAATGGAGTATCCCCCTACATTGTTCAGTTAACTGATATATACTACCTATAATATATGACTAATATTCATATGCTTCTTGATTGATACATTGGCCCCCAAGACTAATACACATTCAAACGTATATACACTCACACACACATCTATATTGAAACACACATATATAAGTATCAGTGAAGTCACCCCTTATATGTAAACTAATACATAGGTGGCCCCTCACATATGCCAAGTACCCCTTATACTCGAGCCCTCTCCTCTTCTTATAACTGATATGGGCTTCCTATAGGTTTACCCCTTCATCTCATGACTGAAACATATAAGCCAACTATTTAATATATGTTTCCTCATATGCTGATATGCATTAACATATCAGTTAAGTCCTTCCCTGCATATTGTTGTATAGGCTAAAATTTCCCTATCTATAACTGATACTTTCCCTTCATTACAGTTAACATATCAAAACATCAAGGCCTCTCTACATATGGATTGATACAATACGTTTTCCCCATATAGGACTGATCCTATTTATCTCTGCCTTCATGACAGTAGCTAAGGCATCAAGGCTTCCACCCTATCACTGATAAAAAACTCAAGACTGATACACATTGCATATATGGAGACAACCTCTATCTCAAAACAGCCACAATACCCTTTCTATGTGAAACTCTATAATATCCATATTAAACACTAAATAAACATGCAAATGATAACCGATAACAATATACATCTAATTACAAGTGTCAAATCTGAATTTAGAGCATTGGGAGCTCTTTTGGTCATTTTGTCAAACACTTGGCGTGCGTATTGGGACACGTTGTGATACGCTTATGATACACACTCCAAATGGATCCAAACTTGACCAAAAACACACCTACACATTCTAAATCACAAATATGTCCTAAGAAGTCTATTCACAAACCCTAAAAATGCTATTCTCGGATTTTCCCTAAATTAGGTTAAAATACAAAGGAAAAAGTATCCAAATGGATGAAGAAGAGTCAAAACTCCTCACCCTTGGTATTCCTAATGCATAGGGGTTCCTATTTGATGCTTCTACACTATTTATCATTAATTAAAGGGTTTAGAAAGCATATATCTATTAGGATATGGATTCTCAATGAAATGGCTCAAAGATCTAGAAGTCCTCAAGCTCCAAGTGCTCTAACCTCCAATGTTTGGCTTCTATTGTCTTATATTCTCTATGAGGAAGAGATTGGAACAAATTTAGGCTATTTGGCTAGGTTTTAGTGGTAAGAATAATTTGGGGAAGAAACCTCTAAATTAGGATTAGGGTAATGAAAGGAGGAAGAAAAAGTTATTCTTCTTATAGCCAAGGGGGACGGCTTGTGTCCGGCCACTTTAGGTAGGTTTAGGGTTTGGGCTAGTATGAAATGTAGATAAGGTCCCTCTTCATGTGTCATGACAAGTTTAGGAAAAGGTCTTTCTTCCTAATTAGGTGTTTAGCCTAATTTTTAAATAATCTTGCTAGTCTATCTAGAGACTAACTAGACCAATAAAAATGGGTTTGATGAAAGTCTAGTCTCACTAATTAAGTCCACTAGGATCATGACTAATCATCTAGTTCATCTAATTAAAATAGCACTACAGTATTCATATAATATATCACTAGCATAATTATTTAATTAAAAATGATATAAATGCACATGAAACACAAAAATCTAAATTACCCCTATTTCTAGAATGTGGTAGTGATAAGTCTACCCTCCTTAAAATAATTTTGTCCTCGAAATTAAAAGATGAAACTAGGACAGGAATGAAAAGGATAGAAAGAACCATACCTTAAGACTCTAAAAAATATGGTTTCACTCGCGCATCTCATCCTCCCTCTTCTAGGTTGACTCACCCTGAGAGTGATGCCTTCATGCAATACGAACCAAAGGAATAGTCTGGTTCTGCAATACCTTCTCCAGACGATCCAAAATCTCTACTAGCTGCTCTGGATAGCTAAGAGTAGGGCCCTCCTCGATCTCGAAGTGATCTAGTACGTGACTGGAATCAGCCACGTACCATCTCAATTGCGACACGTGGAACATATTGTGAACTCCCTATAGTGCTGGTGGCAAGTATAGCTTGTAAGTTACGACACCGACCCTCTCGCGAATGACAAAAGGTCCGATAAAACATGGGCTAAGCTTCCCACCTCCACCAAAGCGAATAGTGCCCCGTGTCAAAGATATCCTCAGAAATACCATATCACCAACCCAGCACAAACGAGGTCTCACACTTAATCTATAACAATTAATTACTAGAAAACAAGATCACAAAATCAAAAGAATCTGAAACTAAAATCTAAGCTATACCTAAAACTCTATAGGTCTCCGGTGGCTATCGGCCTAATGCCGCTGTCTGTCTTACACCACCCAAAGTCGATCCCTGATGAGCTTCACCTTCTTAGCTGCATCCACAACTATCTCAAGCCCCAGTAAAGCTCTCTCTCCAATGTTATCCCAAGACTAGGGAGTACAACACCTCCGCCCGTACAAAGTCTCGAATGGTGACATCTCAATGCTGACCTAAAAGCTGCTGTTGTAGGCAAACTCAACCAAGTACAAATGATTCTCTCAGGAGCCTCCAAAGTCCAAAACACATGTTCTTAGCATATCTTCGAAAGTCTGGATAGTCCTCTCCGACTTCTCGTCTATCTGAGGGTGGTAAGCGGTACTGAACTTGAGCTGAGTGCCCAAGCTAGCCTACAAACTCCATCAGAAAAGGAAAGTGAAACGACTATCCTAATCTGAGACTATGCTCACAAAAACTTCGTGCGGTCTGACTATCTGCCTCACGTACATGTCTGCTAGCTACTCTGTAGACAAGCCCACCTTGAATGGCAAGAAGTGGGCCGAAAGGGACTAAAGAGATTAACTGGTTCGTACTAAGAAGTAGAAGATGAAACAACATCTCTACTTTTCTTTCTCTTAAACACTCTAGGTTCCACATCAAAATTGAGAGAGAAAAGAGAAAATTATACCTCAAGAATGATTAAGAATGGAAGAGAATGCCTTAGATCCAAGGAATTTTGGGTTAGAAAGCCTTAGGAGGAGTTTTCTAGGATTTAAGGTTTTGAAAATTTCGGGTTTGGGGGGCAATAGTTAGTTGTTTTAGGGGAAGAAGATGAAGGAGAGGCCTACTGTGTCGATTCACAGATTATACAAAAAGTCTCCACAGAGTTTGGCCCAAACTTGGTCCTAACTAGGTCCGAGTTCCGTCCGAGTTTGGCCACTTGAAATTTGTTTCATAAATTGAGTAATGAATAATAAAAAATTACCTAAAAACTTGTAATTTATTGATTAATTAATATCCATTACCTTAGGTTAGCTGTAGGGGCCGGATCCCAGCTAGTAGTAGTCCAAGTATACTTGGCACCATGTCGCTTAGGCTTTTACGCCTTGTTGATAGAAGGACCGTTTCGACTTGTACCCAAAATAATTTTTATTAATAAATAGTTGAATTTTAAGTTTTAAGTATTTTTATTAATCATAACACATTATGACTCAAAAAATTCAAGAATGCCTAACTCACAACGCAAATAGTTAAACAATCTTCGGCTAGTGGTTTTATGAATATGTCTGCCAATTGATGATCTGTGTCAATAAATTCTAGACAAATACTCTCGTATTCTATGTGCTTAGTGCGTGAGTGACATACTGGGATCTTAGTCAGATTAGTAGTGCTAGTATTATCACATAATATGGAAATATTAATGTAGTATAGATTATAGTTTTCTAAAGATTGCTTCATCCAAAAAATTTGAGCACAATAATATCCTACGACGATATACTCAGTCTCAGCTGTTGATAATGCTATAGAATTTTTTTTGCTAAACTAAGAGACTAAATACTTACATAGAAAATAAAAGGTACCGCTGGTACTTTTACGGTCTTCTTTGCATTCAGCAAAATCAATATCCGAATAACCGATTAGGTCAAAAGATATGGTTTTGGAATTCCATAACCCGACTGTAGAAGTTCTTTTAAGGTATCGAAAGTGTAGCTCGTAGAAAACACTTAAAGGAATAGAGAAGAGAATGAGATTAGATGATTTGAGAATGTGAAAGTTCTTATCTATTTATAGTATTTTTATGGACCAAATTCAGCAGAATTGAGATACAGAAATCTTGCATTCGAACATTGGATACATATATCCAGGGAATTCAAAAATAAATTGAAACTACTGTGGACACACACAAAAAGAAGAAGAAATGCTATCTTTTCTTTATTTGCATAAGGCACCACAAATCGAGTACGCCTGAGAGATCCTGCGCTGAGGATTCCTGAGTACAAAAAGAATTCTAGGGAATGGGACGATGGAGATCGAACAGCAGTTGCTTCTTTACTCCATTGACAGTCTGAATACAAAAGTCGAAGAAAACCTAAGAAAATTGCTAACTCTCGGCTCACTGGCAAGAAGTGCAGCAATTTGGCTCTTGAAAATGTTTTTCGTTCTGTGTTTTGAAGAGGGATGAGACCCCTTTTTATAGTCGTTCTTGAGCTGGAATAATGTTATGCACCCATATGAGGAAACACATTTGTTTTTATATGGGTGCATGGTTCTGCTTTGGGTGCATAGGATGTAGGCGCATGCAGGGTGCGTGGTCGTGGGTTGATCGTGGAGCTGACGTGGACGCATGCTTCGGTGCACGACTACTCGTGGAGACTAATATGGCCGTATGCTTCGGTGCACGTTTTGAGCGTAGCTTTGACCAAGTCAGGGGCTGTTCTGGCTTGGGCGCATAGCCTGGAACAGGGCTGTGCACCCCCCTTCTGGAGGAGCTTGTCTTGGGCGCATGTACATATGACCTCACTGGATGCTTTGGGCGCATAAGGCTCATTGGTGGTTTAGGCGCATAAGGCTAATTAGTTACTTGGGCGCATAAGGTTCATTGGTGACTTGGGCGCATATGTCCAGTCTGCTGAAATTTTTGTGCTTCTACAAGACCCCCTTTAAAGTTTTTGATACTTCAACGAGTTCAAAATACTTTAAAAGAAGCATGGACCATCTTCTCGTGATGCAATGGGCGCATAGCACGACTCTCCCTTTGGGCGTATAGAGTTTGGCCAGCTTGTCAGAGAGATGGCTGTTGAGATCTTTCTCGAAAATCTGAACTGACAGATTCATCGGGGTGGAATTTGAAGAGGTCTATCCTTCATACATTGTCCATGTCAGCAAATGGCAGTCGATCAATAATGTTCAGGCCAAGATTAGTCATGACCAACCTACGGAACGGACGATCGCCATAATTGAACAGGAAAAAACCTTTCTGAAACAGATGCTTAATGATGAGGAACTCTTGCTCGGAGGGACATGCCATTTGAAGAAGCCATACTTCCTGTTTGGTGATAGTATAGGATTTAATAATGACGAGACGATATATCTAGAGGACCCTCTGGTAGTTAAGTTTAATGACCAAAGAATAGGGTTGCCATCTATAAAGCGCCAATACCTTCTGTCGGTGTTTGCTGATCTGGCTGTACAGAGACAGATGAAATACGACCTGACCCCTGAACTGCATGGGGTTATTTCTGGCAGGATCCAATTCAATTCTGCTGACTGGAAGAAGGACACGTTCAAGTGTGTCAAGGGTTCCACGTCCTACTCCATGAGAGGGCTGCACCCTGGTGTCATAATGAACAATATCCCGACTGATCTTCACCCCTATGCGGCTGAGACTCTCTCCAACTTGATGCCGTCAAAGAGGGAGTCGTACCCCGAGGGGAAGCTGCAGATGGAAGGTTGGAGACATTCTGTCCCGTTCTGGAGTAGCCTTACTGGATGGGTGCTCTCGACTTACGCGACCACCTAAAAACTGTCGGTCTTTTTTATGCCGTTAGAGCCACCCAATATGGCATTAAGGTTAACTGGCCTGTATTTATCTCCTTGGCAGAGTTATACAACTATCACACATGCACCTTCTTCACTCCGAGTGGGAAGATGGGTTTGGCTCTTCACGAAATTCAGGCGATATCCAAACTTCCTTGGAGGACGGAGCCATATGCAGAATATGTCCCCAGTGATACAGAGATCTTGGATTTGGATTAGGAGAACTCTGAGATAATAGAGGTCTACAAAGAGTTACTCTATTACTTTTTTATTTGTCACCAGATTACGAAGAAGGGTAAGAATGAGGGGTCCCTTCCGTATACGAGGGCCTGGACTAACAATATTTTTACCAGATTGGAGGGGAACGACCCAGTCTCCTTTTCGTCTCTCAAGCCCTTGACGAGCTCTGAGATAGAGTAATTGATGACAGATCACGGAGCTGTAGATGCTGAAGATAGTGACGATCCTGAGGGAAACTCCCCAATTTATCATTTTTTTAGGCAGGCCGAGTTCAAGATGTCAGAAAAGACGGTGCTAGCCGCTTTCCTGATGATATGGCTTCGTGACTGCGTAATCCCTGGTGGTTCAGGGTCTATTGAGAGAATAAGCCAGGGTATAATATTTCCGGCTGTAAAGCTTGCCTTTGGATGCCAACTTGCTCTGCTTCCAGCGATGGTCTGCGCCATCCAACGGGGTTTGCGACATTTTATTGTGAACGCGATAACACCCGAAGGCAGGAAGGACTTTGCTAGGATTGAGTTACCCTTCCACTATCTGATGGGATGGCTAGTGCTACATTATCCCAGATTGATGAACGCCGGGCTGATGGCAGACTCTTTGGCGGGGGATACCTTCTTTCGAAGGTTCAGAGACACGGATTGGACCATTATAGGGGTGCCTGTTTGCAGGAGGGCTTTGAGTTTTCTGCAGAACTATAAATTCTTCAGGGTATCGCCTCCGTCTGGTAGTGGTCGCACAGGAGATATCCTAGTAGATGAGGGGGCACTCACTACTAGCCTTCATATTAGGACATTTTGTTGGCTCCAATCCATTAGGCCTTTCTATTTGGTGTTTAGGAATAGAAACCACACTTTTCTGGAACCTTATTTGTCGAGTCGCTTTGCACGACAATTCGGCTACAGCCAGCTTCTTTTGGGCAATCCCAGTCCTTATCTCCAGTCGATAGGGAATCTGATTGACGGGGCACGTGTATGGAGCTACTACAAATCTGGGTGTACGGGAGCAGTTTTTACCTTGCCAGAAGATAAACCTAACACCCACATGCTCTTTGCTGCTGCTAAGTTCTGTATTCAGGTTAATATCCTTCTTTCTTGGTATAACCGAGAGCAGAATTTTATATCGGGGACTAAGTTTACCTCTACTCTTGCTAAGATAGGACGAGTGTGCGCCATGGAGGTAACAAAAAAGGAGGCGCCGTTTCCACAGTTGAATCAGCTGCAGCACCGCAGCAGAGTGTTGTTGTTGAGAAGCCTATCATTGCAGCACCTCAGAGAGAGGGTACTGAAGAACCTTTTCCTGACATTCCTCATAAGAAGAAGGCTTCCACCGAGCTGGTTCCACGGCCCAAAAAAAAGAAGGTGGTTGTTTCCCGGGGGGAAAGAAGGTCACGGACGTGGGTGCCAGCTCACCTCCTCCCAGAAGGTCTTCTCGGCAGACGGCGTTGCAGGCCGTTACCATTCGAAAGGTAGATCCCTTTTTAGACTCCATAGTTGTTCTGGTCAAGCCTTTAGAAGCTTTCTCACCTTTGCGTTTGTCCTTTGCGCAGGCTCGGAGGTTGTAGCTGAGGTAGGTGTGTAGAAGCATGGAAAAGAACATGATTGTCTATGCGGCTCAGAACAGGAAAACCCATGCGGTTCAAAAATAGACGAGCTTCATGCGGCTTAAGAGCATCATGCGGTTCAAAAGTCACCAACTTGGACATGCGGCTCAAGCAACACCACGTGGCCTTCTGCGATTTGCTTCTACAATTGGCCATTAAGCAAAGGCCCTATTTAATGCTCTAACATAAAGGAGAACTGACGGCTCTGACATAAAGCTGCAATAATGACTCTGTCATAATGGTAGACTCCTAGGGAAACGAAGGAAATCTCTGACACAATCCATCAAACCCCAAAATCCTTCATGCGGCCTTGACACGTGGACAGTCGCATGCGGCTCAGACAGAGGCTACCCCATACGGCTCAGGTAGAGGCCACCCCATACGGCTCAGGCAGAGGCCACGCCATGAGGCTCAGGCAGAGTCTACCCTATGCGGCTCACGAGGACTATCTTCATGCGGCTCACTGAGAAGCCACCCATCATGCGATCGCCTACGCTCATGCGGCTCAGATCATCTCTATACGGTTCAAATATTTAGAGGCCACGCCCAAGCAGCCTTGACGTGTGGCCAGTCTTATGCGGCTCAGTAGGGAAAAATCTTTATGCGGTTCGGATTTCTTAAGAGACTCGCGGTTAAGACACGTGGCAGAAGATTAGTTTTTCTCGCGTCCCTACAGCTAGCAGCATAATAATAGTGGGACATGTGGCGTCAAATCGATCAAGATTCATCAACAAATCCCAACAACCAGGTTTAGTGCCATCCTCATAATTACTGGGATCAAATCAGATCATTTTCAATCATGCAAATTGAACACGTGGCAGGAGATCCGAGCTTGGCATAACAAATCATGAGGATTTATGGCAATCATCATTAATTGCCCACAGAAGATTTGATGCAATCCACATTAACTGCCTAGATTTGCTACAATCAGAATTAATGGCCCAGATTAATTAATCTTTAACCGCCGACTTCTCATGGAGGCAATCATTGCAAACCCTAATGATCGTATCCCACTCTTATAAATAGCAAGGTGCCATTCCCTTACAAAGAGAGGATTTTCTAGAGCACTAGAGCACCTGGAGAGACCTAAAAAGAGAGCACAGAGAGACAAAGGCACACACAGAGGGCATCCAGAGAGCATTTCTTTCCCGGAGCCAAGGCTGCATCCGATTGTCCAAGGAGTAAGGCAGAGCTGCCGTCGCTTTCCCGAGCCTCTACCGTCACCCCCCAGAATCTAAAATAAACAATTGTACTTAGATTGCTGTACCTAGGTTTTTGTCCCTAGGCTTTCTTTGTACAAGCGAGTTTGTATTGTGAAGTAAAAGTCCTGTCCTCCGATATAATTGTTCTGTTCTTTTCTAATTCATGGCAAACATGGTGGCGACTCTGCTGGGGACAAACTTCTCCACGGCTGAGAAGTTGGTGACGCAACCGGATGCAGCCAAACTTGGCTCCACACAACAGAAGATGGTCGTCCGTTTCGACCAACAGGCGTTTGAAGAAATGCTCTCCGACGGGAGCGCTGGCCCGGTCCAGAAGCGAACCCGCACAAAGAAGGCTCGCAGGAAGTGGAGGCCAAAATCATTTGCTCCTTCCCAAGCTCTGGATGGAGTACTCTCTGCTGCCCAAGACGGCGAAGGCAACTCTCATGTGGCCCCACTTCAAGCCATAGAAGACTCTGCTGTCCCCAAGTCCGGCAGAGGAAAGCACTACGATACTGGACTTGCAGGGACAAAGAGTGATTCTATGTGCTCGAGGAAGAAGCCAAACAAAGGCACTAGCCGCAGGCCGAAGACTCATACGACCGAGATTGCCAGCCGCATGCATGATGTCCATGCGGCCGAAACTGCCAGCCGAATGCATAACACTCATGCGGCTAGGATTTTCAGCCGCATGGAGAAGTGTAATGCCTGTGGTCCGTATTACGTATTTCTGGAATACGTGTGCGTATTTTATTCTGTATTGCATGATTCCTTGTTTAGCTTGCATCTTGGCTTGGTTATTTCTTGGCTTGGTTCGGCTTGGCTCGGTTTTCTTTGGTTTAATATGAACCAATGTAAACCCCCCCACCTACCACCACCATTGTATTTATTAGCCCATTCTTTTCTCTCTCTTCATTAATATCATCTTCTTCTTCCTCATTTACTATCTTCACCTACCAGAGAAAGAAGAGAGAGGTCTAGGCAAGTGCAACTTGCTTCATGGAGGAACTCTGATTTTATTACTCCATTCTCTTCCTTACTACATTTTAAAGCACTTTAGAACTTGGCATTTTCACTTTCCATGGCTAGATCCTTGTAGATCTATATTTGTTTCATTTTCGGATTTTTGGGGTTTTGATCTATTTAATCTTGTTATTTTCGAGTTTTGATGGTTCCATGTTGTAGAGAATCTCGTTCTACCCTATTTTGACCTATGGAAGTTCGGATTTGGGCTCCGGATGATGGAGTTGTGGAGCTTGAGAACTTGGTTCTCATGGAGTTCTCCTTCTCAGAAGTTTGGGGAAGAAGAACTGTATCCTGACTTGACCGCATGAACATTTCATGCGGCAAGTATTCTCCCTGGCGCATGGGCTTGACTTGACCGCATGACTAGTTCATGCGGCAAGTGTAACTTAGCCGCATGCACCCTATTGTCTCCTAGCCGCATAGGCGTATGGATAGCAGGGCTGCCTAGGACCTTGCTCCCGAGCCGCATATGCGCCCATTCCGCCAGCCGTATGAGGACCCCGTTGCTCCCAGTCGCATGAATGCTCTAACTTAGCCTCATACGCCCTCACTTCTTCCTGGCCGCATGGGACTTCACTTGACCCAGCCGCATGAGAACTCCTCCCGGCCGCATGAACCTGATTGGTCAGCTAACCGCATGGAACTTAGTCTCAGTCGCATCGGCTGAGTCTCATTCTTGGCCGCATGGACTTTCCCCACTTGGCCGCATATGCGCCCTCACTTCTTCCTGGTCGCATGGATCCAATTGATTCCAGCCGCGCGGGTTTTGAACCCTGCGCTGTATGGATTCGACTGATCTCAGCCGCGTGGGGCCATGTACATCCTCAGCCGCATGCGCCCTTGCTCCCTTCCAGCCGCATGTGCCCTTGCTCCCTTCCAGCCGCATGTGCCCTTGCTCCCTTCCAGCCGCATGCGCCCCCCCTGTCTTGGCCGCATGGGATCCAGTGACCCTGGTCGCATGCGCTCTTCTAATTGGGCCGCATGAGTCTATCCTTCTCTGACCGCATATGACTTAGCCGCATGACTCTTCTATAGCCCTGAATATTGATATTTTATTAGATATTTTACGCCCGTTTTATATCCTTACGCCTTTTGTCCTGAACTTGATAATCCTAAATTGATGTATCATGCTTGGAATTAATAACTAAGCTTGACACGATTGTGACCCGTAGAGGTGCACTCCTGACATGAGTAACCTGACATGACCTGATAGTGGCCCACCGTGGCGCACTTCTGACTAGTACATTTGACATGAAAACCTGACATGAACTATCTTGAGCAGCTGTTGCGACGGCTACCTGACATGACCTGACCTGTATAATTACTTGGACACCGTGGGCGATTGTGCTTGTACAAATAATCCAGTCCTGTCTTGCATCATGTTTAGGACAGGGACTCCTGAGTACCACGGTCAGGAGTACCTACTAAAATGGACTAAGGCTAATAACTAGATTAATGGAGTAGTCATGAAGAGATCTCCCAGCTACAGGCAATCCCGTTACCTGGGCGCGCCTGGGATCTGTAGCCTACCGTCGAGTAGGGCACATTGTAGGAACCCTAGAGGGGGGTTGAATAGGGTCAAGCTAACTAATCAAGCACTTAGCACAAGCTAATTGACAATTTAAAAATATAAGTGCAAGAGAAGAAGCAAACACAATACCAACACCCGATATATCCTGGTATCCTCCTAAGAGGCAGTCCAGTCCCGGAACTCTCTCCGGCTTTAATCTACTATTTGAGCAAATAGTTACACACGAGTTTGGATCCGAAGAACTCGCCAACTTCTTACACAAGAGCTTTAATCCGAAGGGCTCTCCGACTTCAACCGAGAGTTTGGATACGAAGACTCCCCAACTTCAACCGAGAGTTTGGATACGAAGACTCTCCAACTTCAACCTTTCACAATAGGTTTTGATCTCCTTATACAATAAGATGAAGATCTCACTTTTCAACTCAATAACTCTAACACAAGTTGTGGATGGCAAATGAAGGCTTTGTAGAGTTGTATGTGGATAAGCTTTGGTGGTTTGGAAATTTTTAGGCTCAAAGCATCAACCTTGAATGAAGGGGTTCAAGGCTATTTATAACCAAAGCTTGAAAAGAAGCCAAAGGCAACTTTTCAGTCACGAACCGGCATACCGTCGGTATGATCCGGCATACCGGCGGTATACCGGTCTGGGATTGCAACGGCTCGAAATATAGCCGTTGGGATCATTTAATGCTGAAAATCCGACCGTTGGAATTTCAACGTTACTGAATCGGTATACCGTCGGTATGATCCGGTATACCGTCGGTATGCCGATTTTGTGGACAGAAACTTTCTGTGAACAAAATCGGTATACCGTCGGTATGCACCGGTATACCGTCGGTATGCCGGTTTTCAGCCAAAAATGATCCTGGGCTAGTTTCTGCCCTAGCTTTCGATTTTGCCATCCATTTCTTTTGTTTACAATAATTCCTAAGACTCATTACAGACTCCAGATAAACATAGGCAGGTGCAGGCTTCTTTAGAGTCTTGAAATGATGATGGCATGGCTTGGCTTCTTCCTTTGATAGGTGCTGGCTTTTTCCCTTGGCGGCAGCTGTCCAAAGATATCCAGTATGTGAAAATTGAATACCTTTCGGGGGCTTCGCCCCCGAACCTCCGACGAGGGGCGCTGCCCCCTCGACTCCCGTTCGCTGACCGGGCAGCGGAACCCCCGGTGCGTGGCTCCAGAGATGTCGTCGGGTGGTTCAGAGAAATCTTGTAGGATCCGTCGTCTTTGGCCCACCATGATTTCTTCATTGCATATGTCCACATTGATCTTGTTTATTGCTTTTCTGCATGTACATGTTAGACGAACAAAGCAATATACATAGTAGCAAGTATGATAAGTTAAAGCACGTTAGGACTATGCAAAGTTTAAGTACAAGTGCTAAGGTGATGGCATAAATGTTAGTGATATCATAATGATTAAACTTAATTGAATGACCATAATCAAAAACATAGTTTTGATTTTGGCAACCCAATTAAATTTAAGATAGATAAGCTCATATCACTAAGATGTAAACCAATGGGCACATATCACCAAAGATATAAGTATAAGTAGAAATGCTATAGCGATTGTATGAAGATTAGTGATAAAGAAATGCTAAACTTAACATATTAACCATATTCAAAAATATGATACAATCATTGGGCTAACACACATTTCCAGCACACTGTCATGTGTTGCACCCTTCAAGCTACTTAAGGGTACATGCGTTTCCTGGACGGTGTACCCACCTGAATTCAACCCTAATCTTTCGACCTGGGTAACCTGGATGGTCTGCAGGGCTTGTGGCTGTGGAATAATCTCACTGCATCTTGTTAGTAAATAGGCTTGTGACAACCCTAGTTAGTTAAACTATCAAGCCGTAAGTCTTGCTTAGCCGTGAAATGATTGGATGGATTCTAACAAGTCTAGTCTGCCCTGATCTTGTTCCAGATTACTGCCTGACTAGAATGCTTGTATTTATTTTACCGATAAATGGTAAGAATTCCAAGTTCTGCTCAGACGAAGGGTTACAACCCCGGTCCTTGTTTGGTTTACGGGTTGTAACCTGGTTATCTGAATAGTCCCATGGTTATCTCATCGTATATCATCCTGATGTATTTTTCTTTAATTCCAGTGCTTACTTTATTCCAGTTCTTACTTTTATTTATACTCTTGTGCTGATTGCTGGTTTTAGTTCCTAAGTGAAGCTTCCTTTGTGGCACTTGCTCTTTCTGGGGTCTGACCCAGCTGGTTTTGTGTGGCCAGATTTCGGAGCAGTTCCAGAGGATCTACCGACCTTCCAGCCAGATGGTGGCCACTAGACGGAACCCTGGCAACGAGTGGGTTTATTTTTGATCTCCCACTTTATTGTAAAAATATTCTTTTGAGGCGTTTAGCCGACGAGCATCTGTTTAGCTCGATTGTACCTTATTTACTGTTTGCCTACGGGCTGTAACATGATTGACAGATCCTAGGGTTGATCATGTATGACTAAACTCTTGCTAGTCCTGACATTTTGTAACGACTAGCTTCATGATCAGCTGAATATGTAATGTTTGGGACGCCTTACTATTGTATATTTAATGATCATACATCTTGTAACTTTTACTTACTGCTTGTGATTGAGACAATAGGCTTGTTCATAACCTTAAGAGACTGCTGGCTTGTAGATAAACCCTCATGTATCTAGACAGCCGTGACCGTATAGCGAGATGGATTCCATTTCAATATACGTAGCTGGCTTTGTCTGCCTCCACTCTCCAGTATTTTGGCTCTGGGGCGTGACATGGTTTAAGTGGTGGCCCATACAGGTCTTGTAAATCAAGATATGTGAGGGTTTACCGAATAGATGTCTCAATCAGTATTCGTCCTTGATCTCTGCTCGTATCTTCTGAATCCCTGGATTCTTGTCCTGATCACCTGCTTGCATCGTTGGTCTGTCCTGGTCCTTCCTTATTTGTTTCCTATGTCGTCTTCTTCAGCGACATAGTACCTGACCCGGCCGATCAGCAAGGCGGAGCACCTCCCGCGGACCAGCAACAACCCGGAGATCAAGTCCAGCATTCTGGAGTAGCCTCCAGAGTCGAGCCTACTGAAAGAGAGCCTCCAGTTCAGCCCGTTCAGCCTGCAGAGCCTGATGATGGCACTTTGGTAGGACTCATCAGGACCTTGATAGCTTCCCAAGATCGTCGAGGAGACGCCTTGCAACAGGCAGTGGCAGATGCTTTGACCAGAGGAGGTCATCCAGGGAACAGCGCGGCCAACAGCTTCAAGCGCTTGAACCCTCCATTCTTTGACGGTAGTGAAGATGCTATTATGGCAGATGCATGGCTTCAGGATACTGAAGTGATTCTCGACGCAGCCAAGACCCCAGAGAATGATAAGGTCGCTGTGGTGCGCTTGCAGCTATTAGATCTTGCCCGTAGCTGGTGGGCAGCGCAGGCCGTTGGATTAGCAGCACCCATTCCATGGGCAGTGTTCAGAGAGAGATTCCAGACCAAGTATTTCGATGTCGTGGCTCGGTACGATCTGCAGACGAGGTTCACCAACTTGAACAAGGAGGCAGGACGGTCGACGGATATGCGGCCGAGTTTTCGAGACTCAGTCGGTTTGCTCCCACCTTGGTGGCAACCGAGTATGATCGAGCCCAACGATTCCAGCAGGGGCTTCACCTGGAGATCTTGTTAGCAGTTGAGCAGTTTGAGCATCAGACTTTTGATGCAGTCTTGAGAGCAGCCCGGAGGCATGAGTATACCTCCCAGAGGATTGTGGATAGGACCGGAGGTCGGAAGAGATCTCACGGCCAGATGAATCAGTCTTCAGCACCGGCCCCGGCAGCCAGGGCCTTGACTATTGGAGTTCCGAGGCGAGCGGCCTCAGTGACGTCGGTTCAGCATTCCACTCCGACGCACCCTCAGCAGCAGCAGAAGCAGAAGCAGTCTTCCAAAGTGGGATGTTCTCATTGTGGGAAGCCAGGCCATGTGGTGGCAGAGTGTCGCAGGGCACAGGGATTGTGTCTGGTTTATGGAGCAGCAGACCACAGGGTTGGATCCTGCCCGAACAGGGGTGGTTCATCATCGTCCAACCTTTCTAGCTCTTCGGTGAGAGGACCAGCACCGGTCCAGCAGCAGCAGCAGTACCCATTACCGAGGCCCTTGCCGCCTCAGTCCCAGATGTTCCAGCAGCAGAACCCCCAGCAGCATGTTCAAGCC
Source organism: Iris pallida (assembly GCA_029216955.1). Taxonomy (NCBI): domain Eukaryota; kingdom Viridiplantae; phylum Streptophyta; class Magnoliopsida; order Asparagales; family Iridaceae; genus Iris; species Iris pallida. Next base: position 1,691,645 of record JANAVB010021200.1, read on the forward strand.
CAAGCCTTGAGTCAGAACAGGCAGCGAAGATTCCAGCAGAGGGGACCAGCACCCCGAGGGCACGGTCAGGTTATGGTGATGACCGCAGAGGAAGAATTGGCACCAGGTGAGGTAGTGGCAGGTACTATTCTCGTCAACTCCTTTCCAGCTTCAGCTTTATTTGATTCTGGTGCATCACATTCATTTATGTTTGCACGATTCACGACACGGGTAGGATTGGAGCCTGAGTCATTATCATTAAGGCTCAATATACTTACTGGTAACGGGCTTGTGGGAGTAGATAGAGTGTGTTCCTCGTGTCGGATCGTAGTTAGCGGTAGAGAGTTCCCCGCTAGATTGATAGAATTCCCGATGGCCGATTATGATGTGGTCCTAGGGATGGATTGGTTGAGGAACCAGTATGCTAGAATAGACTGCCATATTGGTAGGGTTGTTTTTAGCATTCCAGGCGAGCCAGAGTTTTTCTTTTCCCGAGGAGCAGTTGAACCTTCTCCTCCAGTATTACGGATGGCAGTAGCAGCAATACAGTTACCCAGGATAGTGGATGAGTTCCCAGATGTTTTCCCAGAAGAGCTACCAGGTATGCCTCCAGAGCGGGAGATCGAGTTCACTATAGACTTGATTCCCGGGATAGCCCCAGTGTCAGAGAGAGTCTACAGGATGGCGCCGTCAGAGTTAGAGATATTGTACAAGATGATTGAAGAACTTCGAGCCAAGGGATTCATTCGTGCTAGTGGATCGCCTTGGGGAGCCCCGATGCTTCTTGTGAAGAAGAAGGATGGTACGTCCAGGTTATGTGTTGATTATCGTACCTTGAACTCAGTAACAATCAAGAACAGATACCCTCTTCCGAGGATAGATGACTTGTTTGATCAACTCAAGGGGGCTTCAGTATTCTCGAAGATTGACTTGCGCTCAGGATATCATCAGATCAGAGTCAGAGAGCAGGACATCCCGAAGACAGCTTTTAGATCGAGATATGGGCATTGGGAGTTCCTTGTTATGCCTTTTGGAGCAACCAATGCGCCGGCAGTATTCATGGACCTCATGAATCGCATCTTCATGCCTTACTTGGATCAGTTTGCGATTGTGTTCTTGGATGACATCCTGGTCTACAGCAAGAGTGAGGCGGAGCATGAACAGCATCTCAGAGTTGTTCTTCAGATTCTCAGGGAGCACCAGTTATATGCCAAGTTCAGTAAATGCGAGTTCTGGCTCGATCGCATTTCGTACTTGGGTCATATCATCACCAGAGGAGGAGAGTCATGGCCAGTGCCCAGCACAGTTGCAGAAGTTCACAGTTTCCTTGGATTGGCCGGCTACTACCGGCAGTTTGTTTCGGATTTTGCTCGGATATCAGCGCCATTGACGCAGTTGACCCGCAAGGATGCGCAGTTTGCTTGGACAGCAGAGTGTCAGAGTTCTTTTGAGCAGTTGAAGCGAGGCCTGATAACAGCTCCTATTCTCACGCTTCCAGATGGGACCGGAGGATTCTCAGTATATTGTGATGCTTCAGGCAGGGGTTTAGGATGTGTTCTGATGTAGCATGGGAAGGTAATAGCTTATGCGTCACGACAACTTCGTGATCATGAGAAGAATTACCCAACCCATGACTTGGAGCTGGCAGCAGTAGTATTTGCACTTAAGTTGTGGAGGCACTATTTGTATGGAGATAGGGTGGAGATTTTCATCGACCACAAGAGCCTGAAGTATGTTTTCACCCAGAAGGATCTTAACATGCGTCAGAGAAGATGGCTGGAGCTTCTTGTGGATTATGATGTCAACTTACAGTATCATCCTGGGAAGGCCAATGTTGTTGCAGACGCTTTGAGCAGGAGAGCCGGAGTTTATTTCCTAACAGCGCAACCAGAGCTGTTAGCAGATCTTCAGAAGATGGGTATAGAAGTTGTTCTCCCTTCCAGTGTGGCATTGATGGCCAGCAGCAAGTTCAGTCCACTATAGTCGAGAGGATCCGGATGGCACAGTCAGCAGATTCCAAGCTTCAGCGACTCAGAGCAGAGTGTGAGGCAGGACGAAGACCAGAGTTATGCATTCATGAGGACGGTACACTTCGACATGGGAAGCGTCTTTGTGTGCCCAGTGGAGATATCCGGCAGGAGATCATGTCAGAGGCACACAGTTCTCAGTATTCCATCCATCCTGGCAGTACGAAGATGTACCGAGATATCCGTCAGCACTTCTGGTGGAATGGCATGAAGCGGGAGATAGCTCGGTTTGTCTCTCGGTGTTTGGTTTGCCAACAAGTTAAAGCTGAACATCAGAGACCGGCTGGACTTCTTCAGCCCTTGCCGATTCCAGAATGGAAGTGGGAGCATGTGACCATGGATTTTGTGACTGGATTACCTAGATCCCCAGCTGGTAGAGATGCTATATGGGTTATAGTTGATCGGCTCACGAAGGTGGCTCACTTTCTCTCATTCAGAGTTGGTCAGTCGACGGCTCAGCTAGCGGAGATGTACCTCAGGCAGATTGTCAGGTTGCACGGAGTGCCAGTCAGTATCACCTCGGACCAAGATTCCAGGTTTACATCGCACTTTTGGCGTAGCCTGCAGGAGAGTTTGGGAACTCGTCTCCAGTTCAGTTCAGCGTATCATCCGCAGACAGATGGTCAGTCGGAGCGTACGATCCAGACTCTTGAGGACATGTTGCGGGCTTGCACTCTTGACTTTGGTGGTTCATGGGAAGATCACTTGCACCTGGTGGAATTCTCGTACAACAACAGTTTCCAAGCCAGTATCCAAATGGCACCGTTCAAGGCACTGTATGGTAGGAAGTGCAGATCCCCGTTAGCCTGGGATGATGTTGGAGAGAGACAGATGCTCGGTCTGGAAATGATCGCTCAGACAGTTAAAGTGGTCAGAAGAGTTCGAGATCATCTTCGAGTTGCCCAAGATCGCCAGTGCCATTGGGCCGATTCTTATCGGCGCCCTCTAGAGTTTTCGATCGGTGATCATGTATTCCTGAGGATTTCGCCTAACCGTGGCGTCATTCGTTTCGGCGTACGGGGAAAGCTTAGTCCTAGGTATATTGGACCGTTTGACATTCTGGAGCGAGTAGGAGATGTATCCTATCGTCTCGCTCTTCCGCCGTCGCTAAGCGAGGTGCATGACGTGTTCCATGTATCCCAATTACGACGGTATATTCCGAACCCGAGCCACATCCTAGATCATTCAGAATTGGTTGTTGGTACCAACCTTTCGTATGAGGAGAGGCCCGTGTCTATATTGGACCGGAGAGAGAAGATCCTCAAGAACAAGACTATCAAGTTGGTCCGAGTTGCTTGGGGTCATCACTCTTTGGGGGAGTCAACGTGGGAGCGTGAGGATGATATCCGATCGCGATATCCCGACTTGTTTGACTCGTGAGGTATAATGTCTTTCTTATGCCTCATGCCTTCGATTCCTTGCTTGAATGAGTGATTGTCTGCTTAGTTATAGCTTGCATGTGATTAATGTAGCTTGTCATTGCTCCTCTAGCCTTTTGATTAAATTCCGAGGACGGAATTCTTTTAAGGTGGGTAGAGTTGTAATGCCTGTGGTCCGTATTACGTATTTCTGGAATACGTGTGCGTATTTTATTCTGTATTGCATGATTCCTTGTTTAGCTTGCATCTTGGCTTGGTTATTTCTTGGCTTGGTTCGGCTTGGCTCGGTTTTCTTTGGTTCAATATGAACCAATGTAAACCCCCCCTACCTACCACCACCATTGTATTTATTAGCCCATTCTTTTCTCTCTCTTCATTAATATCATCTTCTTCTTCCTCATTTACTATCTTCACCTACCAGAGAAAGAAGAGAGAGGTCTAGGCAAGTGCAACTTGCTTCATGGAGGAACTCTGATTTCATTACTCCATTCTCTTCCTTACTACATTTTAAAGCACTTTAGAACTTGGCATTTTCACTTTCCATGGCTAGATCCTTGTAGATCTATATTTGTTTCATTTTCGGATTTTTGGGGTTTTGATCTATTTAATCTTGTTATTTTCGAGTTTTGATGGTTCCATGTTGTAGAGAATCTCGTTCTACCCCATTTTGACCTATGGAAGTTCGAATTTGGGCTCCGGATGATGGAGTTGTGGAGCTTGAGAACTTGGTTCTCATGGAGTTCTCCTTCTCAGAAGTTTGGGGAAGAAGAACTGTATCCTGACTTGACCGCATGAACATTTCATGCGACAAGTATTCTCCCTGGCGCATGGGCTTGACTTGACCGCATGACTAGTTCATGCGGCAAGTGTAACTTAGCCGCATGCACCCCATTGTCTCCTAGCCGCATAGGCGTATGGATAGCATGGCTGCCTAGGACCTTGCTCCCGAGCCGCATATGCGCCCATTCCGCCAGCCGCATGAGGACCCCGTTGCTCCCAGCCGCATGAATGCTCTAACTTAGCCTCATACGCCCTCACTTCTTCCTGGCCGCATGGGACTTCACTTGACCCAGTCGCATGAGAACTCCTCCCGGCTGCATGAACCTGATTGGTCAGCCAACCGCATGGAACTTAGTCTCAGTCGTATCGGCTGAGTCTCATTCTTGGCCGCATGGACTTTCCCCACTTGGCCGCATATGCGCCCTCACTTCTTCCTGGCTGCATGGATCCAATTGATTCCAGCCGCGCGGGTTTTGAACCCTGCGCTGTATGGATTCGACTGATCTCAGCCGCGTGGGGCCATGTACATCCTCAGCCGCATGCGCCGTTGCTCCCTTCCAGCCGCATGCGCCCTTGCTCCCTTCCAGCCGCATGCGCCCTTGCTCCCTTCCAGCCGCATGCGCCCCCCCTGTCTTGGCCGCATGGGATCCAGTGACCCTGGCCGCATGCGCTCTTCTAATTGGGCCGCATGAGTCTATCCTTCTCTGACCGCATATGACTTAGCCGCATGACTCTTCTATAGCCCTGAATATTGATATTTTATTAGATATTTTACGCCCGTTTTATATCCTTACGTCTTTTGTCCTGAACTTGATAATCCTGAATTGATGTATCATGCTTGGAATTAATAACTAAGCTTGACACGATTGTGACCCGTAGAGGTGCACTCCTGACATGAGTAACCTGACATGACCTGATAGTGGCCCGCCGTGGCGCACTCCTGACTAGTATATTTGACATGAAAACCTGACATGAACTATCTTGAGCAGCTGTTGCGACGGCTACCTGACATGACCTGACCTGTATAATTACTTAGACACCGTGGGCGATTGTGCTTGTACAAATAATCCAGTCCTGTCTTGCATCATGTCTAGGACAGGGACTCCTGAGTACCACGGTCAGGAGTACTTACTAAAATGGACTAAGGCTAATAACTAGATTAATGCAGTAGTCATGAAGAGATCTCCCAGCTACAGGCAATCCCGTTACCTGGGCGTGCCTGGGATCTGTAGCCTGCCGTCGAGTAGGGCACATTTCCAGCACACTGTCATGTGTTGCACCCTTCAAGCTACTTAAGGGTACATGCATTTCCTGGACGGTGTACCCACCTGAATTCAACCCTAATCTTTCGACCTGGGTAACCTGAATGGTCTGCAGGGCTTGTGGCTGTAGAATAATCTTACTGCATCTTGTTAGTAAATAGGCTTGTGACAACCCTAGTTAGTTAAAGTATCAAGCCGTAAGTCTTGCTTGGCCGTGAAATGATTGGATGGATTCTAACATGTCTAGTCTGCCCTGATCTTGTTCCAGATTACTGCCTGACTAGAATGCTTGTATTTATTTTACCGATAAATGGTGAGAATTCCAAGTTCTGCTCAGACGAAGGGTTACAACCCCGGTCCTTGTTTGGTTTACGGGTTGTAACCTGGTTATCTGAATAGTCCCATGGTTATCTCATCGTATATCATCCTGATGTATTTTTCTTTAATTCCAGTGCTTACTTTATTCCAGTTCTTACTTTTATTTATACTCTTGTGCTGATTGCTAGTTTTAGTTCCTAAGTGAAGCTTCCTTTGTGGCACTTGCTCTTTCTGGGGTCTGACCCAGCTGGTTTTGTGTGGCCAGATTTCGGAGCAGCTCCAGAGGATCTACCGACCTTTCAGCCAGATGGTGGCCACTAGACGGAACCCTGGCAACGAGTGGGTTTATTTTTGATCTCCCACTTTATTGTAAAAATATTCTTTTGAGGCATTTAGCCGACGAGCACCTGTTTAGCTCGATTGTACCTTATTTACTGTCTGCCTACGGGCTGTAACATGATTGACAGATCCTAGGGTTGATCATGTATGACTAAACTCTTGCTAGTCCTGACATTTTGTAACAACTAGCTTCATGATCAGCTGAATATGTAATGTTTGGGATGCCTTACTATTGTATATTTAATGATCATACATCTTGTAACTTTTACTTACTGCTTGTGATTGAGACAATAGGCTTGTTCATAACCTTAAGAGACTGCTGGCTTGTAGATAAACCCTCATGTATCTAGACAGCCGTGACCGTATAGCGAGATGGATTCTATTTCAATATACGTAGCTGGCTATGTCTGCCCCCGCTCTCCAGTATTTTGGCTCTGGGGCGTGACAAGAAGACTTATACGGTTGAGACTTCTAGCCGCATGAAGAAAGCCCATACGGCTACGACTGCCAGCCGCATGAAGACTGTTGATTCCAGCCACATGTCGCCTGCTCCACGCGGATCAGTCTTCGCTCGCCTCTCCTATGGTCCTGATCTCTCGTGCTCCCGAAAAAACATGTCTGACTCTCTCCAGCACCACTTAGACTCTTCCTATTATGTGCCCTCACGCACTAGAGTGAAGAAGTCTAGGGCAGCACGAGCTTGGCGAGCTCAGTCCGCTGTTCCGACCTCTGACCATCCGAGCATTCCACATACTGTTATACGGGCCTCTAATAGAAAATTGTACAGAACCACTCGAGTCCAGCCCCCGGCGGCAGACGGACAGAGTGGTTCCCAAAAGTCTTCTAAAATCCAAGGAGCAAATATGGTCGTTCCGGACCCATCTGACTTGCGTGAGGCTATCCTCCACAAGCGCAAGGAAAGAGAGGGGCCCTCGGGGTACAAAGAGTCTTCCCACGGACGTCACTACACCCAAGTCATCATCAACTGCTGTCGGAATAACACGACGGTACGAGAAGACCGGCAGTCCGTCTTCCAAAGACTGCAACAACCATGTTCAGAGGATGAGGCACTTCCCGTCGTCTCCTGCAACTCTGCTCAGAAAATCCCCGCCGATGGGAGAGGAAAGAAGATAAACGTTTCCAGTCCGAAGATTTTAACCACTATGACTAAGAGACTGTCGTCTAAACGGTTGCCCACCACCGAAGTTTTCCAAAGTACCCATTCAAAGACGAAATCTGCTACAGTGGGAGATTCATCGTCCACATCACTGGGGGTTGCTGGAACTGGGGGTAGCACTCCTCCGAACCTCCACGACAATCCGATGTTCCAAGGAGACGAGCTGGGGGAAATAACTCTCCCATTAGATGCAGCAAATCCCGACGTCCCCAAGGACGTCCACAATTCCCTAGACGAGGCAAACTCGGAAGCTGGGGGTACTGTTTCTTCTGAGTCCGAATCAGAGGAGAACATTCCCATATACCCCGATGACTTCTCGGTACAGGGGTATGGTTCGGAGGGTACGTCATCCACCGTCCCTTCCACTTCTACTCACGTCAGGATGGCATTCATGACAAACGACGAACAAGATGGTCCCAGTGATCGCCAACGCATCGACACTCTGGAGGCCATACTGCGCACTTTGGTCAAATCGGTGGATAAAATCAGAGCAGCCCTCCCTACTCTGCAAGGAGGGACGCCTGGCCAAACAAACTTGGGTCCCGCGGTCAATGCTGACTCGAACTCAGCGACACCAAATCCGGGCAATAATCCTCCTGAAATGTCGGCTCCTACCGCTGCAGACGAAGCCAGAGAGGCAAGAAGAGAGGTCCAGGAGCTCCGAGCCATGTTCCACGCCTGAGAAAACTGCCAAGACCTCAGGATATGACAACCGTATCCCGCTGCGTGGAGAGATGTTCCCTTTCCACCAAAGTATAAACCATTCCACATCAATCCATATGATGGGAAGACCTCCGCAAGTCGGTACATCACTTACTTCGAGGTCACCACCGACCATCTGCCCTATGACGATGCCATCCTTACACGATTATTCATCGGGACATTGGAAGGGGTCACCTTCGATTGGTACCGTAACCTGCCAAACAACTGCATCCACTCCTTCGCCAGTTTCAAGCACATGTTCTTGGAGAGATTCTACGAAGTAGGACAGGACATCACAATGTTCACCCTCATGGACGTCGTTCGAGGGGAGAAAGAGCTGACAAGGAACCATATTGAGCGGTTTCGCCAAACCGCCATGAAGTTGCCGTCTGGTAATCCGGATTCCTTCTTAATTAAAATTTGCCAAAAGAGACTGCTCCCAACAATCAGCCTCTGGATAGGTGAAAGTCAATTTAAGGACTGGAAGACGTTTATCATCAGTGCCACTAGCGCCGAAGACAGGTTGAAGAAGGCTCGCCAACTGGGATTGCACATCTCGGAGGGAAAGGACAAGGGCAAGTGCCCTAATACCAACAACAACAATGGTGGTAACTCCTCCAACAATCGGAACAACAAGGGCAAGCAGGCTATGGTGGCCGACACAGCCCAGAAACCTGAGTCAAAACCGGCAGACAAGCAATGGCCGCAAATGAGCTACTCCTTCGAAGACGGCTATGTCAAGCCCATCTTGGATATGCTCATACAAGGAGATAGAATTCAGCTCCCTCCACCAAGACGGGAACCTCGGCCGGCAGAAATGGAAAGTCCAAAGTACTGCCATTACCACCGCTACGTCCACCATGCTACACACGACTGCTACCAACTGAAGCGATACATCCAACATCTCATCGATTCGAAGGCTCTGGCCATTAATTTCGAGGAGGTAACCGTGGCAGCCAACATGGTGTCCGTACAGTTTGGTAGCTTCCCTCCGACGGAGACTCAAGATGGCGTGATTCCCATCCCTCGGACGACAATGGAGATTGCTAATCTTCCACCTCCTCGAAATAAGGCTACTGGTCTAGTACCCCTTACCACGTCACAAGGGGAAGTCATGTGGGTCCATCCAGACTTGGTACCTAAGGTGACTCAGTTCGCACCACTCTCCATTGGCAGGAAGAAGGGTGGAAAGGTCAGATCCAGCCGTACAATCTCGACAGATGTCGAAGAAGCCACAGCTGTCGTCACTCGGTCTGGTGCTCAATCCCAACCTACGCCAGATAACTCGACTGAAGAGCATCAGCCGGCCACTGCTGACACTTCTGGACCTTCCCAACCTCCGACGATCGACAAGCCTAGGCCGAAGGAGACTCGCTTTGACAAATCCCTCCGAAAAGAGGCACCTCATGGACTGGAAAGGCCCTACAACTTTGATATCTTTGCGCAATTGGCCAACACACCGGCCAAATTGTCATTATACGAGCTCTTGAGACTCTCCAAGGATGTTCGCACAGCTTTGAGCGACGCACTCCAGAACGCCGACGTATAACTAGCTCAGGTCAACCCCACGGGAGAGAGCCCGCCTGCAGATCTCCAAGACAGCGCTTGCACAGGAGCGATGCCCAATATTGTCTTCACTCCATAAGACATGCTCATCAAAACCAACTTGTACGATCGTCCGTTATACTACACTGGATACATCGACGACGTAAAGGTGGATCGGATGTACATTGAACCTGGTTCTTCCATAAGCATCATCCCGAAAGGTCTGTTACATCATCTCTGCATTTCTATGCACCGTCTGACGCCAACAAGCACCGCCATCAGCGATTTCAATTCGGACAGGAACTACCCGATTGGAAAAATTTGCTTGAAGTGCCAAATCGGCGATCTTCAGTCAGAAGTAACCTGTTACGTCATAGATGCGGACACTTCCTACAATATCCTCTTGGGGTGCCCTTGGATACACGATTACATGATCGTGCCTACCATGCTGCATCAGTGCTTTAAGTATGTCGACAAATACGGCTTCGTGAGGACAGAATTTGTCGATATTGATCCCTTCAAAGGGGTCGAATCCAACTACTCAGACTCCTGCTTATACGAAAAGTCGAAGAGGTACCTTGGTGAAGGAGATGTGCAAGCTCGTGCCGAGACGGCCACAGGATCAGAAGAACCTATGACGATCCACCTCCAAGCTCGCAAACCTGGCAAGTCCGCACCCCTTACGGCCGCTCTGCGTAAGGACGCAATCAGCCTCTCGACACAAGAAGGGCAAATGATAATCCGGCTGCCAAGGTTCGGCCAAGTGCCAAGACCCACAACGGAGCCACTGGCAATCAAACTACCTAGAGTCGGGCAGCCACAAACGGAGAAGCTCAATCCCTCCGACAAGCCAATGACGATACGTCTTTCCAAGAAGAATCGCCACACCGATGCAAAGTCGAGGGCTTCCAGCGAGCCAACCACTTCCCGCCCAGCATTGAGTACCAAACTGGGGGTCGCTAGTCTGCCAACAAGTCCACGTTCTGCTCCACCAGCAGAACCCCTGATGATCAAGTTGCCTAAGTTATCCTCTTAGTCTTCATTTATACAGGGGGTGGCCGAAGAAGAACCAGAACTGGCCAAGTATGTGGCCGCTCACACTGATGTTCTATCCGCAGATGATGTAATCCCGCTAAAAAAGATACCTTACTTCATCAATAAAGGGCTATCTTTAAACTACATCGAGCTTAATAAGCTTTGTACAATGTATGCTATGGAACACGATATAAGCGCTCACCTACACACACAGGTGACAAATGTTTACATCACAAATTGGCTCACTTCCGTGGAAGACGCGTACTGCATAATCAAGGGAGGGGATCATCCAATCATCTTCGGTCGGAAGAATGATCCACAGCCCTTCACCATAGAAGAAGTCGGTCTCGAATCGGACGCCGGGAGGCTGTCTCTCTATCTATATAGCCCCTAATCCAAATATCTCATACAAAAACAGGGGTATGATCTGGTGACTACGCCAGGTTTGAAGTACGGCACTGGTCGACGATTACCTTTAAAGTCGCCAGTCCCAGCTGGCAAACCACAGGACTACTACAACAAGACCCGATGCGGACTGGGATATGTTACGCCTACAACGACCCCTGAAAGCTCAGATGAGGAATGCGACTGGCAGTCACACTCAACCGGATCACCAACTTCTGATTCGGATATCAGCATCGGGGATATATTCAGGCAGGTCTTGTATGTCAATATGGCGTTCGCTAATGCTTACGAAGAAGGTGAAGACTTTCCTGAACTCCTCGAATTAGAGCCGTGGGCCCAAAAGCTGGATGCGCAATGGGAGAAGCGGTTTGAACAAAGAGAGCCTCCTACTGAAGATGAGGTTATGCAAGTGGATCTAGGCAGCGACTCTTCTCCAAAACCAATCTTCGTTAGTAAAAGCCTGACAGACGAAGAGCGAGAATCACTACTAGAACTCGTCAAAGAATATATTGATGTGTTCGCCTGGAACTATGAAGACATGCCAGGTTTAAATCCCGATATTGCTCTTCACAATCTCAACATTTGGCCAGATGTAAAGCCAGTCAAACAACAACAACGACGCTTCCGCCCAGGCATCTGGATGCGATCAAAGCCGAAGTCAACAACCTGATAGCCAGCGGCTTCATTCGTGAGGAACAACATCTGGACTGGGTCGCCAATATAGTACCAGTCCTCAAGAAGAATGGGAAGATTCGAATCTGCATCGACTTCCGCAATCTGAATGAGGCGTACCCCAAAGATGAGTTCCCCCTCCCTATCACAGACATCATGATTGACAACACCTGCGGCTTCGAACGTATGTCGTTCATAGATGGCTTCTCGGGGTACAACCAAATTAAGATGTCTCCCGACGACGAAAAGCATACATCGTTCCGAACACCAATAGACACGTTCTGCTACACAGTCATGCCTTTCGGTTTAAAGAACGCTGGCACCACCTATTAGAGAGCCATGAGTATCATCTTCAGGGATCACTTGCGCAAGACCGTGGATTGCTGACGACATCGCCGCCAAAAGCCGCTCTAAGAAAGATTATCTGCATGATCTAAGGACAGTGTTCGACCTAATGCGAGCACACAATTTGAAAATAAACCCTACGAAGTCCTTCTTGGGCGTATCCAGCGGGAAGTTCTTGGGTTTCATCATCACCTCCCAGGGTATCCACGTAGATCCTAAGAAGACAAAGGCAATCATGGAGATGGGTCCCCCGAGAAATCTCCGAGAACTCCGAGGCCTCCAAGGGAGGTTAGCTTACATCAGGAAGTTCATTTCCAACCTCTCCGGGCGATGTCAGCCATTCACCCATCTCATGAAGGAGGACATCTCATTCGTATGGGATGAAGAATGCCAGCGTGCCTTCGACAGCATCAAAGAATATTTGTCGAACCCTCCAGTCCTGGTGGCCCCGGTTGTTGGAAAACCATTCCTGCTCTATGTACGAGCAATAGAGCATTCCCTCGGCGCTCTGCTAGCACAAAACAATGATACAGGCCATGAGCAAGCTATATATTACCTCAGCCGAATGATGATTGGGCCAGAGCACCGATATACCGCCGTGGAGAAGGAATGCCTCGCCCTGGTATTCGCCATTCAAAAGATGTGACACTATGTTACAGGGTAAACCATACATGTGATATCATGAGTCAACCCCCTCAGGATCCTCATGACGAAACCAAGGGCACTTAGCTCTCACCTGGCTACATGGGCAATATTACTGTCCCCCTACCATATGGTCTTCGTCCCGCAAAAGGCTGTTAAAGGTCAGGATCTGGCAGACTTTTTAGCGGCCCACCCAGGCCCGGAGTCGGCTAGAATATACGAAGACATCCCATATGAGGTCGTCGACTCGCATGCAACCTCTCACGATGATATATGGCGAATGTTCTTCGACGGCGCCTTAAGGACCGGACCTAAGGGCAACATCATCGTCGGAGTCGGAGTGGTACTAATTTCTTCTTCCGGACTGGTGATCAATCGTGCCTACTCCCTCACGGAACCGTGCTCTAACAATGTGGCCGAGTATAACGCTTTAGTCATTGGCCTCTAACTTGCAAGAGAGCTGGGGATAGAATATCTTGAAGCATACGACGATTCACAGTTAATCGTCAATCAGATCCGGGGTTCATACAAAGTCCGCCATGAAGACATGATCCCCTATCACCAAATAGCGATCAACATCATCTCGTCATTTGAAGGGTTCTTCATCGAACACGTCCCCAGACTACAAAATATCGAAGCCGATGCCTTAGCAGGCCTTGCCGCTTCCCTAGCGGTTCCAAACTATGCTCATCAATCGGTGGATGTGATACGCCATGAACTGGTCTATCCCAAGAATAATGTTCAATTCATGGCGAGTTATTTCGCTCAGACGATCAACGAAGCACCAGACTGGAGATAACTATTCATTGACTTCATAGTCTACGACATTCTGCCGGAGGACCCAAAGGAAGCCACCTCTATCAGAAGGCATTCTCTCAGATTCTTCTACGATACAGAGACGAAAATGCTGTATCGCCGATCCTACGATAGATTATTGCTTCAATGTCTGTCAAACACAGAAGCCAAAGATGCCGTACGCAAAGATCAAGACGGTGTCTGCGGGGCCCATTAGCCTGGCCCAAAATTGTAAGATCGTCTTCGACGAATGGGCTACTACTGGCCCACGATGGTAGCAGATGCGATAGACTATGCAAGAAAGTGCAAAGCCTGCCAAGTTCATGCGGACTTCATCCACCAGCCATCCAAATTTCTATATCCGATAGTGGCGTCCTGGCCATTCGAAGCATGGAGAATGGAAATCATCGGTCCGATCACTCTACCTTCTTCCCGAGGACATTGCTTCATACTCGCTATCACAGATTACTTCTCCAAATGGGCGAAAGTTGTTCCGCTGGCAGAAGTGAAGACTTCAAACGTGATCAGCTTCCTCAAGCATCACGTCGTCATCTATCGCTTTGGACTGCCCCAAAGGATCATCCATGATAATGGTCCACAGTTCGCAAGCCATGCCTTCTATCGGTTCTGCGACAAGCATCGCATCCAGAATATTGCTTCAACACCATACAATCCTGCAGCGAATGGGTTGGCAGAAGCATTCAATAAAACCATCATCAAGTTGCTCAAGAAGTTCGTGTCGTCCAACAAACGCGACTGGAACGAGAAGCTTGGTGAATGCTTATAGGCGTACCATACCACAGTCCGAACAGCCACAGGGAACACACCATTCTCCCTGGTGTACGAGAGTGAGGCGGTTCTCCCATTGGAGATTCAAATACCCTCGCTCCGTGTCGCTCTCACTTACCAATTGACGACGGACGATAACTACCATTGTCGGCTACAAGAGTTGAAGGCCTTAGATGAAAAGCACCTCTTGGCTCAGCAACGAATCGAGCTATACCAAGCACGCATCTCCGGAGCCTTCAACAAGAAGGTTAAAATCAGAACATTCCAATGGGCGATCTCGTTCTGGCAGTTCGGAGGCCGCTGGTCATGACTCACAAAACCGTCGGCAAATTCCAGCCAAAATGGGAATGTCCATTTATCATTGAGGCCGTATTCTCCAATGGTGCTTACCGCCTCACACAACAAAATGGAGACTTGCTAATGTTGCCCGTCAACGGCAAGTTCCTGAAGAAATATTACGTCTAAACGACATTCTCCAAATTCTAGATTATTGAGTTATGTACCCGCCGGTACCGCTGAAATCACATTCACAAAATCCCAGATTGCTGAGTTATGTACCCTCCGGTACCGCTGAACTCACATTCTCCAAATTCCAGATCGCCGAGTCATGTACTCTTTTGTACCACTGAACTCACATGCCGACTCCAACTCTTCCAGATCATCGAGTTATGTACCCGCAGGTGCCTCTGAACTTACATTCCGGTCACTCTTTCAGATAGTAAGTCATGTATGACCATACCTCTGAACTTATTTCTCTGAAAGAGCTCCTCCCTCATGATCCACTACCCGCACTCTCAGTACACAAAAAGGGTAACAGATCCATAAAATTTCCAAAACGACCACGTCGATGTTACCTCTGAGTCGTTTCACTTCCGCCAAAAATAAATCACCCCTCTACATAGAACTTCTATGTCCTTATTACCTCTGACTCGTCCTATGTACCCCTTCATGGAGCCCACTCCTGCCATGTCCTCATTACCTCTAACTGGGAAGGCTCCATCGAAGAAACCCTCATATTTGCCATGTCCTCATTACCTCTGAGTAAATATGTTGGTTCTCCCTCGACTTATTATCTGTACAGAAAAAAAAACCCAGGGTACGCTAAAGATAATAGGTCTACAAATGTCCTCTGTTGACCACAAATATCCTCCGTTAAGTCTACTCCTGCCATGTCCTCATTACCTCTGAGTAGGAAGACTACGCGGTAAAACCCCCATACTTGCCATGTCCTCATTACCTCTGAGTAAGTGTGTTGGTTGTCTCTCTCGTCTTATTATCCGTATCCTGAACCAAGGTACGCCAAGGATAATAGGCCCACAAATGTCCTCTGCTGACTACAAATGCTGTACTAAGTTTCCTAGTACATGCACATCATTCCTCATCATGCCCCGGGAGCCCAGCTGCTCTATGGCATTCTTTCTCCCGATACCCGGAACGTCCATAACCACCTTACCGTAGAATTGTTCTAGGTACCCCCATCAAACTTGTTATCCGTACCTAAAACCCAGGTACGCCAAGGGTAACAGGTCCACAAACAAGCCCCCCAAGCGGGGCAAACACCACCATAACACCACAAGCACAACAAGTAGTACAAATAAAGGGTAGAATAAAGCATACTCTTTTATTTGGAAGGAAAAAGTACTACATGTTCTAGGGACAACGTCCCACTTAAAGAAAGGAAAAGAACGAAAACAAAAAGAAGGAAAAAATTCGTCTATGGTTCGGCGGTAAATAATTCCAAGAGACGGTTCTTCACCAAGGCGGTCCCCCGCTCAAGCCGCTGCTTAGCTCGGCGCTCGGCCTCCTGGGACAACCGCTCCGCATTATCCAGGTCCATGTGTGCCCGCCAGCCGTCCTCCAACTTCTTCAGGGCAAGCTCCAGGCCAGCAGAAGCTCGATTAACTCTGTCAGCATCCTGGATAATTAGCCCCCTTTCGGTGCGAGCAGCCTCAAGCTTAGACTCCAGGAAAGCTAACTTTCTCTGAAGCTCAAGGATCTGCTCCCGCTTGTCAATGACCCCACGGGAGGCAGTCGCTTCCCGAGCCATAACATTTTCACTCTCGCGGCTCAACTGATTATATCGATCAGACAGATCGCGAAGGTCCTTCAGTATGGTCGACCTGATCTTATTTCTAGCAGTCTTTATCTTCTCTACAGAAGCTGTGAGGAAACCGCGCTCCTGATCTATAGCAGCAGACAGATCAGCCTGCCGCAGCACCTGAAGCTGGGCCACCAGCTGATCAGCCTCCAGCAATTTTGCCTCCAGAAGTGCAGCTATCCCCGCCCCACCGGAAAGAGTCTTAAGAATATCAATATGACCCTGGGCACACTGTCGGGGGGCAAAAGAGGTCCCTCGTTCTACAGCAGCCGCTACCCCCCTCTTCAAGTGGCGATAGAAGCTGTCAACCACGTCCTGTGACGCTTCAACCAGAACCTCTGTAGAGGACGGCGTCAAAGGAAGCATGGCCTGCTGCGTCGAAGGAGGCACGCTAGAACTTGCCACCAGAGAGACAAATTTCGAGCGAAAAGATGCACGGATAGCGGCTAACTCCTCCTCCGCCACCCGAAGAGTCTGGACACTCGGTAGGGCAGAAAGTTCGACTCTCGGAACCGCCTGAGCAGAAGAGGATGCAAGGACCATTGTCCCCTGCCCCGACTGTGCCGCCACCTGACTTTCCGAACTCGAGACAGCGGAAGGCCCCTCAAGACAAGCCGGAAGGAGAGAGGGTACGCTCCTCTCCACCAGTGTCCCTTCGGCAGAGCCTGTCCCAATAATGTCCATCATCGGTACTGGAGAGGCAGGACCTGTATGTCCAGAGCAACAATCAATCAACGTAACCCGAAGGATGTGATAATAGAGCAGATAGGCCTCCTTACAAGTTAAGACTTGGCTTATCTTACCAGGGGAGAAGCATGGAGGCTGCAGCTCATTCGCAGCTGCCGTAGTCTCCTCACCCGCGACCTCCAAGTTGAATTCAGCTGGTTTTTCTGCCCTAGCCACCTCGAAAAGGGAGCCAGCCAGTTCAGCGTCACCCTGTTGAAATTCAACTGTCTCAGGGACAGGTACAGTAGAGCCCCCGTCCCCATGGGTTGAGGCCTCAGCAAGGTGGGACTCCTCGGCCGCCTCCAGAAGAACCCCAGCAGAAATGATAGCGGTGCACATATCATCGACCAAAGAGGTCAGGGCCGGATCGACCTCAGCGGCCGGTTCCCGAAAAACCGACTCCTCTGACGCCTACAAGAGTAAAGGGAAATGATTAGATCATAGTACAGGAAAATGAAGGAGAAGACGACTATAATTCGAGTCACCTCAGAAGCAGCGTCAACATCCTCGATAAGTAACCGACGGGATCTGACAGCAGCTCGTTTCATGGAATAAGTCATGTCGATATCAGCAGACTCACTCCTACTCCGCTTAAGTGAAGGGCTAGGCACATCAGATGGCTGATCCGTTACCACTTCATCGAACGCAATGGGCGATTGCTCCACCGCCACCTCGTCTAGAGGAGGAAGAGAATCATCAGCACCCTGCTCGCCATCTTTTTTATCCGCAGTGGTGGACTCCGAGTCCGACACAGGAACCGTGCTCGCCCTCTGCTTTCTCTTCTTCGACCCCTGGGGCTTCTCCGCCAAGCCGGTACCAACAATAAAACTGGTACGAGGATCAAAATTAACCGAAAACCTGCTCGTAGTGACATGGTAGAGAGTCGCTAAATACAAAATCTTCCCTTGCGTCTCAGCGTCAGGAACCGAAAAACTAGCACGGGTATGAGAAATATTATAATAAAGCCAGGCTCGGATGCCATCCAGAACACTGCCTTCAAAGCCCAGACAAGGGTTAGGACTCTCTAAGAACAACTGGCTGTACCCAAACTGGCGAGAGAACCGGCTGGGTAAGTAAGGTTCCATGTTAACGGTATTACGGTTGCGGTATACTAAGTGCGAGGGACGAATGTTACGCAACCAAAGAAGCATCCTCTCAGGTAAGAGAAAAGGAGGCCCGATACCATCAACATGTACACTCTCCACCTCCTCAGCAGAAAAGTGGGGAACAGACACGAAGAAGTTATATCCATCCACCCTCGCCAGCGCCCTCCGACAGGCGGGCATAGTGTTGTACTCCCAGGACATCCGGCGGTACTGGAAGATAAAAGCATCATCTTCAGTTACACCATCTTCTGGGCTAGGTCTCATCAAAGACCGGCAGTACATTAATAGCCACCCCATCAGATAGTGGTAAGGCAACTCGATTCACTCAAAGTTTATCACTGTGTCACGTGCAATAACTTTGGATAAAAAAGTACGGAGGCTACGGTGTATACTGTACACCATGGCCGAAAGAAGAGCTAGCCTGACCCCGAAGGCCAACTTCACGGCAGAAAGGATAAAATTTTGACTGATCCTCTCGATAGAACCAGCTCCTCCAGAGACCACGCAATTTCGTAGCCATACCATCAAGAACCCTGCCAGGATTACCTTCTCCGACAGCGGCTGGATATCCTGATAAAAATATTCAAAAGAATCAGTTTGACTCCCAAACGTGTCACTCAAGGCCTTCGACTTCTTGGCAGTTAACACCAGATCCTGTATTTGCTCTCGAGTCATAAGATTCCGGAGAGTAACTTGGCCTGAGGTACCTTGCTGAAAAAGGTGGGAGAGCCAAGCCCTAGTATGCGAAAGGTTCCCTTCCGTGTTACTATCCTTCTTGGTCGTCTGCTGACAGTAACTGTGATGACACAGTAACTCCTAATAGACAGCAACAAAACCCGGATGTCGTTGCTCCAAATCTTCGAACTCTTCGTTCGTCGGAGTGTATACTTCAAACACTTCATTACCCCAAGGCAGCCTAGAGACGACGTACATCTCATGGAAAGCGAGACCCATCTCCTCTCCTGGCGTGAAGAAGGTCCCTGTCCGTTGGTTGTACATCTCTAAGAGAGCCATGAACAATCCCTTATTGATAGGCAGCCTGTGACGTGTACCCCGGATGACGTGGTAGAGACCAACCTCATGCAGGAAAGTCCCATATTCTCGTAAAATCCACCCAATCAAATTGGCCCATGAAGAGATGGGGTGTATCCAGTTCAAAAGGAAGAGCCGGCCAATGGAATAAGACGCTTTTCGAGCAAGTCGATTCAGGAAAGTGTCCGCTTGAGAGAATGAAAAATTGGGACCTTGCACATTTAAGAAGGTACCCGGGGCTAACCCCATCATGGAGTAGCTGACCGGTTCCCTGCCCGCGTACGCTGACCTAACATGCTTATTGTAGTGGATGTTACCCACAATCATTCTCGACCGGCTCGGCGTCAAGGATTCCTGCATCCTCCTGTCCATCGGCAACATATTGAACCACACCAATGGGAAATGATGCTCCATCTGGGGGATATGGATCGCCCTCCCGGCAGAAATAAAATTCTAATTCTCGGATATATCCAATACCCGAGAGTTCTTCACAGTCAGGGCGTCCCCGAAGAAGAACGCCGGCTTCATGTACTTTCCCCCCAATCGCCCTGAGTTCAGCATGGCACAGAGGAAGCGAAGGGGCTGGTTCTTGATAAGAGTTAACCTCTCCTCAGGCTTATTCTTGGGCAGTTGTTCTACCACCTGTCGAACTAGTTGGTCAAGTCGGACTCCTATAGCAAATTGGGCCTGACCCACTAGAGGTTCCCCCGCAGCATTAATCGAAAAATTTACTGAAAAGAGAATACAAAAAAAATAAGTTAAAAAGATGGACAAAGAGAACTGATAGGTGTTTTCAAGCTTATGCGGCTCCAACTTAATGGAGCCTCATGCGGCCCAACTCAGAAAAACACTTATGCGACTCCGTCCAGCGAAGGTTCATACGGCAGTGCTCTCATATGGCTCTCAGAGTTCAGATAAGTTCATGCGGCTCATGCGACAAACAAATTCATACGAGTCTATGCGGCCAGTGCAGCTTATGCGGCCCCGTTGGCGAAGTGCTTATGCGACCATAGTAACAATTCTCATACGGCTCGGACATGGAGCATACCCCATACGGTTCGGACATGGAGCATACCCCTTGCGGGTCTGTCATGCCCCGATCCCGCAGAGTCCCTTTCGTCCTCGCTTCGGGCTCTTTGGGACCGTTCGTCCTCGCTAAGGCGTGATGCCGTGCAAGCCTATGTTGCACTTGCACAAGGCCACGACCTAGAACAAGACAAGATAGACAAGTTTGACAATACGCAGCGGAACGTATCACAGATAATTGAAGCAGCAGCGGACATATTTCAGAATACAAGTATTGAACACAATGGTAATAAGAACATTTCTCTTTATTGATTTCATTTGAACAGATAACAAGCTCTCAATTCTCTCGGATACAATGTTACATTCTCTCAGAAATAATACAGATTACAATGATCCTGTTCCCATACATTACATCCCTTTATATACAAAACCAAACTCTTGCACAGATGTCATCTCTTGGGCATCTTTTCTGATTTCTGGCTCCTGAGGATGAGGCTCGGGCTATCGCTTCGGACTATCCTTTTCGATGCATAGTGCACCTGCATGCAGACTGATGGTGGGTCAGTATATCAGCATACTGGTGAATTGTGGATAAAGAGCTACATTTGTCTGAAACGATCACTGTTCATTTAGTGAGAAAACGTTTCTTATGATGTGATCTTGCTAGTTTTACCTAGATTCATTCCATGCATACAGAGTCAGTTTATATACCTTTTTGAAAACACATCTTTGAAAAGCCAATATTTGTTTCATTTTATTTCATCTCAAGCATACAAGGGACTATTCAATTCGAGCACGATGAGTATTCATTTGTGCAGTGCGTAGCGTGTTTTATGAGCATATCATTTCTTTTGTTCGAGCAACTGTTAGGGTCGGTGACAAGCATGATACAATATCTTTTCTTTTGTGGAACATAACATTTCATGGCATAGATAAATCTCTGCAAGCAATTCATATCAAAAACTTAAGCAGTACATATGTATCACTTTTAAGTTATTCTTACCATAGTCGACCGTCCATCCCTGCACAAGATAAGGATTAGCATAAACATTATAAAACCAACATTATCATTCCCTGTTCGTCTCTGCTTTAACTCTTGTAAAATATTCTTTTAACTCTTGTCAATATGCAGCATGATAATAACTCTTATGGTCCATGGGCAATACCCATATTAGCAGTCGGAACTTCTTGCCCAACTACTAATAGACTGACACCCCCTCTTTCTGTGGGGACTTCTAGCCCCAGGTGTCCTGTTCTCTTCTAGGCCGATCGACTCCGGGCGCCCCCAGAATCGTCGAGAGACTACCACTTGTGCACAAGCCGTCTAGACCAATGCAAATGCAACTATCATATAAAACAATCATGCATCAATCAAGCAACTTGCAAACATATTCATCTTCTTCTTTTCATGCCTTTGCAGATATACGACACGTTCAATTCGTGCCTTTCTTTTATTCAGGTCAAAATATACAAGTCCGTCTGTACATGTCTATAATTCTCAAGCATACTTAGCAGCAAGCAATTATCAAGCATTCAATTCGATTCATTTGTCTTCTCTTATCCTATCAAGCATGACAAGCATCATTTCAGTTCTTATTAGCAGGCAACAAGTATTCTTATTAGCATGCAGATTAATTCTTTCTTTAGCATACAGGTTCTCTCTTTCCTTGTTCTTAGCATGGCAATATGTGAATTCTCTTAAAGCATACTCAATGATTTACCATCTTGTTATTAACAAAAGCATTCAATCAAAACTCAGATTCTTAAGGCGTAAGCGAATCAGCAAATGAGACTTCATCCACTCACCTAGATTAATCGTCTTCTGTTGCAGAGCCAGCAATCCGATCTTTCTGTCTTATCTAGTGCCTTCGCGGAGCGGGACACTACAGGCTCAGACATGGTACATACCCTATGCGGCTCGGACACGAGACATACATACGGCACACATGAAGATGAAGGCTCGCGCATAAGAGCATGCGACGTAGCCATAACAGTTAGGGTTTCAAGCTCACGCAGCGTCCTTACCAGCAATGGTGGGGTGGACGTCGGGATGGACTACGGGCACGGTGGCTGGCGGAGGAGCTGCCACATTATCATTCGTCGCCGTGGTCGAAGTAGAAGCAGCTTTCTTACCCTTCGCCGCCGCAGCCGACGAAGATGCTGTCTTCTTACCCTTCGCCGCAACAGTCTTCTTGGGAGCCATCGGTGATCGAAGAAGAGGATGACAATCGGGGCAGGAAAGGTTTGAATTGAAGGAGAGAGTAAAGAAGTTTCTTCTCTTAATTCCTCTTATTTATAGGAGGACAAAAGAGGGGGGGCACGTAGACTAATAACCGCTTCGGGTCGTGTGCTACATGCAAAACAAAACCGACTCCTTGGATTTTGTCCTCTCTCTCATAAAGGAGATTCACCCAGGGCATAAGATCCAAAGATTTCATGAACCGACCCTTGGGATTCCACCAAACGACGGCTCTAAAACGAACTAAAGGCAATTAATGACACGCACACGTGGCAGGAAGCCCATGCGACTAGGAAATTTATGCGGCTAGACAGGCCATACGACAAAGAGGTTCATGCGCCCAGAGCATCCTATGCGGCCAGCGGAGCTCACATTGCCATGCTTCTTATTCAAAGTATTTCAATTTTGCAAATTGAAAACTTTGAAGGGGGTCTTGTAGAACCATGGAAAAGAACATGATTGTCCATGCAGCTCAGAACAGGAAAACCCATGCGGTTCAAAAATAGACGAGCGTCATGCGGCTCAAAAGCATCATACGGTTCAAAAGTCACCAACTTGGACATGCAGCTCAAGCAACACCATGTGGCCTTCTGCGGTTCGCTTCTACAATTGGCCATTAAGCAAAGGCCCTATTAAATGCTCTGACATAAAGGAGAACTGACGGCTCTGACATAAAGCTGCAATAACGACTCTATCATAATGGTAGACTCCTAGAAAAACGAAGAAAATCTCTGACACAATCCATCAAACCCCAAAATCCTTTATGCGGCCTTGACACGTGGACAGTCGCATGCGGCTCAGGCAGAGGCTACCCCATACGGCTCAGACAGAGGCCACCCCATGCGGCTCAGGCAGAGTCTACCCTATACGGCTCACGAGGACTATCTTCATGTGGCTCATTGAGAAGCCACCCATCATGCGATCGCCTACGCTCATGCGGCTCAGATCATCTCCATACGGTTCAAATGTTCAGAGGCCACGCCCAACCATCCTTGACACGTGGCCAGTCTTATGCGGCTCAGTAGGGAACAATCCTTATGCGGTTCAGATTTCTTAAGTGGCTTGCGGTTAAGACACGTGGCAGAAGATTAGTTTTTCCCGCGTCCCTACAGTTAGCAGCATAATAATAGTAGGATATGTGGCATCAAATTGATTAAGATTCATCAACAAATCCTAACAACCAGGTTTAGTGCCATCCTCATAATTACTAGGATCAAATTAGATCATTTACAATCATGTAAATTGAACACGTGGCGGGAGATCCGAGCTTGGCATAACAAATCATAAGAATTTATGGCAATCATCATTAATTACCCATAGAAGATTTGATGCAATCTACATTAATTG
Source organism: Iris pallida (assembly GCA_029216955.1). Lineage (NCBI taxonomy): Eukaryota > Viridiplantae > Streptophyta > Magnoliopsida > Asparagales > Iridaceae > Iris > Iris pallida. The sequence continues at coordinate 1,715,410 of JANAVB010021200.1, forward strand.
CCTAGATTTGCTACAATCAGAATTAATGGCCCAGATTAATTAATCTTTAACCGTCGACTTCTCAAGGAGGCAATTATTGCAAACCCTAATATTCGCATCCCACTCCTATAAATAGCAAGGTGCCATTTCCTTACAAAGAGAGAATTTTCTAGAGCACTAGAGCACCTGGAGAGGCCTGAAAAGAGAGCACAGAGAGACAAAGGCACACACAGAGGGCATCCTGAGAGCATTTCTTCCCCGGAGCCAAGGCTGCATCCAATCATCCAAGGAGTAAGTCAGAGCTACCGTCGCTTTTCCGAACCTCTACCGTTACCCCCTAGAATCTAAAATAAATAATTGTACTTAGATTACTGTACCTAGGTTTTCGTCCCTAGGCTTTTTTTGTACAAGCGAGTTTGTATTGTGAAGTAAAAGTCCAGTCCTCCGATATAATTATTCTGTTCTTTTATAATTCATGGCAAACAAGGTGCCTCCTCATCTAAGGAAGTGGACGTGACGATGGTGTCCCCTGCTCGTCTTCGACCGATGGATGAGGGCGGGTCTTCTTCAGCTGTAAGGATCGAACGACGGAATGATCAGGGCGAAGGCCCAGACCCCGACGACAACCAAAAGATCAGTCCCTCCTATGACATTTCTTTGGGGATATGTCGGCAATAGGAGTTATAATAAGGGACTTATATGAAAATTAAGTCCAATCGGCTCAGCCTCCTGCGGGTACGTTATCTTTGCGCCTCTCTTCGGATGAGATTTTTTGACTTCAATTTTGCGTGCTTCTTGTGAGGTTGACCACGACTATATATTCCCTTGTAGACAAAGAGAAGGGACCCCTTGTGAAGATAACCCAGGCAGTGGAGAAGGGACAAAAGTTGTTTCCGGCTCCTCCAAATTTGTTGGTATGGAGGGAGCTGTTAGCAAGCCGGTATTGACTACAGAATGAGAGGTTGAACAGCCTACTGAGGGGGTTGTTGCTGAATCTGCTCCCGTTCCAGCTAGGATTGTGGAAGATATCAGGCCTGATGCCGCTCAAGGCCTTGATATTGTTCTTCTTGAACAGTCTGGGCCTATTCTTGGTTTTCCTGAAGCCAAGACTGATGGCATAGCCCAGACTAGTGTTGAGCAAGCTGAAGGTACGAAATTACAACTCTTTCGCATTTCCCTCTCCTTTTTTTGGTTACTGATGTATTTGTTGTTTTCTTGTCAGGTTCGACTTCTTGTCAGGTATCCCTTCCTGGAGCAGAAGAAACTCTCCAAGCCTCCTCTCCGATGACCTCTACTGAAGACGACGAGATGGCCCAGGAAGTCGTCAAACCTTCCTACTCTGTGCTGAAAGTAAAGCTTCCTGGAGTCCTGAATCAGAATGCTGCCTTTGGCCCTGTGAAGGCTATTGTCGAATGCCAAGTGGCGGCCCTCGAGATCATTGTCGGCTATGATGAGCGGGCTAATACTCTAAAAAAAGTTCTGAATGACCTGGAGGGTCAGTGGCCAAATTTCGGGATGCCAAACAACGGAGCCCGACGTTGTTGTTCCGTACAGAAGACGAGGCTTTGATCATGGCTCTCGCGGAGGGGAATGCTAATTTCCAGGCAAGGAAGGATGCCCTCGTTCGAGAGATCGGCGAATTGGCTGATCAGTACGGTCAGTTCAACGCTGCAAGTGAGGCACGTGCTGCCTCAAAGAATAAACTGGCTGTGCAGATTACCAAGAAATATAATCACATTGTGCGGATCTAGAGCGAGATTGCTCAGCTGGAAGCCAATTTGAGGACAGTAATATCTGAGCAGGAGGACTACTTGGCTCAGGCTGCGATGACCGCTACCACTTCCACCCATTTGAACGAACAGCTGGTGAAGTTGGAAGGAGAGCACATGAGTCTGATCCTTTTTGGGGATGAAGCTGCTTGTCAAGAAGAGGCGCGCCGCCGAGCTACCACGAAGTCTGAAGCCGAAGTCGCGACTCTAAGGGACAATATCAATTGCCTATGTATCCCTTAGATTTTTTGTTTGTAACTTTTTTCAGCCGTGAAGGCTCTTGTACCCCTTTTTTCTGTCTCTTGATAGACGTTCAAGTAAAGAATAAAGAATATTTTCAAAATAAATGTGGTTTTGTGAAATAACGGAATTAGAGGTAATGTGGGCGTAATAAGGATATTTCTGGTGGGTATTCCGCTGGGGAATTTGATGTGGACCTATTATCTATTTTATATTCAAGTTTTTTTTTGAATATAGATAATAGGTTGAACGAAGCTGCTAATAGAGGTAATATGGACGTAATAGCAGAGGATATTCTATATTTGACCAGAGGTGATATGGACATGTAAAGATATATAATATTAGGTGGGAGTGGATAATTCAGAGATAATATGGACGTGATTATCCTTGATGAATGCTTTGCTTAGAGGTTATATGGACATGGCAAAACATTTCTTAATCATTTCACTGGGGAAATAATTATCGGAAAACAATTCAGAGGTAATAGGGACGTTACTTATTTTCGTCAAACCGAGTTTGGATAGAGTCAAAAACGGGAATGATTTCATCGGGGAAAATATTTTAGAGGACCTATTATCCAAGGCATATTCAAGACTCTTGAAATACGAATAATAGTTAGATAAATGTTTTGAATTACATAAACATCGTACTGTACATTTACATGACTGAACATATGTGAATACTATTTACAAAAGGTTACACATAGTATTTCTTCAGGAACTTGCCGTTGATAGGCATCATGAGCAAGTCACCATCAGGCTTGGTTAGTCCGTACACATCGTTAGAATACACTGATTCTATAATGAAAGGATCTTCCCATTTAGGCTAAAATTTCCTTTTTGTTTTGTGTGTCATGACCATTAGTCTTCTCACTGCTAAGACTAGATCACTGACTTGGAAGATTCTTTCCTTCACCTTTATATTGAAGGCTCTAGAAAGACGTACTTGGTATAGCATAATACGCTGCTAAGATGACAAACATTTTTCGTCTAGCGCTTCGAGCTCCTGTAGATGCAGACGGTAGCTTTCTTCGATAGTCAAATCGCTGGCTAAGGCTACTCGAAGAGAAAGAATCTAGATTTCTAGGGGAAGAACTATTTTGCTCCCATAATCCAGAGAGAATGGTGTACTGACTGTTGGAGTCTGGACCGTTGTACGATAGGCCCATAGACATTCGTCGGGCTTCTCATTCCAATCACGCTTGTTTGAAGACACGAATTTCTTAAGAAGTTTAATGATGGTTTTATTGAAGGCTTCTACTATCCCATTAGCCGCTGGATTGTAGGCAGTAGAGGCTATATTCTGGATTCGATTCCTATCGCAGAACCGATAGAATGCATGGCTTGAAAATTATAGACCATTTTTATGGATGATCGTGCGAGGTAGGCCGAAGCGGTAGATAACGTAATGTTTGATAAAACTGATCACGTTTGACGCCTACACTTCGGTGAGCAGTATAGCTTCTGCCTATTTAGAGAAGTAATCGATTATGGCTAGGATGAACCGATGTTCTCTGAAAGATGGTGGGCTAATTGGGCCTATGATGTCTATGCCCCAGGCTTCAAAAGGCCAAGATGCTACCGTCGGGTGTAGAAACTCTGAAGGTTGATGAATAAAATCAGCGTGGAACCGACAAGCCTTACACTTCTTTCCATATTCAACAGCATCTGCTATCATTGTGGGCCAATAATAACCCATTCGTCTGAGACGATCTTGTAGTTTGGGACCTGGTTGATGTGCACTACAAACTCCGTCGTAAGCCTTCCGGAGTGCATGTTTGGCATCTGTGTCTGATAAACATCATAACAGTAGCCCGTCATAAAAGCGATGGTACAGCATCTTGGTAGCTATGTCGTAGTAAAATCTGAAAGATCATCTTTGGATAAATACTGCTTCTTTTGGGTCCTCAGGGAGGATTCCATAGACGGCGTAGTCTATGAAAAGAAATTTCCATTCTTTGACATCGACGTTTCTTTCTGTTGTGTAACTGTGATAAATATGCAAGGCATCTTTCACACAGAATAGTTCTCGACCAGACACTGTGATCGACTGCTGAGTATTGGTAGGGACGGTCAAGGAAGCAGCGAGATCGGCTAGAGCATCTGCTTCTATATTTTGTAGTCGAGGTACGTACTCGATAAAGAATCCAGCAAACGTAGATGCCAACTCGATTATCGCTTTGTGATTGGGGATGAGATATTCGTGACGAACTTTATAGTCTCCTCGGACCTGACTAACTATAAGATTGGAATTGCCGTCAGCTTCTAGATAGTCAACTCGTAGTTATTTTGCCAGTTGTAGGCCGATCAATAGGGTATTATATTCTACCACGTTATTGGTACAGGATTCCATGAGAGAATATGCACAATGTATAACCAGATGGTCGGGTGATACGAGCACGACGCCTACTCCGACCATAATATTTCTTTTAGGTCATATTCTTAATGTACCGTCAAAGAACATTCGCTAAATGGGGATTTCTTCAGTTGCAGTGTTAGACTCTACTACTTTATCAGAGATTTCGTCATAGAGTTTGGAAGATTCTGCCACCGGATGAGTTGCTAGGAAATCAGCTAATGCTTGACCTTTTACGACCTTCTGAGGGACGAACAATATATCATATGGAGTCAACAGCATTGCCCACGTAGCTAAACGGGAATTGAGAGAACCCGGTTTAGTCATGAGCATTCTGAAAGGATTGACTTTAGATATGATGTGGATAGTCTGCCCAGACATATAGTGGCACGTCTTCGGGATAGCAAATACTAGTACAAGGCATTCCTTTTTCATAGGTGTGTATCTGTGCTCGGCACCCACTATTGTGCGGCTGAGGTAGTAGATTGCATGTTCATGGCCGCCTTCATTCTTCTGAGCTAATAGTGCACCGAGGGAATGGTCCATAGCGCGGACATAAAGTAAGAAGGGCTTCCCCATTAATGGAGCTACCAATACTGGGGGGCTTGTGAGATACTTCTTGATGTCGTCGAATGTGCATTGATATTGTTCAGTCCAGACGAAAGATACGCCTTTCTTCATGAGCTGAGTGAACGGTTGACATCTTCCCGAAAGGTTCAAAATGAATCGTCTGATGTAGGCTAGCCTTCCTTGCAGTCCGCGTAGCTCTTTAAGATTTCTTGGAAGATGCATATCGAGGATAGCCTTCACTTTCTCCTGGTCAAGATGTATACCCTTTGAAGTGATGACAAAACCAAGTAACTTGCCGCTGGAGACTCCCAAAAAAGACTTGGTTGGATTCATCTCGATTTAATGTGTACGTATTAGTTCGAACATCATTCTCAAGTCTTGGAGGTGGTTTCCCTTGAGACGACTTTTAACTGCGATATCGTCTACGTAGCACTCCACTGTTTTGCGCAAATAATCATAAAAAATTATGTTCATGGCTCGCTGGTATGTTGCCCTGTATTTTTCAATCCGAAGGGCATTACCGTATAGCAGTATACCCCCAACAGTGTTCGAAAAGATGTGTAATTTTCATCGTCGGGGAATATCTTGATCTGGTTGTAGCCTGAAAACCCATCCATGAAGGACATCCGCTCGAAGCTGCAAGTATTATCGATCATTACGTCGGTGATCGGTAGAGGGAACGCGTCTTTCGGGCATGCAGAGTTCAAATCACGGTAGTCGATTCAGACTCAAACTTTACCGTTCTTTTTCATGACTGGAACAATATTGGCAACCCAGTCAGGGTGTTGTTCTTCGCAAATGAATCCACTGGCAATAAGCTTCTTGACTTCATTCTCGGTGGCCTCCATGACATCTAGTCGGAATCGTCGTTGCTGCTGCTTCACTGGCTTAGCTTTAGACGAAATATTTAGACGGTACATGGTGACTTTAGGGTCCAGGCCTGGTTTGTCTTCATAGCTCCATGCAAAGACGTCGATGTTTTCTTTTATAAGCTGTATAAGAGATTGTCATTCATCACCAGATAAACTTTTGCTGATGAAGATTGGTTTTAAAGATAATTCGTCTCCTAAATTGACTTGGACGACTTCGTCTTTGGTGGGCGGTTTACGTTGTTCGAATCTCAGCTCCCACCTAGTATCCATCTTTTGAGCCCATTGTTCAAGCTCGATCGATTGGACATTGTCTGCAATTTGGTCAACTGAAACTATGTTGACGGACAGAGTTGCTTTGAGCATGTCGCCAATGCTGGAGTCTGAATCCCAGAGTGAGGAATCAGAAGAATGAGAACAATGATCTGCTTCATCATCTAATCTTTCCGGAGTTGTTGGAGGAGTGACATAACCCAAACCAACACTGTTTCATTGATAGTAGTTCTCGAATTTGCCGAAAGGAGCAAAGTGACGTATTGGCAACCGTCGTCCCCGGTCGTAGTTTATCCTCTGGTCGCTTTTGATGTCATATCCTATGTTCTGGATGATATTCTTGGCCTACCAACTATATCAAAAAGTTACATTTTTCTAGTTATAGTCAGCTTCTGTGTTGTGATTGGGAGAGGTAGAGTTCGGAATGAACTTTCTTTCGCCAATTATTCGACCGAAGATGATTAGTTCTTCACCCTTCTTTCTGGCTGGAATGATGAAGTAGTGGATATCTTCTGGGTAAACTTTTTCCCGCAGATGAGGCATCGTAACTGGCATGTAGAGGTATGGTCCTATGCCGTTCTCTAGAGCGTATATTGTATCTATGTAGTGGTTTACAGATTGATAGACATCGGAGTAATTCAAAGATAAACCTTTACTAAGAAAATACACAAGTTATTTTTTAGGGATAACATCATCCGCTGAAGGTACATTATTATGAGTATTGATACACTCCTTGAGGGGATTATCATCTGGAAGAGGAGCCACAGTCTTGGCCAAGTTTACCACGTAGGGTAATTCTTCAGGATTAGGAGGACGGACTTCAGCAGGTTCCACCCGAGGTGTCTTGCAGAGAGTGATGGTCAATGGTTTGACCTTATCAGGGTTCTTCTTTTTCATCCAGATTGTAAGAGGCTTCGTAGTACTTTTTGAAGTAGTACGTCCTTTGACTCAAATAATCAGGGGACCATCATTGGAGGATGAACTTGCTTCAGCTTCATCGTCAGCTTCGTTGCCGTCATCCTTGGAGTATCGAATCTCTATAGTAGGCTTCGATACCCTTAAAAGGATCGATATCAGCAAACTCCATCTTCACGATGCCATTGCTGTTGACATACTTGAAGTACTGGTGACGTGTTGAAGGAACGATCATGTTCTTGTGTATCCACGGACGTCCCAACAAGACATTATAGGATACATTGGCATCAATCACATAGCAAGAAACCTCTGTTCGGAGATCACCGATCTGGTACTTTAGACAGATCTTGCCCAGCAGGTGGCTTCTCCCAGCATTGAAAGCCATGATAGTTGTATTGGTTGCAGATAGCTTGTGCAGAGGGATTCCTAGAATTTGAAGCAAACTTCTAGGAATGATGCTGAGGAAGGAACCTGGATCGATGTGCATCCGATCCACTTTAATCGCCCCAATATATCCTGTATAGTACAGAGGTCTATCATGACGATTATTTTTGAGTAGCATGTCCTCCTGTGAAAAGTTGATGTTGGGCACCACTTACATAGTACTGTGGCAGTGGGGACAGGAGGCAGGGTCTTCAGCGGGGGCTTTGACTTCAGCGAGATAAGAGTCGGCATGTAGTAATGCCTCACTTAAGGCCTTTCGTATTTCTTTGGAGAGTCACAATAGATCGAACAGAGACAACCTGACAGGTGTATTAGCCAGCTATGCCAGTATGACAAAGTTGTAGGGCCGATACATGCCTTCGGGAGCTGGCGCCTTCAGAGAGTTATCAAATCGCGTCTTCTTTCCCGATCGCGTCTCACCAAATAGAACTTCGTAGATAGGAGAAGACACCATATGGCATGACTTGTACTTCTTTCCCCTTTTTGCTTTGGAAGGTACCATCCCCTGCGTCACTTCTTGCACAAGGTCCGGATGGACCCACATGATCTCACCACGTTCAGTTGTGAGTGGCACCAAGGTTGAGTTGCGAGCTGGCGACAGGTTGACGACTTCCATTATTGCCTTGGGGATCGGGACCACGTCGTCTGGGACTTCTGTGGAAGGAAAGTCACCAAACTGAAGATAGATTATGTTAGAAGATACGACCTTATCTTCAGCTTCGAGGTTGATCACTTGGCTGTCGATAAGCTGTTGTATCTTCTTCTTCAGGATGCTGTAATCCTTGGTAGAGTGATGTACGTGCTGATGATAAAGACAGTACTTGGGATCGTTAAGTTGGTTCGCCTCTGTAGGATATCATAGTGGAGGCAATGTCAGTTTGTTACCCTTCGTCAATGTGTGAAAAATGGTAATAATATCGTCTTCATCAAAGGAGAAGGTCTCCTTAGGCTTGTCAGAGATGCCCTGAGAATTGGAAGCTCCCTTGGAAGTGTCGACCTTCAGGACTTCTTTCCCTTTACCCCCACGGATGGAGATAGTTTGAGGATGCTTGCCTTTGTCTTCAGATTTAGGTGTTTTCAACCCCAGTAGTTCCAGATTAGGAATGTCGTTTTCAGCAGCATCAGCGACCCCAATAAAAGCGGGCAATGTATCATACTTATGTATACCCAGACAGAACATAACTGTAGGGAGAAAGTTATGTCTGTAAGTATCCATAAGTTCTGAGTCTGGTATGCCGAAGGACATCTTCAATGCTAGCCGTCTGAAGCGTTCGATGAAAGCAATGACAGACTCAGTCCTCCCTTGCTTGGTCTCGATGAGGGTGGACATAATAACGTGCATGCCACTCTCATAAAACCTATTGAGGAACAACCTCTCCAAGTCTTTAAAATAGTTGATACAACCGTCAGGTAGACTGCAAAACCATTCAAAAGCTACCCCCTGCAAGGTGCTAATAAACAGCTTTGACAAGAACGGATCATCCCTGGATAGGTGTAGAGTTTGCGTGTTGAAGTATGTCATATGTTGACGAGGAGAGGTCATCCCGTCAAACGAATTTAGCATCAACGGCTTGTAGTTATGAGGGCAAGTAGCATTCTCCCATTCAGGAGGATAAGGTTGAGATATCCCCATCTTCTGAAGCTCGTCTTTGTGTGAGATGGTGTCGAGACGGGCAACTAGAGAATCAATTGTATCCTGTTGATTGAGCAGGTGTTGGGAAACAGTTGCTGTACGGTTGTCAGGCGTCGTTGGTGAAGGACCACCCCCAACATTTACAAGATTTGGAGGAGGCACAACGGAATGATACTCCTTTTGTAGTGCAGGAGGGTTGTTACTATAAGCCAGACTGACGTGAGCCGAGATATTTTGTTGAGGTGGAGGGATAGCCCCAGCAGCATGGACCGCCATGATATTGGTATGTTTATCAGTGATCTTGGCAAATGTCGTTTCAAGATCCTCTAGCCGTTTGCTGGTCTGATCACTAGCTTTTTCAGGTCTTTCTTTGTCCGCCATGTGTGTAGATAACATACGAGGATGAACATAGGAAACAGTACAACTGGTGCTGATACTGTCTGTCTCTGAGTTGACAAGTCCCTCATCTTCAGGTATGAGAGGTAGATAGTCGCCATCAGACTCGGAGAGATCGTCGTCCTCTGGAAGGCTACCCCCAGTGTGAAGGTCATCCACTTTAGCCTCTGAGGGAATACTACCACCAGCTTGGGAGTCTTCGTCATCTATACGGAATCTCGCCTTTGACCGAATACCCATATAGACTCCTTCGGATGTGACAACTTGTTGGCCATCTGTTGGCAGACTTCATCTCCTTCTTCTCGCAGAACTGAGAGAGAAAGTTGGGTTTGTAGTCCACCATCTTTGATTGGGGATTCCGTAAGGGGGACCCTATGAAGCCATGTTGGATGAAACACACAACAGCTTTTTATCGTCAGAGAAATGCAATCGTCGAAACACGGACTGCCTCTGAGGAACTCTCGTTGCTTTGTTGTAGCAACAGTTGATGACAATGCTGGTGCACGAATGTGCACCATGAATTGCTAGGTCCTCCCTCGCTTTACGCTTATGATTTATCATGTCGCGTAGGTCAGCGGAAGGGAGTTTTGCCTTAAAACCTATGTCAGATGCATCGCTGAGCTTTGTATGTGGGTTTGTAAGGAGAGTTGGCACATCCAGACTTAGTTCACGTGTAGGGGCAACCCCCACACCTAAGTTCTGTGATGTCCTTGAAGGCAGCCCTGTGCTATGCGCGTTGGGGCCTGTCTTTTTGCTGTAGGCGCATAGGCCCTGGAGTCTGCCTGTGGGCGTATGCTTCTTGGCAGCATGTCTGAGTTTCCTCGATGTGGGCGCATAGTATGGGTCGGTTGAGCATGGGCGCATGGCCTTGGGCGCATGACCCTGGATGCCTAATCTGTCGAAGACAGAAGCCTTCTGATTAGAGTTATGCACCCACACACCCTCTTGGGTGCATAGCTTTGGACGCATGCTTGGTGGAGCAGTGTTGTTTTCTCTCATCTTCGCCTCCTTCGTTTGTGAGCCTCACTGGATTTTCCCAGAGTGTCAAACACTCCGATTCTTGGCATCATAGTATTTTCCTTTGCCAAGTCTCGAGCGTTGAATACTCTGTTATTGGTTGCACAAGAGAGAAGTCGTTGGGCTAGTGGAGCCCGGAACAGTGTGAGCCTTCTTCATTCATGGAGCTTCTATGGCGGAACCATATGTCCATGTGACAGAATCCTTCAGTTGCATATCTGCTATGGCACTGGCAGGATATGCACGGCGAGCCTTCGGAAGCCAAGTCTTGCGAGACTTGTCTGGCTTCGCTGATTTTGAGGGAGTAGAGCCGTCCCTCGAGAGCATCTCTTTGAACGCCTGCTAATCGAACTTGAAGATCAGCATCTTCTGAGTGCTCACCACTTTGTCGGTATCGAATTGCGTCACTACCTTCTCGTCAGAGGAAAAGGTAGTCCCCAGTAGAGTCACCATTTTTGTTGACACACAAAAAGAAGAAGAAACGTTGTCTTTTTTTATTGGCGCAAGGCACCACAAATCGAGTACGCCTGAGAGATCCTGCGCTGAGGATCCCCGAGTACAAAAAAGAATTCTGGGGAATAGGACGATGGAGATCGAGCGGCAGTTGCTCCTTTACTCCGTTGATACTCCGATTACAAAAGTGGAAGAAAACCTAAGAAAATTGCTAACTCTCGGCTCACTGGCAAGAAGTAGAGCAATTTGGCTCTTGAAAATGCTCTCCGTTCTGTATTTTGAAGAGGGATGAGACCCCTTTTTATAGCCGTTCTTGAGCTGGAAAAATGTTATGCGCCCATATAAGGAAACACACTAGTTTTCATGTGGGCACATGGTCCTGCTTTGGGCGCATGGGATGTAGACGCATGCAGGTTGCCTGGTCGTGGGTTGATCATGGTGCTGATGTGGCCGCATGCTTCAGTGAATGACTGCTCGTGGAGACTGACGTGGCTGTATGCTTCGGTGCACGTTTTGATCGTGGCTTTGACCGAGTCAGGGGCTGTTCTGGCTTGGGCGTATAGCCTAGAATAAGGCTATGCGCCCCCCTTCTGGAGGAGCTTGTCTTGGGCGCATGCGCATATGACCTCACTGGAAGCTTTGGACGCATAAGGCTCATTGGTGGTTTGAGCGCATAAGTCTCATTAGTGACTTGGTCGCATAAGGCACATTGGTGACTTGGGCGCATATGTCCAGTTTGTTGAAATTTTCATGCTTCTATAACTACCTTGACTAAACTCGGGCTGAATTATGCTAGGGTTAGAACATAACTGTTTGGGCCAATTTTGTTGGGTTTTGGGGTTTTTAGTTTGTGGACCTTTTGGATAAAAATTTGTGGATAGGATGGCTATATATTGTGGACTGAGAATAGCTAAGCCAGTACCGATCATGATTAATATTACATATTTTTCTAGACTCAAATAAAATAAGCATACAGAAGATATATGTAAAAGTCTTAATCTGAATTCCATCACTATTGGTTCTTGATGATGACGAGACGTTTGTAGCTTGTAAAAGTAGGTACAGGCATTCTGACTTGAAAACTGTAGCCGCATATATATTTTACATATTGACCAAAGTTGACATGATTATCAAAATTAGGTATGATCATGAATAGTGGGCCAACAATCTTGAAATTTTGAAATTATACCTGACTTGTCTGAAAAGATTTTGATTTTCTTGAAACTTTAATTTTGGTATAATCATCTCCCCTTTTGTCATGTAATCAAAATATAGCTCTTCCACAATTTATGAGCCAAACACAATAAAGAAAAATAGAGTAATACCAAATATTATATGAAATGACAAGTCAACATCACAACTCAAGTAGTATGAAACTATAACATCGGCAGTAGCAGTAGTACATAAAAAATAACAGCTCATATAAAAGAAAGTGTCACTACAACTGAAGTAAAAGTCCAAAATGCATAAAAATAAAATGTGCTGCTACGAATCATCATCATTAGACAGATCCATAAAATACTAAGACCAAAAGATATCACATCAACTATCCGCACCACGAGCAACATCAGCAGGCGAGGAATCAATAGGTGGCTGGGTCGGATCAAAATAGGCTATTATCGGGTCAAAGTAGACAAATGTCGAATCATCATCAGGTCTCAGTCTGTCAAAGGCAGGGTGACAGATGATAGTCGTCGGTGCAGTACGATGATGAGCCATCGTCCGCCGACTGTTAGCCATGGCATTTCTCAAGACATGAATCTGAGAAATGCGTGATACGAAATATTTTCCTAGGATTTTTTAATTTATTTTGGCATTTGTTTTTATTTATTGGTATTATACAAAAGCTTGATACGAAATATTTTCTAAATTAATTTTACTATAAATAGTTACTAAATATAACGAATAAATATTTTGGTTCAAAATACTTATATGAAAGTAAATTTGCTTTGTTTAGTGTCATAGCAATTCCTTGCCAAAACATCGGTTTTATTTTCTTATAAAAGTTATTGTATTTATTATACAAATATGGTTATTAATTTAAAAAATTTATTTATATAAATATTTTTCGTGTGCGAGGAACATGAAATTAGATTCATGTATATATTAGTTTTGAAACAATTATAATTATTTTATTTAACTGAAAAAGGTTATTCAAATATTTAATATTTATTTTCAAAATTAATTAATATGATTATTTTAGTATTCATAAGAGATATTTTAAAATGGTTTGATTCATGTTTAAATTAATTTGAATTTATGGATTTTATTTTAAATAGTTTTATTGTAAAGGTAGATTTATCTATAATTAAATTGGATTGGAATTTAGATTTAGATTTGATTGTATTGATTTAAATTTAATAGTGAAATTATCTATTTGGGTTTAAATAAGTCCTAACCTTTATCCCACTAGGAGTTTCTACCCCTATATATATGGGAGCCTCCAAATTGTTTTTCCTCCACAACTATTCCACAAATTCTACCAACACCACAAATATCTTTTCGTGTTGTGCACCGTGTTCATCACCACCACTTCCACTATTTTTCCTTTCTTTTTAAATCTACAATTTCTTTCCTGAACCTATGCTTCGTCAGTGCTCTCCAACGACCCGCTCGGCCGTGTCCCTCTACGATTTTCCAGCGTCAAGCCACTCGTCTCTCTCCCTATCGGTGCGTGCCCCTTGGACCGGAACCATGCTACAGCCCTCCGACGAACACCAACCGGAGCCCTCCCCTATTTTAGTGCATGGTGATTGCACCGACCTCTTCGCATCAAACACTGCCAACCAATGTTTCGGTTCAGCAGCAAACCCATGTTGTAGAGAAGAATTTGCATGGAAGTAAAAAGGATATTTAATGGTGGTGGGCCCAAGTATATACGTAAGAATAAAAAGAAGTGCATACTAAATTAAGAGGTGGATATTTTGGTGTAAGTCCCTTATATTAAGCAAACAAAAAAGGGGAAGGGGGAGCAGCAGTATGTATTATGTACAAATGTAATACTGTGGAATAGTAACTATTATATTATTTATTACAAAATCTATTATAATACTAGTATTATTACTATTATTATCATTGATAAATATTTCTGTGTTATTTTTATCCTCAAGTGTTATTGTTCTTATTAAATAAAAATATTACTATTTTTTAGATATCGTCGTAATAAAAATATGGTACAAGGCTTTACCTTATAATTATTTTCAAACCGGATTTCGAAACCTAAACATATTATTATATTACCTAAAATATAGTGTCTGACCTCAAAAGTGTATAGCCTTGAATGATGTTCCTGGATTTTTATAATTCTTAATATTTTGAATAAATATAGTTAAATTCTAAAAATGATTTTTACCAAAATTGATTTTCTCGATATTCAGTCATTATCTAATTTATTTTAACCAAAGAAATATATATTTTTACCTAAAATTCTATTTTGATAAACTTAGTCTTAGCCCTAAAAAGTTTTTTTCTAAGATTTTGATTTTTTTCCCTAAACCGACTTTTAGATTTCTCTTCAAAATATTTTTTTGACTAAAGTATAAAGATAGCCTTCTACCTAAAGCATTATAGAACTTTGAGGTTAGCTCAAAACTATTTTGATTTTCAAAGTATTATCTTAAACTTTTGCTAAGTAAGTCTAGTTTTCTATTATTAAAATTTCTACACTGTATACTATTCCACAAATCTCCTTCGATTCTCACCATTGATCATGAATGATCATATCTTCTATTTTATCGCAACTTTGGACTCCTGCACAACAACCCCGACTATTGGACAAAACAGGACTTGTCGGATCATCGTACCACACCAGACGACACACCAGGCAAGACACCTTGCCTTACTGTTTACTTACTTGCTCAATCATGCATGTTTTTACTTATTATTTATTTTTAGCAAATGTAATGATTGTTCTTTCAAAACCGTATGTAGATTCAAATTACTATACTTTAGTTTTCTTATGCATTTTGACTTAGAGTTAAGGGACCACCTTTGTGTGAGCCGCATTCATTAACCTCGACACCTGTGTGCCACGAAGTCGCGAGTCACATATACATACGGACTTGCATGCTGACTGATCATCGGTGCGTACAGGCCGTGCGTTAGGATATGACTGCTAATAGTTGTGGATGTTTAGAAGACTTAGAGGTTATTAGGAATATCGTGATGTGGATACAGCACGTGTAGTACATGGGGAGGCAGAAGACAGCTATTAGGCGTAGGGACTTTCACTCGTTTACTTTCCTCTAGATGCCCTTAGTAACTCAGTCGAGTGCTAGTGGGCCATGCATTTACTTTCCTCTAGCTGCCGTTAGTGACTCACCCGAGAGCTAGTGTGTCGTGCACTTATTTACTTTTCTCTAGATGCCACTAGTGCCTCGGTGAAACGCTAATACGCCATGTTTCTAGTTTCGGAAGGCCCCTGTGTGGAACGTTGTCTTCAAAGTACATTTTTGCATAGAATGGTTAAGAACCTTTATCTGTTTAGACATATGTAATTTTATGTTGAGCTAACTATATTTAGTTTATGGCATGATATTATGTGTCTTGTTACGTCCCTCTGAGGACCTGGTGATTTCTCCAGGTATGCTTTTGTGATGTTGTGCAGCTGCTCTAGCCAAGTCCATGACTTGCTCTCTTCTATCGAGGATGATTGCACTTTCGTCTTTGCATCGCTCGACAAATTTCTTAATTTTGTATTTCTCTCTTTGTTGGTAGTGGATTTGTCTCCGCCCAACGACTTGTGTGAACAATAATTCGTAAGTTATTATAAATTCTTTCTTCTTTATTTGTGGATGAGATTAGTGTCGTGGCTTTCTACACTTTACAGCTTATGTATACATACGATGATTCCATATATTGGAGTATATTTCGTATGTATGCAGCTGGCATGATTACGTTCCTAGTCCTACGTATTTTGGGACTGGGGCGTTACAGCTACAACTGGAGTTGGAGGAGGTAGAGATGGAGCATCACCAGGAGGATATGGGAATCCCCTAGACCTAAGAAGCTATGAAAGCATTCTAGTGATAGGACAAGACTCTAAAGGAATAGCAAGCTTCTGGAAGATTGTCGTCAGATGCATAAGGTAAAGGAGGTTACGGCCAGCCCTCCGATAATTGATCATGAATGCCAACATGGTTTTGGAAAAGGAAAAGGAAATCCTAAAAAGAATATGATACATCGCGGATAATTCCAAATACGTGGTCTTATCAGTAAATCCCGTCTTTGGTAAAAGAGATGAAATAATAATGCAATACAACTTATAGAAATATTGGTTCAAGTTGCGTACGAATAACCGTCACCGAGGAACCAGATCTGGATGTCGCAACGCAACTTTGAAGCATTCAAGAGTCATGCTGTCAGGAAATTAAACTTTTGTAATGTCGACAAGAACATCACCGTTGTTCGGCATTAGAAAATATTTGTTCAAGTCGACATAATTGAATTTAAATTCCATCCCGCTAACTGATGAACGGATGATGTCATCAAATTCTTGCAAGTTACAATAAAATATACGAACTGTATTTTCGTAAATTGGATATGAAACTTCTAAAAATATACGAAGACCTAGATTCTCAAAAGTGGTCAAATACTCCGAGAAAACGATAAAGTTAATCATTTTACCCAAACGTATTTTCCGATATCGAAAATGATCAAACTAATTGGTAGATCTCTCTAATGAAACAAAAAGTGTCGAATCAAACTCCTTATCGTCATTAGGACGAAATGCACTAAAGAGATTAACAAGTTCGTAATAAGAAATAGAAATTGAGACAACATCTCTACTCTTCTTTCTCTTAAACACTCTAGGTTCCATGACGAAATTGAGAGAGAAAAAAGAAAATTATACGTCAAGAATGATCAAGAATGGAAGAGAATGCCTTCAGCACACCTTTGATCCAAGGAATTTTGGGTTGGAAAGCCTTAGAAGGAGTTTTCTATGATCTATGGTTTTGAAAATTTAGGGCTTTGGGGGCGGAGGTCGATTGTTTTGGGGGAAGATGATGAAGGAGAGGGCTGCTGTGTTGATTCGCAGACTATATCAATAGTCCCCACAGAGTTCGGTCCGAACTCGATCCTAACTCGGTCTGAGTTCGGACCGAGTTCGGCCACATGAATTTTGGTTCATATATTGAGTATTGAATGATAAAAAATTACCTAGAAACTTGTAATTCATTGATTAATAAATATCCATTACCTTGGGTTAGCTGTAGAGGATGGATTCCAGCTAGTGTTAGTTCGAAGACACTTGGTACCGTGTTGCTTAGACTTTTATGCATTGTTGACAGAAGGACCTTTTCGACTTGTACCCAAAATAACTTCGATTAATAAATCGTTGAATTTTAGGTTTTAAGTATTTTTATTAAGAGAAGATTTATGAAATGCCCAAAAACTAAAAAAGTTTTATGTAAAACCCATCGCTAAAAAAACTTTCATCGCGTACCCAGAATTAGAGAAACTTATCCAAAGCGGGTTCCAAATGACCCTTTTGCCCTTCCTTTTAATTTATTGGAAACACCCATAAAATTGCTCTTAAAAAAAACGTTTCAATACTCCATCTTCTTCCATATGCTGCTCACTTTCGAATCTAGGTTTTCTCCTCAAAAATCTTTAAAAACTCGTCGGAAAATTTCGGAAAGACCGGGACGAACGGCAAAAGTGCTAAAAAGGAGGTCCAAACATCATTTTTTTGCGATTCTAAAATTTTGGTAGGCCGTCTAACGATGAAGCTGTTACTTTCAGTCTCCTCGACGATACGCTCATTTTGCGACAAACGGGACCTCGTTTCGACCTCCCAGTCAAAAGTTATGGCCCTCCAAAGTTTCAGCTGACCATAAAATGCAGGAGAATGGCCATTCTCCGTTTAGAACACGAAAAATGTTAATTTTTGCATGAGGGTGATCATTCTCCGTATTAGTAACACGGAAAATGGCATTCTCCGTCTTAATTTACACGGAGAATGACCATTCTCCGTGTTAGTAACACGGAGAATGACATTCTCCGTCTTAATTTACACGGAGAATGGTCATTCCAATGTTAAAACGCAAGAGAATGACCATTCTCCGTGTTAGAAACACGGAGAATGCCATTCTCCGTGTTAAATAAAACGGAGAATGTCATTCTCCGTGTTAAATAAAACGGAGAATGGCATTCTCCGTCCTAATTAAGACGGAGAATGGCCATTCTCCGTGCTAAATTAAACGGAGAATGACCATTCTCCGTCTTAATTTACACGGAGAATGCCATTCTCCGTGTAATTTATCACGGAGAATGGTCATACCAGTGTTAAAACGCAGGAGAATGACCATTCTCCGTATTAGAAACACGGAGAATGCCATTCTCCGTGTTAAATAAAACGGAGAATGTCATTCTCCGTCTTAATTAAGACGGAGAATGGTCATTCTCCGTCCTAATTAAGACGGAGAATGGTCATTCCAGTGTTAAAATGCAGGAGAATGGTTATTCTTCGTGTTAGAAACACGGAGAACGGCATTCTCCGTTTTAAATAAAACGGAGAATGGCATTCTCCGTGTTAGTTTACACGGAGAATGGTCATTTACAGTGTTAAAACGTTAATTTAGTTTTTTCATGAATAAAGAGTTTCGTTCTTCTTTCAAAATGATGATAATTCTTATGGAAAAGAAGAAGAAAGATCTTCTCTCCACAATTGACCTAATCGTCGAAAAACTTCAAATGTCTCCACGATGAAGATGATGATGATGGTGATGATGATGACGAGCGATGATCTGAGTTCAACTGAAAAAAACACACCGAACTACGAACGATTTTTGCGATCTCTGCTGAATATGAGAGCAATGGAATTCAGATTTCCCGTGAAGAAGAAGAAGACGAAAATCGCAATCCAGATCTGAGTTTTTTGAATTCAAATACATATAGATGACCAATTCACGTGGAGGGGTAGTTTCGGTATTATAAAAATAGCATTTCCCAGCGGGTGGCATCTAAAAGGGAATCTTGGAATATTTAACGTGAAAATACTTAATTCTGGGTATTTCATAAAACTTATGCAGCGGGTGGGCATTTCATAAAAGCCCACCCCGAAATTGGGTTTCTCAACAATTTCCAGTTTTATTAACCATAACCCATTATGACTCCGAAAATCAAGAATGTCTAACTCGCGACGCAAATAGTTAAAACGATCATCGGCTAGTGGTTTTGTGAATATGTCTGCCAGTTGATGATCTGTGTCAATAAATTTTAAACAAATATTTCTGTGTTATTGGTGATCACGTAAAAAGTTGTGATGTATTTTTATGTACTTAGTGCGTGAGTGATATACTGGGTTCTTAGTCAGATTAATAGTGCTAGTGTTATCACATAATATAGAAATCTTAGTGTAGTACATATTATATTCTAAAGTTTTATTTATCCATAAATTTGAGCACAACAACGTCCAGCGGCGATATACTCAGCCTCAGTTGTTGATAATGCTACCGAATATTTTTTTTGCTAAACTAAGAGACTATGACATGTACCGTTGGCACTTTCACGATCTACTTTGCATTCAGCAAAATCAGTAACCGATTAGGTCAAATGATATGGTTTTGGGATTCCATAAGCCGATAGTAGAAGATATTTTAAGGTATCGAAAGATACGCTTAAAGGGGCACAGGTGTGATTCCTTAGTATTGGCTTGATATCATGCACAAATACAAAGATTAAACATAATATAAGGGTGACTATCAGTTAAATAAAGTAAACTACTAATCATACCTTGATACTTACGCTAGTTGACCGGTTTGCCACTTTCATCAAGGTCTAGTCGAGTTGACGTAGCCATTGGCGTGCCGATAGGCTTTACGATGTCAAAGTCAAACTTCTTTAGTAATTCCTTCGTGTAGTGGCTTGATTAGGGAAGGTTCCTTCGAGTGTTGTTTGATCTGTAGACTTAGGAAGTAGTTGAGCTCTTCCATCATACTTATCTCAAGCTCACTCTGCATACACTTAATAAAATCTTGACAAAGTTTTTCGTTAGTAGAACCAAATATTATATCATCAACGTATAATTGCACCAGTAAAATACTATCATTTGAAGTTTTGATAAACAGTGTTGTATCAATCCTTCCCTTTGAAAAACCATTTTCAAGTAAGAAAGTACTTAGGCCTTCATACCAAGCGCACGGTGCTTGTTTGAGTCCATAAAGTATCTTTCTTAACTTGAAAAGGTGATCAGGTTTTTAAAAATCCTCAAAACTATGGGGTTGCTTCACAAAAATCTATTCCTTTATAAACTTATTTAAAAATGCACTCTTAGCATCCATTTGAAAAAGTTTGAAATTATGAAAACATGTGAATGAACAAACCATGCGGATAGATTCTAGTCTAGCAACAGGAGTGTAAGTCTCAACATAATCAATTCCTTCTTCTTGATTATAATCTTGGGCTACTAGACGTGCTTTATTGTGTAGAACATGTCCATCCTCACTTACTTTTCAGAACACCCATTTAGTACCAATTATCGGTTGACCAATAGGTTTAGGAACAAGTTTCCAAACTTGGTTTCTCTCAAATTGATTAAGTTTCTCTTGTATGGCATCAATCCAAAATTTATCCAAAAAAGCATCTGCTACTGATTTAGGTTCTACTGGAGAAATAAAAGCTATATTTGTTGCTATTTATTTAGTAGAAGAACGCGTACCTACTGCCTTGGATGCATCACCTATAACAAGTATCTTTGGATGGTTTAGCATAAATTTTATCTTCTTAGACAGACTCTCCAAACAGTTCTCGTTGGTAGCTGTATCTTCAGGTCCCTTGGATTTGTTTTGTACATCTTTTTCATCACTGCTGCTAGATTTCTGATTGTTGAGCTCATCAAAGAAATCATTAATATATTCTTCAACAATTATAGAACTTTTATTGAAAATCCTATATCCATTACTCTTGGCAGCATACCTGAGAAATATTCCTTCGTCTGCCTTTGAGTCGAACTTAGCCAAGTTATCCTTGGTGTTCAGGATAAAGAAGCAACATCTAAAAACTTTAAAATAAGAAATATTTGGAATCTTTCCAAAACACAATTCATAGGGCATTTTTTTCGATATTGGTCGAATTAATACCCTATTCAAAATATGACAGTCTATACTTACAGATTTCGGCCAAAAATATGACAGTCTATACTTACAGATATAGGTCGAATTAATACCCTATTCAAAATATGACAGTCTATACTTACAGATTTTGGCCAAAAATATTTTAAAAGATTGTGCTGGTTAAGCATGACTCTAGCCATATCACTTAGAGTATGATTCTTCCGCTCCACAACACCACTTTGTTGAGGAGTTCTAGGACAAGAAAATTCATGGTAATATCTATTATCATCACAAAACTTTTTAAAATCAGTATTTTTGAGTTTCCCACCATGATCACTTCGGATTCGAGTAATCATGAAACCTTTTTCATTTTGTACCTTTTTACAAAATACTTGAAATTCAAAAATGGCATCACTTTTATTAGAAAAAAGTAAACCCATGTAAAATAAGAGAAATCTTCAACTATAACAAAAGTGTAGAGCTTACCGCCAAGATTAGCGACTCTATAGGACCAAACAAATCCATACGAATTAATTACAAGGGTCTAGAAGTGCTTATAGCATTGATGGATTTAAAGAATGACCTAGTTGTTTTGTTCGTTTCACAATCTGAACATACCATATCGCTCTTGAAGTAAATTTTTGGGAGTCCTTTTTCCAGCTTCTTGGTTGACAGCCTTGAGATGGTGTCCATGTTAGCATGTCTTAGCCTCATGTGCCATAGCATCTTGATTGGCTACTAGGCACTTACCTGCACGGTTAGTACGTTCTAAAAGAAAACATATATATTGTCTTTCCTAATCCCTTCATATACGAAATTACTAGTAGACATTTCATATATAGAATATTTATCTTTCACAAAAATGATACTATAACAGTTATCTCCCAAATGACTAATGCTCAACAGGTTATGTTTCAATTCTGTAACTAGGCAAACGCCTTTTATTTTTAGGTAGGAAGATATACCAACAGTACCAATTCCTATAATATTATCTCTAAGATTATTACCAAAGAAAATATACCCTTCTTTCTTCATTGATAGCGTAGCGAAAAAGGATGCATCACCTGTCATGTGCCGCGAACATCCGCTATCGACGATCCATTTTCTTTTAGCATAAGAAGGTTAAAGGTCCACCTAAAAAACGAGTAGATGTAACATTTGGTACCCATTTCTTCAAGGTACTGGTTAATTAATTTTAGGAATCAAAGTAAGAACATGTGTGTTAACTAATTTTCTAGCCCTACAATACTATGATATGTGCTCGTGTTAACTATAGTTTGCATATGACTTTTGAAATAGTGTTCTTTGTTTCTGTGTTGACATACTTCTTTTGTGTCTTTCTTGAAAACTTGTATGTAGATACATAGTTATGAGAAACATGTTGCTTATGTGCTTTCTTCGGTGTAGTCCTTTGTGGTACATGCATAGTATTAGGACTAACCTTAGGCTGTGTAACAGGGATGACCTGTTTGCCTAATCTGATCTCCAACTTCTTAGAAACCTCACAAGACTCTTCGAATTTAGAAGTCATATATGTGAGTCTCTGAGCAGTGACCAGTGTCTCTTCTTTTCTATGTCATAAAGTTCTTACACTTTGACAAAGTCTTTTTTTCTATAGTGGGGATAGCCTCATGTTAGTCCAGTCTAATTTTGGCTATCTTCTCTATAATACCGGTAGTAGACGTCTCTTTGATATCTTCAAGAAGATTAAACAATCTTGTTACTTTGGTTGTGTATGCCTTAATCTCCTTGTGAGACTGCTTATACTTGTCTAACATATTTTTGTGTTCTTCAAGTAATTCGCTAAAGGAATTTTTTAACTGGTCAAATGCAAAATCATCTTAAAGAGGCTTTTCTGATACCTTATCATATGCCATCAGGTAGACATTTGTACTATTTTTTGGTTTATCTTCCTCTTCTGATTCACTGGGCTTACTTTTGTGCCAGATGCTGGTGTTTGCATACTTTCAACCAGTTGTTGCTTTCCTGTTTGATCTTGATCGATCATATGAACTATTTTTCTTTGCTAGTGGACAGTCTTTCTTCATATGCCCTAACTTCTTGCTTCCATAGCAGATAGTATCTACTTTGTTGCTTTCAAGGATATCTTTACTATTTCGGCTTGAACGCTCAAACTTTAAGAATTTTCTGAAGTTCTTGGCCAGTAGGGCCTATTCGCCACCATCACAATCTTCTTCATCATTATCATTACATGAGACTCTTATAGCTTGGGCTTTAAAGACGACAAATTTTTCTCTGGGGGTTTTCTCTTCAAAGTCTTACAAATCTAGCTCATGGGTCATGAGCTTGCCCTTAAGTGTCTCCAATGTCATAGTGGTGAGGTCGTTTTCTTCTGTGATCATGATGGCCTTCGAGTTCCAGTTCTTTGTTAGAGCCTGTAGTACCTTTCTGATCTTCTCGTGGTTGCTGTAATCCTTTTCAAGAGATTGTAGAGGATTAATAATATCTAGTAAACAAGTGAACATCTGTGTAATTGATTCATCAGGTTTCATCTTGAATGACTCATACTCTTATGTCAATCTACAGATTTTGGATTCCTTCACCTTGGAAAGTTCCTTCATGAGTTACCTCAAGAAGTCTCCAAATGTCATTAGATGTGCCACAAGTAGATAAGCGATTGAACTCGGTTTTGTCAATTGTAGAAAATAGTGCATTGATGGCTCGTGCAGTTAGACTAGTATATGTCTTTTCATGCTTAGTATATTTATCATGGGGCTTGTCTACTAGAACACCATCAATCACTATTCTAGGCGATTTTTTGTAACCGTCTATAACTATCGACCAAAGATCGAAGTCCAATAACTTATGAAAGAAACTCATTCGTATTTTCTAGTGTGTATAATTCGTTCCATAAAATAGTGGGGGTCTATTTATGTATTGTCCTTCACCGTTGAATGTAGATTTAACGGTTGCCATATATATAGGATCGATGGCACCTATAGAGGTGGTGAATAGAGTACAGCAAAAAATAATTACCAATTAAAAAATCTAAGCAGGTGAAGCAAATATAAATGAACTTGAAATACAAAGTAAAGCAATAAGTATAGTGGAAGAAAGAAAGCAATACGCAGACACAGCATGTTTATACTGGTTTTCCTTTGAGAGGACTAGTCCAGTTTGCGAGAACTCTTGCTCGCTATAATCCACTATTTTGAATAGAGATTACACCGCGTGCTTTACTCCGAAGAACACACCAACTTCAACACCGTCGTATTTTTATCCGAACCCATGATCAAACTTCAACAACACCTTTCTGAAAGAAGCTTTTATACGCCAAGCTTGTACAACTCGAATACTCCTAATCAAAACCCACCGACACTAGAAGAATAGGAGCTGTCTTAGAGATTTGAAGGTTTTGGCTCTTTAAAGTAGTTTGAAGGCTTAGAAAGAGATAGAGAAGATGAAGATTGAATTGGTGATTAGAAATGATAAAATTTCCTCTTTTATAGGAATTTTTGAGACAGAGTTCTGGTAGAACTCGGTAGGCTAACATTCATAATTTTGAACGTTTGAGATCCAAAAGACTAGAAAAAGCTTATGACCAGGAGAGATCCAAGGTGACCAATTTCGGACCGAGTTCAGGCAGAACTCTGGCTGAGTTCGGTTGCTAGGGTTTCTGGTCTTTTTGATTTGGCTTTTAGATATGGGTTTGGTTTTGCGTCAAGGATTGGATCAAGGATATTGGGTCATGGATTATGATTTTGGATTGAACTTCTAAATTACCAGTGATCTTGACATATAATATTTCTAGACTCAATAAAGGAATAAATACAGAATAAATTATAAAAATTTATGCAGATGAAATCTGTGATCTTCTGTTTCTTTTTATATCAAGTTCGAAGTTTTAAGTCAATTATCGAAATCGGTTTGACCATGGCTAAATAGGCCAACAATCTCCCATATTTTGATAATTTGACAAAAGTATGATTGATACTTAAAATTTGTTCATCTTGATTTGGAAGAAGACTTGATGTGGTACGGAGGGTTTGGTAGTAGCTTCGGCCTTGAATATATTTGCTCCCCCGTAATGTACGGTCAAGTCTTGTTACTCCCCCGTAACAAACATGTTGGCTGAATATCTGTAAAGTCTAGAAAAACAATATCTCCAAACAAAATTTAGTCATAAACAATTTTTAAGCAAAATTTTAAGTATTTATCTCACTATTACTCCCCCGTTTCGTCATATAAAGAAAATGACTTAATCAAAATAGCAGAACTCAGCACAATCAAGATTAGAGCAAAACTTTAAAATTTAAACAATAAATAATGCATAGTACTGAAAACAAGAAATACTGATATAACTGAAAGAGGTAGAGTTCATATAACTAGTCCAATAAACTAAAACTGATAATGCTGGAAAGAAGTATTTATCACTAATGCATAGTCACAAAAACATAACTAGTGATGGTCTATCATGAGAAAATATATCCTCAATCATCATCCTCATCATCATCAGCACCTACCGCCCTCGACGGATCGGTCTCAGCAGAACGGTTGGGTTCATAACGAGCAGCAATAGGGTCAAAGTATCGCTGAACCTCTGGATCATCAATGCGATAACCAAGTCTAGTGGGATCACGAACCATAGGAATAGGACCACTATGATTGTGAGCAAGACTGTATGACATATCCCACACAGAGTTGGATAAGGCATGAAGCTGAAGGGTGGTACGGAAGTCAATAGACCAAAACTGATCCACCATGAGTGCCTTAAGTGACTCAAGAGTAACATCACCGAAAAAATGAGTAGGATGGGTGTCAGCAGCTAATGGGTCAATGTCACGACCCGTTACCCAAATTGTTGGGCCGGGCCGAGCCATGTCCAGCCTACGCTTGATTAAAGCGTAGTAAGCTGTTCTAAGAATAGACAATAAAGGGTCTAAGCTGCTAACAGTTCTAATATCATATTTAAAGTTCATCACAACACAGCATCTATAAGCGAAGGTAAACAAGTACAGACTTAATAATACATATCCAAAGTATCTAACTGGAGACAAAGTCCAGTATCCAAATATAAGTACAGACCAAAATCTAAGTCTCAAAACACATAAAAATAACTAAGCAAGGTTCCCCGCTGAGGCCTCTTCTGGAGCTAAGGCCAGGTCCTCAAAATCAGTGCCATAACATGTAACATATAGCATTTCCTTCTCGAAAAGTGAACCTACAACGTTATCCTGTCAGAACGGGAGCAAGTACAACCTCTACAACTAAAGTACTGAACATATAATGAAAGAGATGTACAATAAGAAATATGGTGTGATAAGTCTATAAAATAGGAAATAATAGAAATATGACCTCATGGTACAACTGGGATCACAATATCATAGTAACACAGGAAACATGGCATATCTGGAATCATGGTATATCTCATAATCTATCATGGCAAGGATACATATGTCATAAAGACAGATGTATATGTAATGTTTAAAACTGTAGCAGGTACGTGATCGGTCAATAGATGTACAATGTGCTGGGGCACATAATGAAATATACTTCCGTACAAGTGAAAAGGCGATAGATGTACATACGCATAAATCCGCTTTGAGATAAGGCCTACGGCGCAGTATTCATATAAAATGAAACTTTGCTCGGTACATACGTACGGAGAAGGGGGTCGTGATCACGTACTCAACTGTCAGTTTTCCCATAACCCATATTCTAACATGTGAGAGATACGAGAACAGTAAAAACATGTAAGAGATACTGGGATCGGTATAAAGCACGGTAGGTACTAATAGCAGTAAAACAGGTGAAAGTACTGAGAGCAGTAAAACATGTGAATACTCGGGCAGATATAAGCATAGTGAAACATGTACGGGGAACCAGTAAGAAGCATGTGAAGATATGATAACTGTCCTGAGCATGGTAGGGACTAAATTAATGTAACATGTGAAGATTTAACTTGCTACCTTGGTTAATACATGTTCTAGCATTAAAAGACAGTAAATGAGTTTGTAGATGTACTTGCCTCGAGCAAAGCAAGAATACTAGTACGAAGATATAGATGTCCGGTGTCTTGTCAATAATGATACCCAATCTCAGTTCTAAGCTATGTTCAATAATACACTAGTGGTGTGACACGACTCCTAACTGGATACTAGCCAAGTGGGAACCTAGCATAAAAGTCTAATGTGGAGTGCCACTATATCCAAACTAATGTTCTAGGGCCTTTACACTAGTGCGGGGTGAGGTCTAATACGCCTATAACTCAAAACAACACAAAATATTGAAAGTCGTAATTATTCAATAAATAAATCAAACTGTACACTGAGTTTCAATAATTTTTGAGATAGACAAAAGCTTAAATATATATAAAATAAAGTATCAAAATGATCCTTGTTAATTATAGAAATTTATACTAATTTTCTGGAATTTATAAACCTTCATAAATATTTATTAAAAATTAGCAAACATAAATATACTGAAAATGAATTCTGTTTTCCCATTTTTATAAAATACCAAAAGTACTTATTAAATACTGGAAAAATTATAATAAATTATCTAAATTAACATAGTATTTAAATACAATTTTTCTAAGATTTTTACAGCAATTAAAATATATATAAAAATTCAAAACCAGAAAGTAACAATTTATGGAAAAATAATTAATTATAAATTAAGGATAATACATAATCAAAAACTACATATGTTGTCGGATGATAAAATAAATATTACCAACGTGTCCAGAACGGTCAAATCAGCTAGGATAGCCTACCCATAAGTCCAATTTGGACACAGGGGTAAAACGGTAATTTCGGGTCAAAATGATGTCCGCCGTTGGACACACTTTGCACCGAAAAACGTGTCAGAATAGAAGTCTACAAAATCTAACAAATTATATGTCCACGAATCCAGAATGATGATACGAACCCAACGGTATGTCCGAAATAGGATTCCGATGTGCCGATCTCAAAATGATACGTTGACGCGACACTTGGTATCCGGTTTGCACGAAAATGCGTGCCGGAGCAAATGTCTTCAAAACTCAGCAAATTATATGTCAACGAGTCCAGAATGACGATATGAACTCAACGGTATATCCGGAAGTGGATTCCGATGAGCCGATCTCAAAGTGATCCGTTGACTCGGAAAGTGGGACCCGCTTTGTACCGAAATGCGTGCCAGGGCCCACGTTCTCTAAATCAAACATACTTTATATGAAAACATGCCAGAACGACGCCACGAGTCTACTGGTGGTGTCAGAAATTGAATCCGGAGTCCCGGGTTCAAAAATGGAATTTAACAAGTGTAAATTAAAGAATTCGGACGACCAACTTTGGCGTCGAATTCGACCAACCGAATGTGCTTAAAATGAAACAAAATCTAAAGGAGATAGGAAGATTGTTATACCAGCTGCGCACAGGAACTGGTAGCGCGCCAAACGGAGCTGCGATGGCGAAGTTACGAGCTGACGAAGTCGGCTCCACGAAACTGTCCAAAGACAGTTCAATTTAAAATGTCAACTTGGTGGCCAATTTTGAGGTATCAAACGACATAATTAACGGACGAAAATTGACAGAAGTGAAGATGGATATACCGAGATTGAGACGGAGGAAAGAGTTCGCCGATCCAACGGTCGGATCTTCCGAAAAACATGCACGAACTTGCTGCGACGGAGCACAAATTCTGAGTTCCAAACTCGCGCGTCACGACGGGATTCCGTTCAAAACGCACGAATAGCCTATTCGGCGCGTCGGGGAAGAAGGTGGCGGCCTCGGGGTGGTCGCCGGGGGGTCGCCGGGTTGTGGGGAGCTCGCGGGGGTGGGCCGGCCACGGGGTGGCGCACGGCCACGCCCATGCACGTGCGCACGAGGTGGCGCGCTGTTGCCGCTGCCGCTTGCGTGGCGCATGCGCGCTGCTGTGGCCGCGACGGCGAGCGACACAGCGGTGGTCGCCGGCGAGGGTGCGGGGTGGCTGTGCGGTGGTGGTGTTGGTATGGAGGTGGTGGCGCATGGTGGTGGGGATGGAGTTGATGATGGTGTTGATGGTGATGGTGTGAGGATGGTGATGGTGCATGGTATTGATGATAGTGAGGAGGAGGAAGGAGGAGGAGAGGGAGGTGCTCGGGGAGCTGGGCTCGGCCAGGGAGAAGTGGGGCTGTCGGCTGTGGTGAGGGTGGTGGTGTGTTGTGTGTGTTTTGAAAGAAAGAGAGAGAGATGAGATATATGTGTGTGTGTGATAATATAGAAAAAGAGAGTGATAATAGAGAGAGATATTTGAGGAGAGAGGGGGGGAATGTCGGCCACTGTTGGGAGGGGGGTTGAGCTGGCTGCTATGGGGAGTGAGGGGGTGAGGTGTGTGGGTGAGTAGAGAGAGAGTTAGATATATATGTTTATATATATATATGTAGGTATATATATATATATAAAGAGAGATAGAAAAAAAAAATATATATATATATAAAGAGAGATAGAGAGAGAAAAGTATAGAGAGAGGGGTGAGGGAGGATGTCGGCTGAAGGGGGGGTTGTGAGAGAGAGTGTGGTGAGGATGAGAGAGAGAGAGAGTGTTATCCATATATAATATATATATATGTAGGTATATATATAGGTAGAGGGATATTTAGAGAGAGAGAGGAGAGAGAAAAGTAGATATTTCCAAAATAGGAAAAAAATAGGGAAATTATGTGGGGTCTTTGGGCAGTCATGGGAGAACAATATGGAGCTTGGGTTCGGGTTCGGTCGAGCCGGGTCGGGTCAAAATCGAACCAGGTGAAATAATCGAATTAAAATGGGATTTATAATCACGGGAAAATAAATAATATGCGGGGACTCCAATAAATGGGACACAAGTTTCATGTGGATAGTAGGCTTCATATGGCCCACGTCCATACTTTGGATCGACTAGGTTGGATCGATGTCGGGTCCCGAAATTAAATTGAAAATTAAATCAGGTTTCACGGTAGATAATAAATTGGCCTAAATTGAACCGAAAGTTGTGCGAAGGAAATGGAGCACAAAATGGAGTGCCTGAGTGGGACACAAAGGTCATGGGTGAAGAGCATCTCGAGTAGATCATTTATGAGAAGTTGGTTTCGAGAAAATGGCTGATCTGGTGCTCCTAAATTAAAAGCAACGGTAACGTGCAAACGATGATCAAAAATAAAAGTGGGAATAATATTCAACGATTAATTGGTCTAAGTTGACCCAAAGTTGTGCGATACAAAAAGAGCACAAGGGAACGAGTTCAAGTGGGACATGATATATCAAAAAGAAGATAATCTTGTCTACTTCAAAACTCGTGAAGAGAGTTTCCAGAGATTGGCATCCCTGACGCTCCAGAAGTCAAAGTTACGGAAAGGTACATTAATGATCTAAACAATTAAATAATAAAACATTTATCGAAAATAATTCATTAAGAAAAATAAAAATAAATCCTGAAATTCAGGGGGCTTACATCCTACCTACCTTACAAAAATTTCGTCCTCGAAATTAAAAATCATCCAACCGGTCAAACTATAACATATAGCTGCACTGGCTACGATACTCAATCTGCTATCTTTGTAATCATCCATGTTGTTCTCGCTACATGTATTTTGGTTCAGGTTCAACAAAGTCCTTCTATCATAAACTACGCCATACATCCTTTAGAATCTTCCATACTAACATGAAACATTTATGTATACCCTAAACTATAGGTCATTCTTTGGGTATGTTTATAAGCCAAAAATGCTTAATCATCAATCATATTTCCAACCTCAATTGGAAATACTGGACTTCCTTATCGTATCCTAAGTATCCATATTCTATCAATCCACAGTTCCTTAGCATCATTTATCGTCAATCCTTTTCTATATTTCTCCTTGAAATTATACATTCAATTCTTATCCTTGGCATAGAGCCTTCTTCTTTTCACTCAACAAGTCCTCCGAATACAAATCCTCGATTTCAAAACTCCCGATTTATTAATTTCCAATGTACATATGTCTTTGTCTTGTTCCATGTCTTTTTAGCTGATATTTTCTCGATCTCGTATGCAATACGATAACTCATTCTAACTTATTCTATACCATTCCACATATCGATCTACCCTCTATTCACATGCAATTAGCTAGAGGTAACCAACCAAAATTCTACAAATGCTAAATCCTCAAACTGCTAAGCACAAGATTCTAATCCTCAATCCATAGTCATAACAATATATTATCTCATTTATCCATCTTAGATACCCTATCATCGAGTCATACTATTAATACAATCGTTCTTAATGGTTTCCAAGTCTACTACAGTCAGTCGCTTATACTTGTCCTATAAGCTTAATCTAACCAATCCCTAGGAAAAGTACTTATCACAAACGCACAATACATTTATAGTTATACTACAGGATCAGTCAACAAGGTTTGGCTATTTCGGTCATCTATCAAGTAGAAGGTAACAAGGTCTAAGACTGGGTCAAGCAATCCATAACAGTGTCCAAACAAGTTAAAGGTCAAGCAAGACAGGAAAGTTTATTGGAATATCTCCAAGAATGGTACGAAGACAACGAGATTTATAACAAGAAGAATTATCCAAGAGGTTAACGAAGAAAAGTTTAGTCAAGTCATAGGAAAGATGGAACACAAAATAATTATGTCCAAAAGATAACATGAAAGCAATCATGTTGGAGAGTCCTAGAGAGCCTATAATCCTAGTTGCAGATGTAGATAGAATGGAGTTAATCAAGACGGGGAAGAATAATGATAAGAACATATTCTTGCTCATTCGGTCATAAGAAAATAAACCAAGTTGGAATATGATCTGATAACCATACACGTCTTCCTGAAATCATGTTGCCAGAATTTTCGCCCCACCGGTAAGCTTAGATGCAATAAACGGTAGAGTCATAACTAAGGTATACACCCTATAATCATGTTATCTAGAACCCTCGCCACGCCAACCGGTATGGCTGCGAGAAAATCTAAATTCTATGAATAGGATAGTATATCCAAAATCAGGCTATATGTTTTTGTCATACCAGCTAATATGGCTGCGATAAATTCTAAACTCCATAACTAAAGCAGACGTTTACCTTATCAGAATATATCACAATTCAATCCACAAAATTTATCACGATGCAAGATCAAAGTTAACAACAAAAATCAGAAATTAAATTCAACAATGAATTTAAAGGAGAGTAAATGGAAACAGGTGAAAACAGATTTCGATATAAGATGAGAGTGAGATCCTCAGGGGTCATCCCAAGGGTACTAACTTGGTCTAAATTGACCCACTGAAATACAAACAAGAGGCTAATTATAGCTAACGGTCCTATGCTGTGATGAGTTCTCCTATGTTGCAATCCTAGAAATCCTCTAGGTGTTCTAAATGTCATCCCTAGTGTTATCAAGTTGTCCTAGATCCTAATTACAGGCATGCTTGGTACAATAACGTAACCAAATAACTTAAGTCTGGACCTGCATGGACCGCCAAAAAAACATGTCACGACCCGTTACCCAAATTGTTGGGCCGGGCCGAGCCATGTCCAGCCTACGCTTGATTAAAGCGTAGTAAGCTGTTCTAAGAATAGACAATAAAGGGTCTAAGCTGCTAACAGTTCTAATATCATATTTAAAGTTCATCACAACACAGCATCTATAAGCGAAGGTAAACAAGTACAGACTTAATAATACATATCCAAAGTATCTAACTGGAGACAAAGTCCAGTATCCAAATATAAGTACAGACCAAAATCTAAGTCTCAAAACACATAAAAATAACTAAGCAAGGTTCTCCGCTGGGGCCTCTTCTGGAGCTAAGGCCAGGTTCTCAAAATCAGTGCCATAACATGTAACACATAGCATTTTCTTCTCGAAAAGTGAACCTACAACGTTATCCTGTCAGGACGGGAGCAAGTACAACCTCTACAACTAAAGTACTGAACATATAATGAAAGAGATGTACAAAAAGAAACATGGTGTGATAAGTCTATAAAATAGGAAATAATAGAAACATGACCTCATGGTACAACTGGGATCACAATATCATAGTAATACAGGGAACATGGCATATCTGGAAACATGGTATATCTCATAATCTATCATGGCAAGGATACATATGTCATAAAGACAGATGTATATGTAATATTTAAAACTGTAGCAGGTACGTGATCGGTCAATAGATGTACAATATGCTGGGGCACATAATGAAATGTACTTCCGTACAAGTGAAAAGGCGATAGATGTACATACGCACAAATCTGCTTTGAGATAAGGCCTACGTCGCAGTATTCATATAAAATGAAACTTTGCTCGGTACATACGTACGGAGAAGGGGGTCGTGATCACGTACTCAACTGTCAGTTTTCCCATAACCCATATTCTAACATGTGAGAGATACGAGAACAGTAAAAACATGTAAGAGATACTGGGATCGGTATAAAGCACGGTAGGTACTAATAGCAATAAAACAGGTGAAAGTACTGAGAGCAGTAAAACATGTGAATACTCGGGCAGATATAAGCATAGTGAAACATGTACGGGGAACCAGTAAGAAGCATGTGAAGATATGATAACTGTCCTAAGCATGGTAGGGACTAAATTAATGTAACATGTGAAGATTTAACTTGCTACCTTGGTTAATACATGTTCTAGCATTAAAAGACAGTAAATGAGTTTGTAGATGTACTTGCCTCGAGCAAAGCAAGAATACTAGTACGAAGATATAGATGTCCGGTGTCCTGTCAATAATGATACACAATCTCAGTTCTAAGCTATGTTCAATAATACACTAGTGGTGTAACACGACTCCTAACTGGATACTAGCCAAGTGGAAACCTAGCATAAAAGTCTAATGTGGAGTGCCACTATATCCAAACTAATGTTCTAGGACCTTTACACTAGTGCGGGGTGAGGTCCAATACGCCTATAACTCAAAACAACACAAAATATTGAAAGTCGTAATTATTCAATAAATAAATCAAACTGTACACTGAGTTCCAATAATTTTTGAGATAGAAAAAAAGCTTAATATATATAAAATAAAGTATCAAAATGATCCTTGTTAATTATAGAAATTTATACTAATTTTTTGGAATTTATAAACCTTCATAAATATTTATTAAAAATTAGCAAACATAAATATAGTAAAAATGAATTCTGTTTTCCCATTTTTATAAAATACCAAAAGTACTTATTAAATGCTGGAAAAGTTATAATAAATTATCTAAATTAACATATTATTTAAATACAATTTTTCTAAGATTTTTTACAGCAATTAAAATATATATAAAAATTCAAAACCAGAAAGTAACAATTTATGGAAAAATAATTAATTATAGGATAATACATAATCAAAAACTACAGATGTTGTCGGATGATAAAATAAATATTACCAACGTGTCCAGAACGGTCAAATCAGCTAGGATAGCCAACCCATAAGTCCAATTTGGACACAGGGGTAAAACGGTAATTTCGGATCAAAATAATGTCCGCCGTTGGACACTTTGCACCGAAAAATGTGTCGGAATAGAAGTCTACAAAACCTAACAAATTATATGTCCACGAATCCAGAATGATGATACGAACCCAACGGTATGTCCGAAATAGGATTCCGATGTGCCGATCTCAAAATGATACGTTGACGCGACACTTGGTATCCGGTTTGCACGGAAATGCGTGCCGGAGCAAATGTCTTCAAAACTCAGCAAATTATATGTCGACGAGTCCAGAATGACGATACGAACTCAACGGTATATCCGGAAGTGGATTCTGATGAGCCGATCTCAAAGTGATCCGTTGACTCGGAAAGTGGGACCCGCTTTGCACCGAAATGCGTGCTAGGGCCCACGTTCTCCCAATCAAACATACTTTATATGAAAACATGCCAGAACGACGCCACGAGTCTACTGGTGGTGTCAGAAATTGAATCCGGAGTCCCGGGTTCAAAAATGGAATTTAACAAGTGCAAATTAAAGAATTAGGACGACCAACTTTGGCGTCCAATTCGACCAACCGAACGTGCTTAAAATGAAACGAAATCTAAAGAAGACAGGAAGATGGTTATACCAGCTGCGCACAGGAACTGGTAGCGCGCCAACCGGAGCTGCGACGGCGAAGTTACGAGCTGATGAAGTCGGCTCCACGAAACTGTCCAAAAATAGTTCACTTTAAAACGTCAACTTGGTGGCCAATTTTGAGGTATCAAACGACATAATTAACGGACGAAAATTGACAGGAGTGAAGATGGATATACCGAGATTGAGACAGAGGAAAGAGTTCGCCGATCCAACGGTCGGATCTCCCGAAAAACACGTACGAACTTGCTGCGACGGAGCGCAAATTCTGAGTTCCAAACTCGCGCGTCATGACGGGATTCCGTTCAAAACGCACGAATAGCCTATTCGGCGCGTCGGAGAAGAAGGTGGCGACCTCAGGGTGGTTGCCGGGGGGTCGTCGGGTTGTGGAAAGCTCGCGGGGGTGGGCCGGCCACGGGGTGGCGCACGGCCACGCCCATGCACGCGCGCGCGAGGTGGCACGCTGTTGCCGCTGCCGCTTGCGTGGCGCATGCGTGCTGCTGTGGCCGTGGCGGCGAGCGGCGCAACGGCGGTCGCCGACGAGGGTGCAGAGTGGCTGTGCGGTGGTGGTGTTGGAGTGGAGGTGGTGGCGCATGGTGGTGGGGATGGAGTTGATGATGGTGTTGATGGTGATGGTGTGAGGATGGTGATGGTGCATGGTGTTGATGATAGTGAGGAGGAGGAAGGAGGAGGATAGGGAGGTGCTCGGGGAGCTGGGCTCGGCCAGGAAGGAGTGGGGGATATCGGCTGTGGTGAGGGTGGTGGTGTGTTGTGTGTGTTTTGAAAGAAAGAGAGAGAGATGAGATATATGTGTGTGTGTGATAATATAGAAAAAGAGAGTGATAATAGAGAGAGATATTTGAGGAGAGAGGGGGGGTATGTCGGCCACTGTTGGGAGGGGGGTTGAGCTGGCTGTTATGGGGAGTGAGGGGGTGAGGTGTGTGGGTGAGTAGAGAGAGAGAGAGTTAGATATATATGTTTATATATATATATATGTAGGTATATATATATATATAAAGAGAGATAGAGAGAGAAAAGTATAGAGAGAGGGGTGAGGGAGGATGTCGGCTGAAGGGGGGGTTGTGAGAGAGAGTGTGGTGAGGATGAGAGAGAGAGAGTGTGTTATCCATATATAATATATATATATATATATATATATATATATATATATATATATATATATATATATATATATATATATATGTAGGTATATATATATATAGAGAGGGATATTTAGAGAGAGAGAGGAGAGAGAAAAGTAGATATTTCCAAAATAGGAAAAAAAATAGGGAAATTATGTGGGGTCTTTGGGCAGTCATGGGAGAACAATATGGAGCTTGGGTTCGGGTTCGGTCGAGCCGGGACGGGTCAAAATTGAACCGGGTGAAATAATCGAATTAAAATGGGATTTATAATCACGGGAAAATAAATAATATACGAGGACTCCAATAAATGGGACACAAGTTTCATGTGGGTAGTTGGCTTCATATGGACCACGTCCATACTTTGGGTCGACTAGGTTGGATCGATGTCGGGTCCCGAAATTAAATTGGAAATTAAATCAGGTTTCACGGTAGATAATAAATTGGCCTAAATTGAACCGAAAGTTGTGCGAAGGAAATGGAACACAAAATAGAGTGTCTGAGTGGGACACAAAGGTCATGGGTGAAGAGCGTCTCAAGTAGATCATTTATGAGAAGTTGGTTTCGAGAAAATGGCTGATCTGGTGCTCCTAAATTAAAAGCAACGGTAACGTGCAAACGATGATCAAAAATAAAAGTGGGAATAATATTCAAGGATTAATTGGTCTAAGTTGACCCGAAGTTGTGCGATACAAAAAGAGCACAAGGGAACGAGTTCAAGTGGGACATGATATATCAAAAAGAAGATAATCTTGTCTACTTCAAAACTCGTGAAGAGAGTTTCCAGAGATTGGCATCCCTGACGCTCCAGAAGTCAAAGTTACGGAAAGGTACATTAATGATCTAAACAATTAAATAATATAACATTTATCGAAAATAATTCATTAAGAAAAATAAAAATAAATCCTGAAATTCAGGGGGCTTACAGTCAACTGGAGGAAGAGGAGCCTGGATGGGAGCAGGAGTAGCATGACGATGCTCATAAAGATAAGCAGGAGCACCATCTTGTGGACAATCCTCAAGCATAACCTCAAAGAACTGAAAGATATAAGGCAGATACATCGTATAGAGTAGTCGTCGCGGTTTCTTGTGACACCTTTCCATAGCAACGATGATCGTCTTAGGCAGACTAAAGGGTATGTAAAAATAGAGATGATAGATAGCAGAGAGTTCTAAGTAAGATATCTCATCAATGGCAATATTCTTTAGAATGTTGGTAGAGAATACCATTCTATGAAGGTCATAGAAATAATTGTTCAAGTGTTTGGGACGAAGAGTGCCTTTGGGCCGAGGGTGTGGTGTACATAACGAGTCACAAAATGAATTAAAAGTTGTCCCTTAGGGAAATTGCACCGATGTGATATCAACTAATACATCCCCAATATTGGGAATGTTAAGCATTATAGCCAAATCATCGACATCAAAGTCAATATCAATTTTGCCAACTTTTGATTTCACTTTGCCGTTAGTGACCGAGAAGTTGCAATAAAACATGTAGATTTCATTGGAATATATTGAAAAACTAGATTGAACTAAATCTAGCAACTCGAAGTGTTCAAATACGTTTACGTGATCAGAAAATAGTGTAAAGTTGATAGGTGAACCCGGACAAATCGTTCTTTGACGAAAATTACTAAACCACTCATTTAATGCATCTTGTGATACAAGTATAAAATCATCAAAGAAGTCACCATCCGGTTTGGAGGGACTGAAAAGTAAAAAGGAGGCCGCCTCGTGAGGAGTTGAGGACGAATCTTTATCAACTTTCCTTTTCTTTTTGGAAGAAATAGGAATTTTAGGAGCCATAGAAATTGAAAAGGATGGAAGGAGTAAAAATATACTGAAATTGTTAGTAGACAGATGAAGAGAACTTTGAGAGAGCTCCGTTTCCAAGATTTGAAAGCTTGAGAAGCTCGGAGGAAGGAGAGATATGAAGTTAGGGTTAGGGTTTTCGGTAGAAATTTTGGAGGCTTGGTGAGGAAGATGACGATGTGGGGGTCTAAATAAGGAGGAGACCCAACTGTCCAACTTCTGTTCTGATTCACTCAGACCGAGTTCTGTCCGAGTTCGGTCACTTGGTAATCAGGACAGAATTGAAAAGTTTGTGATAGGGTTTTAACATAAATACAAAATTAATCAGTAATAATTGAGTTGAAACAAATAATTAATATTAATTAATTAAAATTACATAAATTGTATAGAATATCTCAGGTTGGCTGTAGGGGCCAGATCCCAGCTAGCAGTAGTCTGAAGACTAGTATACCATATCGCTTCAGGCTATTTACACCTATGTGACAGAAGGGCCTTTCGGCTTATAACCAAAATATTTTCAACGAACTTATGAGTTTTAATCAAATAATATTTAATTATATTACTTCAACATCCAAAATTTCTAATTCTCTTCGTATAAAGTTAAAACGATCTTCAGCCAAGGGTTTAGTGAAGATGTCATCTAGTTGATGTTCAGTGTCAACAAATTCTAAGTTGATATCTCCCTATAAAATATGATCTCTAAGAAAATAATGTCTAATTTCTTTGTGTTTAGTGCGAGAATGACATATCGAATTCTTCGTGAGATTAATGGAGCTAGTGTTATCGCAGTAAATAGGAATGTGATTAAACGATAACTGGTAGTCTTCTAAAGTTTTCTTCATCCATAAAATTTGAGCATAACAACGTCCTACGGCTATATATTCAGCCTCGGTTGTTGATAATGCAACATAATTTTGTTTCTTAGAAAACCAGAAGACTGATGACTTTCCTAAAAAATGACATGTGCCACTGGTACTTTTACGATCGATTTTGCATCCAATAAAATCTACGTCGGAGTAACCTATTAGGTCAAACGAATCGGTTTTGGGATAGCAAAGATCAGTCGTCAAAGTTCCTTTAAGGTATCACATGATAAGCTTAACGGAGCATACATGTGATTCTTTAGGATAAGCCTGATATCGTGCACATAAATATATGAGAACATAATATCAGGTCGACTAGCAGTTAAGTTAGTAAACTACCAATCATACCTCGATACTTACGTACGTCAGTTGGTTTACCACTTTCATCTATATCAAGCTTTGTAGACGTTGCCATAGGTGTATCGATAGGTTTGACGTTATCCATGTCAAACTTCTTTAGCAAGTCTTTTGTATACTTTGCTCGATTGATGAATATCCCTTGTGAACTTTGCTTGATTTATATCCCGAAGAAGAATGTTAGTTCCCCCATCATGCTCATTTCTAATTCACTCTGCATATACTTAGCAAACTCGCTACATAGCATCTCATTAGTTGATCCAAATATTATATCATCTACATATATTTGCACTAATAAAATATTCTTATCTAAAGATTTTATAAAGAGAGTAGAACCAACCTTTAATTTTGAAAACCTGTGTTCAAGCAAGAAAGAACTAAGGCGCTCATACCATGCACGAGGTGCTTGTTTGAGACCGTATAGAGCCTTACGTAGCTTGAATACATGATCAGAATTTTTGAAATCTTCGAAACCAGGAGATTGTTTTATAAAAACTTCTTCTTTTATAAAACCATTTAAAAAACACTTTTGATATCCATTTTAAAGGGTTTGAAACCATAAAAACTTGCAAAAGCATAAAGCATTCGAATGGATTCTATCCTAGCAACTACAGCATACGTATCATCATAGTCAATGGCTTCTTCTTGATTATAGTCTTGAGCTACTAGACGTGCTTTGTTGCGTGTGACTGAACCATTTTCATATAATTTATTTCGGAACACCCATTTGGTACCAATGATCGGATGATTAATAGGTCTCGAAACAAGTTCCCATACTTGATTTCGTTCAAACTGGTTTAGTTCCTCTTGTATTGCAGAAATCCAAAATTCATCACTAAAAGCTTCTAAAACATGTTTAGGATCTATTTTCGAAATAAATGCGACATTAACAACTATCTCTCTTGTGATTGAGCGAATAATTATACCTCTTGATACATCACCTATTATCAGTTCTTCTGGATGGTCTAGAGTGAACCGCAATCGTTTCGGCAAACTTTCCAGATACGACAAGAATGGTGTATCTTCTGGTGTTCTGTTAGGAGTTTTCTCTTCTTCTTTGTCGCTATCGTCATTGCGTTGACTATTCAGCTCATCGAATGTGACATTTATTGACTCTTCAAAAACAAGTGATCTTTTGTTGAATACCCTGTAGCCTTTACTTTTTGCCGCATATCCCAAGAATATGCCCTCATCAGCTTTTTTTCTTTTATATTTAAAATAAAACATCTGTAACCAAAGACCTTAAAATAATGATGTTATGAGTTCTATTAAACCACAATTCATAAGGAGTCTTTTTAGAGATAGGTCTAATAAGAACTCTATTTAGAACATGGCATACTCTATAGACAGCTTCTGTCCAAAAGTATTTTAGAAGATTATGCTGGTTAAGCATAACTCTGGCCATATCGCCAAGAGTTCTATTCTTCCTCTCTGCAATGCCATTTTGTTGAGAAGTTCTGGGGCAAGAGAATTCATGTGATAGCCCATTTGAATCACAAAATGATTTAAACTCACGGTTATCGAATTCTCCTATATGATCACTTCGTATCCGAGTAATCATGAATCCTTTCTCATTTCGTTCCTTTTTATAAAAAGATACAAATTCAAAAAATGCCTCATTCTTGTAGAAGCATGAAAAATATTGCTTTTAGTCCCACATCGGAAAGGAGAAAAAGAAAGGGCTCACTCCATTCTATAAATAGAGCCCCCTTGCCTCCTTTGAAAAGGGCACCAACTTTCCCTCCCTCCTTCCAACTTGGACTTTTCCTACTACGCACCTTCGGGTGCTAAGTCAAAGAAGTCTAGGACAGCGCAGGCTCATAGAGCTCAGACAGCTGTCCCCACTACTGACCACCAGAGAACCCCGCTGACTGATGGAAAGTTGTACCGAACCTCCCGTGTCCAGCCCCCGGCGGCAAACGGATATGGTGGTTCTCAAAAGTCTCCCAACACTGACTGAGGGCAAGTGCTTTTACTAGCCCCACATCAGGGAGCAAACATGATACCTACGCACTCGTGTGCTTGGGATACCCGGGCCCATAAAGCGAGAGCATAGGTTGATCGAGATATCCTTGACTTGCACGATGTGATCCTTCACAAACAAGACACCTTGGTGTGCAAAGAGTCCTTCCATGGACGTCACTGCACTCAAGTCATTGTTAATTGCTGCTTCAACAAGACAGCAGTACAAGA
Organism: Iris pallida; assembly: GCA_029216955.1. Taxonomy (NCBI): domain Eukaryota; kingdom Viridiplantae; phylum Streptophyta; class Magnoliopsida; order Asparagales; family Iridaceae; genus Iris; species Iris pallida. The sequence goes on from JANAVB010021200.1 coordinate 1,756,754, forward strand.
GGACCGGCAGTTCGTCTTCCAACGACTGTAACAGCCAGGACCGGTCCTACACAAAGCTCGGGGGATGAAGCGCTTCATGCGGCTCGAAATCAATATGGAGCCTCATGCGGCTCAAGAAGACCAGCAAGCTTTATACAGCTCAAAACCAAGAAAAAGAATAGTAATTCATATGCGGCCCAGATTCAGCATGCAACTCAAAAGCTTGAAGAGTTTTATGCGGCTCGAAAAGTCCCAAAGAGCCGTATGCGACTCAAGAATCTTCTGCGGCTCAGGAAGAGCCACGTGGCCTCATACGGCTCAAAACAGACCGATTACAGCCGACCATCATTACCCCCTGCAGCTAGCCATTAAATACTCTGACATAAAGTGACAGTTCTGACGGCTCTGACATAATGAAGCGACGTGTCAGGCTCATCAAAAGACGAGAAAATCTCTGAGATAGCCGGCACAGATCAAGAAAGCTTATGCGGCTCTGATTTGGCAGAGCCTTATGCGGCATAGTTCAAAGGGAGCTTATGCGGCCCTATTTGATGGAGCTTCATGCGGCTCAGTCCAAAGGAACTTATGCGGCTCTGTCCGGTAGGTCCTCATGCGGCCCAGTTCGTACAGTGCTTATGCGGCCACGAGACGACCCTCATGCGGCCCAGTTGTGAGGCCATCCTCATGCGGCTCGGTTGTGAGGCCATCCTTATGCGGCTCAGTTGTGAGGTCATCCCCATGCGGCTGCCACTCTCATGCGGCTCGGATTGTCGGGGGCCACCCCTATGCGGTTCAGTTGAAGACCACCCCCATACGGCTGCCACTCTCATACGGCTCGAATTGTGGGGGCCACCCCTATGCGGTTCAGATAAGGCCACCCTTATGCGGCTTTGACACGAGCCCGCACTCATACAGCTCAACTATGACAGTCCTTCATGCGGCTCACAGCAGTTGGGACACGTGGCAGGAGTTGATCAAATCTCAACAACTCAGATTTATGGCAATCGACATAAAGGCAGTTAGGACACGTGGCAAGAGATTGACCAAAATTTATTCACTTGGATTTGCTGATATCAACAAATCATCAAAATACAAATTTATTGCAATCAACATTAACTGCCCAGATCGATTTTCAATAAACCATGCAGATTTGGCACAATGAACATTAACTGCCCAGATTTGTTACAATCAACAATAACAGCCCGGATTGATTTTCAACAAATAGGATCAAGACAAATCCTAACAAATCTCTAACCGCCCACTTTTCAAGGAGCAATTACTGCATACCCTACTTATCACAAAGCCCTATAAATTGTAAGGTGCCATTCCCTTACAAAAGACTGGAGAAAAAGAGTGGAACGCACAGGAGAGAGCGGCGGAGACAAGCACAGAGGAGCAGTCGCACAGAGCCCGAGCAGAGAGACCAGCGACCCCCGTCCACACAAAGAGCATTTCTTCTCCGGAGCCGAATCTGCGTTCAATCGTCTAAGGAGTAAGGCAGAGTTGTCGTCACTCTCCCGAGCCTCTATCGTCACCCCCCAGAATCAAAAATAAACAATTGTACTTTAGATTGCTTTTCCTAGGTTTTGTTCCCAGGCTCTCTTTTGTACAAACGAGTTTGTAGTTGTGAAGTAAAAGTCCATTCCTTTCATAAAACTGTTCTGTTCTTTTATAATCAATGGCAAACACGATGGCGACTCTGCTGGGGACTAACTTCTCTACGGCTGAGAAGTTGGTGACGCAATCGAACGCAGCCAAACTTGGCTCCACACAACAGATGCTGGTCGTCCACTTCGAACAACAGGCATTTGAAGAAATGCTCTCCGACGGGAACGTTGGTCCGGTCCAGAAGCGAGCTCGCATGAAAAAGGCCTGCAGGTAGTGGAGGACCGAATCATTTGCTCCTCCCCAAGCTCTGGACGAAGTGTTCTCTGCCGTCCAGGACGACGGAGATTCGCATGCGGCCCCACTTCAGGCCACAGAGGACCCTGCTGTTCTCAAGTCTGGCAGAGGAAAGCACTATGATGCTAGACTTGAGGAAACAAATGGGGACTCTATGCGGTCCAGGAAGAAGCCGCATAAGTATGCCAGTCGCATGAAGAAGGCTCATGCGGCCAACAAGTCCAGCCGCATGAAGACTCATGCGGCCACCAAATCCAGCCGCATGAATGCTGATGTGCCCAACGGATCCAGCCGCATAAACGCTGACGTGGCTAACGGATCCAACTGTATGAATGCTGATGTGGCCAACAGATCCAGCCACATGAATGCTGATGTGGCCAACAGATCCAGCCGCATAAAATCTTATGTGGCCACAAATGCCAGCCGTATGAATTCTTCATGCAGCTCGGGTTCGGTCTTTGACCGCCTCTCCTGTGGTCCTGATCTTAGATACTCCAATGAGAATATGCCAGACTCTATGCGGCACAATTTGGACTCTTCCTACTATGCGCCCTTGGGTGCTAGAGGGAAGAAGTCTAGGGCAGTACGGGCTCGTCGAGCTTAGTCAGCTGTCCCAACCTGTGACCATCAGAGAGCTCCGCTTACTGTTATACGGGCCTTCGATAGAAAGTTGTACCGAACCACTCGAGTCCAGCCCCCGGTGGCAAACCGACAGAATGGTTCCCAAGAGTCTCCCAACAATCAGAGAGCAAATATGGTGCCAATACACTCAGATGCTCGGGATTCCTGGGCCCACAAAATGGGTGTAAAAGTTGTTCGAGACGCACCTGACTTGCGTAACGTGATCCTTCACAAGCACAAAGAAAGAGAAGAAGCTTCGGTGTGTAGAGAACCCTTCCATAGACATCACTGCACCCAAGTCATTGTCAACTGCTGTTGCAACAACGCGGCAGTACAAGAAGACCGACGGTTCGTCTTCCAACGAATACAACAGCCAAGCTCAGAAGACGAGGCGCTTCTCGTTGCCTCCTGTAATTCTGCTCTAAAGATCCCTGGCAGCGGGAGAGGGAAGAAAACAAACGTCTCCAGTCCAAAAATTTCAACCAGTATAACCAAGAAAACTCTCTTCTAAGCGGTTGTCTACCACCGTTACAGGAGGAGTTTACCAAGGTACCCGCTCAAAGACGAAATCTGCCACACTTGGAGATTCGTCGTCCACATCTCTCGGAGGCACTGGAGCCGGAGGTAGCACTCCTCCAAACATCCACGACAATCCGGTGTTCCAAGAAGATAATCCAGGGGAAACTGTTCCCCCCACAGATGCAGTAGATCCGGACGTCCCTGAGGACGTCCACGGGTCCCAAGACGAGGCAAGCTCTGAAGCTGGGTGTAACACTCCTTCTGAGTCCAAACCAGAGGAGAGCACTCCCACATACCCTGACGACTTCTCTGTACATGGGTATGACTCAGAGGGCACGTCCTCCCCCGTTCCTTTCATCTCTCCTTATGTGAGGACGGTGTTCATGACGGACAGCAACCAAGACGGTCCCAGTGATCGCCAACGCATCGACACTCTGGAGGCCATACTTTATACCTTGGTCAAATCCGTGGACGAGATCAAAGCGGCCCTACCGACTCTGCAAGGAAGGACGCCTGGCCAAACAAGCTTGGGTCCCGCGGTCAATGCGGAAAAAAACTCAACTGTGCCAAACCCGGGCAACAACCCTCCTACGATGACGGCTCCCACCACTGCAGATGAGGCCAGGGAGGCAAGATGAGAGGTCCAGGAGCTTCGGGCCATGTTTCACGCCCGAGAAACTTTCCAAGACCTCAGGATACGACAACCGTATCCCTCTGCATGGAGAGATGTCCCCTTCCCACCAAGATATAAGGCATTTAACATCAATCCATATGATGGAAAGACCTCTGCAAGCCGGTACATCACTTACTTCGAGGTCACAACCGACCATCTGCCCCATGACGACGCCATCCTTACGCGATTGTTTATCGGGGCATTGGAAGGGGTCGCCTTCGACTGGTACCGCAATTTGCCAGACAACTGCATCCATTCCTTCGCCGGCTTCAAACGTATGTTCCAGGAGAGATTCTACGAAGTAGGACAAGACGTGACGATGTCCACCCTCATGGACGTTGTTCAGAGAGAAAAGGAGCTGATAAGGAACTATATTGAGCGGTTTTGCCAAACGGCTATGAAGTTGCCTTCCGGTAACCCTGATTCCTTCTTAATTGAAATTTACCAAAAGAGGCTGTTCCCCACAATCAGCCTCTGGATGGGTAAAGCCAGTTTATGGACTGGAAGACGTTCATCATCAGTGCCACTAGCGCAGAAGACAAGTTGAAGAAAGCTCGTCAACTGGGACTGCACATCTCGGAGGGAGAGGACAAGGGTAAACACCCTAATACCAACAACAACAACGGCATAAATTTCTCCAACATCCGAGACAACAAGGGAAAGCAAGCTATGGTGGCCGACACAGCCCAAAAGCCTGAATCAAAGCCGACAGAAAAGCAGTGGCCTCAGATGACATTTTCCTTTGAGGATAGCCATGTCAAACCCATCTTGGACATGATCATACAAGGGGGTAGAATTTAGCTTCCCCCACCAAGACGGGAACCTCGGTCGGCAGAAATGGAGATCCCTAAGTACTGTCACTACCATCGCTATGTCCACCATGCTACGTAAGACTGCTTCCAACTGAAGCGATACATCCAGCATCTCATCGATTCTAAGGCCCTGGCCATTGATTTCGAAGAGGTGACCATGGCAGCCAATATGGTGTCAGTATAGTTCGGCGGCTACCCTTACAGTTGCCGGTCCCGGCTGGAAAACTACGAGATTACTACAACAAGACCAAATATGGGCTAGGTTATGTTACACCTACAACAACTCCCGAAAGCTCAGATGAGGAATGCGACTGGCATTCTCATTCAACCGGATCACCAACTTCTGATTCGGATGTCATCATTGGGGACGTATTCAGGCAAGCCCTGTCTATCAATATGGCATTTACTGATGCCTACAAAGAAGATAAAGATGTACCTAAACTTCTCGAGCTAGAACCTTGGGTCCAGCAACTAGACGCACTATGGGAGAAACGCTTCAAACTTCGTGAACCTCCCACTGAAGATGAGGTTATGCAAGTTGACCTCGGTGACGAATCCTCTCCAAAGCCAATCTTCGTCAGCAAAAGCCTGACAGACGAAGAGCGGGAGGCACTTTTGCGACTCGTTATAGAGTACATTGACGTATTTGCCTGGAGTTATAAAGACATGCCAGGGCTAGACCCCGAGGTCGTATTTCATAAACTCAACATTCGTCCAGATGCAAAGCCGATCAAACAACAGCAAAGACATTTTCGCTCGATCATCATAAATTCTATCGAAGCTGAGGTCAACAAACTGATAGCCAACGGCTTCATCCGGGAGGAGCAACATCCAGACTGCGTCGCCAATATAGTGCCAGTCCTCAAAAAGAATGGGAAGATCCGAATTTGTATCGACTTCCGAAATCTAAATGAAGCTTATCCTAAAGATGAGTTTCTACTTCCCATCATGGGCATCATGATCGACAACACATGTGGCTTTGAGCGCATATCATTCATGGATGGGATCGACAACACATGTTGCTTTGAGCGTATATCATTCATGGATGGCTTTTCAGGATACAATCAAATCAAGATGTTTCCTGACGACGAGAAGCATACATCATTCCGAACATCGATTGGTGTGTACTGTTACACTGTCATGCCCTTCGGTTTAAAGAATGTCGGTGCCACATACCAACGAGCTATGAGTGTCATCTTCAGAGATCACCTGCGTAAGACCGTAGAGTGTTATATCGACGACATAGCTATCAAAAGCCGTTCCAAGGGAGACCATCTACAGGATCTGAGGACGGTATTCGACTTGATACGAGCACACAACTTGAAGATGAACCCTACTAAATCCTTTTTGGGCGTATATAGTGGAAAATTCATGGGATTTATCATTACTGCCCAGGGAATCCACATAGACCCTGAGAAGACGAAGGCAATCATGGAGATGGGTCTTCCGAGAAATCTTCGTGAACTCCGAGGACTTCAAGGGAGGCTAGCTTACATCAGGAGGTTTATCTCTAACATCTCCGGACGATGTCAGCCATTCATCCACCTCATGAAGAAGGGCATTTCATTCGTATGGGATGACGAATGCCAGCGCGCTTTCGACAGCATCAAGAAATATCTGTCGAACCCTCCAGTCCTAGTGGCCCCGGTCGTTGGAAAACCATTCCTGCTCTATGTGCAAGCAATGGAACATTCTTTCGGTGCTTTGCTAGCACAAAACAATGATGCAGGCCATGAGCAAGCTATATATTATCTCAGCCGAATGATGATGGGGCCAGAGCATCGATACACAGCCATAGAGAAGGAGTACCTTGCTCTGGTTTTCGCCATTCAGAAGAGGCGACACTACGTCACGGGGCAAACCATCCATGTCGTATCAAGAGTTAACCCCCACAGGGTCCTCATGACCAAGCCAGGTGCACTCAGCTCTCGGCTCGCTACCTGGGCGATATTATTGTCTCCCTACCACATGATCTTCGTCCCGCAGAAGGCTGTTGAAGGTCAAGCTCTGGCAGACTTTTTAGCGACTCATCCAGGTTCAGAGTAAACCAGAATAGACGAAGAAATTCCAGATGAGGTTGCCCATTCAAACATGGCCTCTCATGATATCGTATGGCGAATGTTCTTCGACGGTACTTCCAGAACTGGGCCCAAGGGCAACATCGTCGCTGGAGTCGAAGTGGTGCTGATTTCTCCCTCCGGGCTGGTGATCAATCGGGCTTTCTCCCTCACGGAACCCTATTCAAACAACGTGGCCGAGTACAACACTTTGGTCATTGGCCTCCGACTTGCAAAGGAGCTAGGGGTAGAGTATCTTGAAGCATACGGCAATTCACAGTTAATCGTCAATCAGATCCGGGGTTCATACGAAGTTCGCCATAAAGATATGATCCCCAATCACCAAATAGCGATCAACATCATTTTATCATTTGAAGGGTTCTTTATAGAACACATTCCTAGGCTCCAGAACATTGAAGCCGATGCCCTAGCAGGTCTTGCCACTTCCTTAACGGTTCCGAATCATGCTCATTACTTGGTTGACGTAATAGGCCGTGAATTGGTCTGCCCCAAGAACAATATTCAATATGTTGAGAGTTACTCCGCTTTGACAGTCGATGAAGCACCAGACTGGAGAGAGCCATTCATTGACTTCGCAGTCTACGACATCTTGCCGGAGAACCCGAAAGAAGCCACTTCCATCAAAAGGCGTTCCCTCAGATTCTTCTACGATACAGAGACGAAAATGCTATATCGGCAATCATACGATGGATTACTGCTTCAGTGTCTGTCAAGTACAGAAGCCAAAGAAGCTGTACGTGAAGCTCACGATGGCGTCTGCGGGGCCCATCAGCTTAGCGCAAAATTACAAGACCGCCTTCACCGAATAGGCTATTACTGGCCCACGATGGTTGCAGATGCGATAGACTATGCAAAAAAGTGCAAAGCCTATCAAGTCCACGCAGATTTCATCCACCAGCCATCCGAGTTTCTACATCCGACGGTGGCATCTTGGCCATTCGAAGCATAGGAAATTGACATCATTGGTCCAATCACTCCGCCTTCATCCCGAGGACATCGCTTTATACTCGCAATCACAGATTACTTCTCCAAATGGACGGAGGCGATTCCGCTGGCAGAAGTAAAGACTTCGAACATGATCAGCTTCCTCAAGTATTACATCATCTATCGCTTTGGACTGCCCCGAAGAATCATCCGCGACAACGGTCCACAGTTCGCAAGCTACGCCTTCTATCGGTTCTGCGACAAACACCGAATCCAGAATATTGCTTCAATGCCGTACAATTCGGCAGCGAATGGATTGGCAGAAGCATTCAATAAAACTATAATCAAACTGCTCAAGAAGTTCGTGTCTTTAAAAAAATGCGACTAGAATGAGAAGCTTGGCGAATGCTTATGGGCGTACCGTACTACAGTCCGGACGGCCACTGGGAACACACCATTCCCTCTGGTGTCTGGGAGTGAGGCAGTTCTCCCCCTGGATACTCAAATCCCCTCACTCCGTGTTGCCCTTACCTATCAATTGACAACGGATGATAATCACCATCACCGGTTACAAGAGTTGGAGGCTCTAGATGAGAAACGCCTGTTAGCTCAACAACCAATCGAGCTATACCAAGCACGTATCTCGGGAGCTTTTAACAAGAAGGTTAAAATCAAAACATTCCAAATGGACGATCTCGTTCTGGCAGTTCGGATGCCGATGGTTATGACTCACAAAATCGTCGGCAAATTCTAGCCAAAGTGGAAAGGCCCATTTATCATCGAGGCTATATTCTCCAATGGTGCTTGCCGCATCGCAAAACAAAATGGAGACTTGCTCATGTTATCCATCAACGGCAAGTTTCTGAAAAAGTATTATGTCTAAAATGACATCCTCCAAATCTCTCAGATTGTTGAGTTATATACCCTCTGGTACCGCTCAACTTACATTCTGACTCCAAATCTTCCAGATTGTTGAGTTACGTACCCTCTAGTATCGCTGAACTTACACTCTGACTCTAAATCTTCCAGATTGTTGAGTTATGTACCCTCTTGTACCGCTGAACTTACACTCTGACTCCAAATCTCCCAGATTGTTGAGTTATGTACCCTCTGGTACCGCTGAACTTACATTCTGACTCCAAATCTTTTAGATTGTTGAGTTATGTACCCGCAAGTACCGCTGAACTTACGTTCTGGTCACTCCAGATGAATCTATATCACATCTTTTGGGTAGTAAGTCATGTATGATCATACCTCTGAACTTCCTTCCTAAAAGAGCATCTTCCTCATGATCTATTACCCGCACTTTCAGTACATAAAAAGGATAACAGATCCACAAATTTCTCGAAACAACCACGTCGATGTTACCTCTGAGTTGTTTTCCCATCCATCACAAACAAATCACCCCTTGCGTAGAACTTCCACGTTGATAGCACCTCTGAGTTGTTCTATGTACCATTCATGGAGCCCACTCCTGCCAAGTCCTCATTACCTCTGAGTAGGAAGGCTCCATTGAAGAAACCCTCATATTTACCACATCCTTATTACCTCTGAGTAAGTATGTTGGTTTTCTCTCGACTTATTATCCGTACCCAAGACCGGAGTACGCCAAGGATAATAGGCCCACAAATGTCTGTTATTGACCACAAATATCCGCAGCTGACCACAAATGCCATACTAGGTCCCCTAGTACATCTACATCTTTCCTCATCATCACATGCTTTTGGAGCCCAGCTGTTCCATAGCATTCTTTCACCTAATACATAGAACTTTCACGTTGATAGCACCTCTGAGTTGTTCTATGTATCCTCATTCGAGTTCACTCCTACCACATCCTCATTACCTCTGAGTAGGAAGGCTCTACTTTAGACCCATATTTACCACGTCCTCATCACCTCTGAGTAAATATGATGGTTCCCTCTCTCAACTTATTATTCGTACCTAAAACCAAGGTACGCCAAGGATGATAAGTCCACATAAAATCCCCAGCGGAAGTACCCAAACCAATCACGTCCATGCTACCTCTGATAGGATTGCCGCACCTAAACAACTCTACTTTCCATGCTTCTTATTCAAAGTATTCCAAATTTGCAATTTGGAAACTTTGAAGGGGGTCTTGTAGAAGCATGGAAAATATTGCTTTTAGTCCCACATCGGAAAGGAGAAAAAAGAAAGGGCTCACTCCATTCTATAAATAGAGCCCCCTTGTCTCCTTTGAAAAGGGCACCAACTTCCCTTTCCTTCTTCCAACTTGGACTCTTCCTACTACGCACCTTCGGGTGCTAAGTCGAAGAAGTCTAGGACAGCGCGGGCTCGACGAGATCAGACAGCTGTCCCCACTGCTGACCATCAGAGAACCCCGCTGACTGATGGAAAGTTGTACCGAACCGCCCGTGTCTAGCCCCCGGCGGCAAACGGACAAGGTGGTTCTCAAAAGTCTTCCAACACTGACTGAGGGCAAGTGCTTTTACTAGCCCCACATCAGAGAGCAAACATGATACCTATGCGCTCGTGTGCTCGGGATACCCGGACCCACAAAGTGAGTGCATAGGTTGATCGAGATATCCTTGACTTGCGCGATGTGATCCTTCACAAATGCAAGAAAAAAGAAGACACCTTGGCGTGCAAAGAGTCCTTCCATGGACGTCACTGCACTCAAGTTATTGTCAATTGCTGCTGCAACAAGACATCAGTACAAGAGGACCGGCAGTCCGTCTTCCAACGACTACAACAGCCAGGACCGGTCCAACAATAAAGCTCGGGGGACGAGGCGCTTCATGCGGCTCGAAATCAATATAGAGCCTTATGCGGCTCAAGAAGGCCAGCAAGCTTCATGCGGCTCAAAACCCAGAAAAAGAATAGTAATTCATATGCGGCCCAGAATCAGCATGTGGCTCAAAAGCTTGAAGAGTTTTATGCGGCTCGGAAAGTCCCAGAGAGCCGTATGCGACTCAGGAATCTTATGCGGCTCAGGAAGAGCCACGTGGCCTCAAACAGCTCAAAATAGGCCGATTACAGCTGGCCATCATTACCCCTTGCAGCTAGCCATTAAATGCTCTGACATAAAGTGACAGTTCTGACGGCTCTGACATAATTAAGAGACGTGTCAGGCTCATCAAAAGACGAAAAAATCTCTGAGATAGCCGGCACAGATCAAGGAAGCTTATGCTGCTCTGATTTGGCAGAGCCTCATGCGGCATAGTTCAAAGGGAGCTTATACGGCCCTATTTGATGGGGCTTCAGGCGGCTCAGTCTAAAGGAACTTATGCGGCTCTGTTCGGTGGGTCCTCATGCGGCCCAGTTCATATAGTGCTTATGCGGCCACGAGACGACCCTCATGCGGCCCAGTTGTGAGGCCATCCTCATGCGGCTCGGTTGTGAGGCCATCCTCATACGGCTCAGTTGTGAGGTCATCCCCATGCGGCTACCACTCTCATGTTGCTCGGATTATGGGGGGCCACCCCTATGCGGTTCAGTTGAAGACCACCCCTATACGGATGCCACTCTCATGCGACTCGGATTGTGGGGGCCACCCCTATGCGGTTTAGATAAGGCCACCCCTATGCGGCTCCGACACGAGGCCGTACTCATGCGGCTCAACTATGACAGTCCTCCATGCGGCTCGCAGCAGTTGGGAGACATGGCAGGAGTTGATCAAATCTCAATAACTCAGATTTATGGCAATCGACATAAAGGCAGTTAGGACACATGGCAAGAGATTGACCAAGATTTATTCACTTGCATTTGCTGATATCAACAGATCATCACAATACAGATTTATTGCAATAAATATTAACTGCCCAGATCAATTTCCAACAAACCATGCAGATTTGGCACAATCAACATTAACTGTCCAGATTTGTTACAATCAATAATAACAGCCTGGATTAATTTTCAACAAACAGGATCAAGACAAATCTTAACCAAATCCCTAACCGCCCACTTTTCAAGGAGCAATTACTGCACACCCTACTTATCACAAAGCCTTATAAACAGCAAGGTGCCATTCCCTTGCAAAAGACTGGAGAAAAAGAGTGGAATGCACAGGAGAGAGCGGCGGAGACAAGCACAGATGAGCAGTCGCACAGAGCCCGAGCAGAGAGAACAGCGACCCCCGTCCACACAAAGAGCATTTCTTTCCCGAAGCCGAACCTGCGTTCGATCATCCAAGGAGTAAGGCAGAGTTGCCGTCACTCTCCCGAGCCTCTATCGTCACCCCTAGAATCAAAAATAAATAATTGTACTTTAGATTGCTTTTTCTAGGTTTTGTTCCTAGGCGCTCTTTTGTACAAGCGAGTTTGTAGTTGTGAAGTAAAAGTCCAGTCCTCCCATAAAACTGTTCTGTTCTTTTATAATCAATGGCAAACAATTCTTATTTGCAAGAAAGTAAACCCAAGTTTATCGTGAATAGTCATCAAATATCACGTAAGTATATAGCTTATCGCCAAACTGGTGACTCTACTTGGTCCAAATATGTCCATATAAAGTAATTGCAGAGGTCTAGAGGTACTTACATCATTTATTGATTTGAAAGATGATCTAAATGCCTTGTTCTTTTTATATTAAGCACAGACTATATATTTCTTGAAAGTGATATCAGGTAAGCAACTTACCAGTTTTTTGGTGGACAATCTTGCAATAGTGTCCATGTTCGCATGTCCAAGATGCATATACCATACCCATCTTTCGTCTTGAGTTGTGAACAGACACTTCCCTGTACTGTTATTATTTTCTGATAGATGTAGTACATATATGTTGTCATTTCTTATTCCCTCAAAGGAAGTTATTAATCCAGAAGTTTTATCATAAAAAAATATTTATTCTTAACAAAATTAATTCCATAACCATGATCAGTCAGTTGACTAATACTTAACTATTTATGTTTTAATTCTGTTACTTAGCATACATCTTTGATAATAGGTGAGGAAGAAGTACCTATGTCGCCAATTCCAATAATATGTCCTTTAAAGTTGTTCCCAAAGGAGGCATAACCTTCTTTCTTCATCGATAGAGTTGTAAACATTGTGTTATCCCCTGTTATATGTCTGGAGCAACCACTATCGAGAATCCACTTGCTTCTAGTAGGAGGAGGAAGGTCCACCTACAACACAAATTGAAGATGTAACCTTTGGTATGAGATTCCTGATATGTTAGTTTTTGGAACCCATACATATACATTCAAATCTACTAGCCTTCTAATATTATACTATTGTGATATATGCCCTTTTATTCCACAATAGTGACATGTAGTAGAAGTGTTAGTGCTTGGTATAGTTCGAAGATCATGTATATGTGTATTAGAAGAAGTGTATGCTTTCTTATTGTGTGAAAAGGTATACATATATGCATGGCTTCTGGCAGTTCTAGTAGTGTTGGTCGTGTTGTCTTCGTATTTGGCCTTGTGACTTGTGTAGCTATAGGTTTGACAACCTGTGTACCCAGTTTGATCTCTAACTTTTAAGAGACGTCACAGGCTTTATTGTATTTGGCCGTGAGTGCATCTATTATTTGAGAAGCAATGTTATACTTCTTTTTCTCTAGTTCATAGAGATCGTTAAGTTTCATATTTTCTTGATTAGCTTTCTCAAGCTTTTCAAGAGTTTCATGTAAGCTTAACTTTAAAAAAGTAATCTCATTTATATCACTAGAAAAATCTTTAATATCTTCTAGCATTTGAGATTGCTTTGCAAACTCAGATTGTACAAATTTTAGCTCTTTCTTAGAACTTTTGTACATGTCTATCATTTTTCTCTAATCTTCTACCTGATCAGTGAAAGCATCAGATAGTTTATCGAAAGTAAATTCTTCATGGAGAGGGTTCGATATTACCTTAGCATCTGTGGCCATGAAGCATAGGTTCGCTGTGTTACGAGGCTTCTCTTCTTCTTCAGTGTTACTAGCTTTGCTTTCATACCAGATGCTAGTATTAGCATAGTTTTTAGTCGAAGGCCTTCTCTTGCTTATCTGATCTTGCCTACTTTCCTTCCATATAACAGGACAATCTTTCTTGATGTGACATGTTCTTTTACAGCTGAAGCAGATCGGTTCTTCATCGTCTCTGGAATCTTTCTTCTTGTTTGACTTCTCATATCTGAGGAATCTTCTGAAGTTACTTGTCATGATGGCCATCTGTTCGTTGTTTGAGCCATCTGTATCACTTTCGTCATCCGAGGCAGTGTTGTGGTTGACTTTGAACGCTATTGCCTTCTCTCTTGGAGCCGACTCTTCAAAATCTTAAAGTTATAGCTTATGCGTCATGATTTTTTCCATAAGGGTTTTGTGAGACTCGTCTCACAGTATCAGTATTTATGTACGGATACATATTTTGTAGTATATTTCGTATTTTCTTGGTTTTTGTAATGCTTTAAAATTTTTTCTAACTTATGGATTTTTTCTTGGCCGGCATACCGCCAGTATACCGGTGTATACCGACGGCATACTGTTGTAGAAGCATGAAAAAGAAGAGAAAAATGATCCATGCGGCCAAGGGGCCACATGCGGCTCAAGAGTCCCATGCGGCTCAAACACAGAGTGGACTCCATGCGGCCAGCAGAGGGAAGCCACGTGTCTTTTTTGAACGGCTGTACCCAACGTCATTCAAACGCAATTAATGCTCTGATGGCTGACAATTAATGCTCTGACGGCTGACAGCTGACAGCTGACAGTCCTGACAAAAAGTAGTCATGATGACTGACATAAAAGCATAATATTCCTAGGGAACTGGAGAAAATCTTCACAGCTTCGAGGCAAGTTTATGCGGCCAGACTAGACGAGTTTATGCGGCCAGTACAGAGAAACCTATGCGGTTCAATCATGAAGGTCCTCCATGCGGCTCGGCCATGAAAGAAATTCATGCGGCCCGGCCATGAAGACTCTCATACAGCACAACTATGAAGACCCCCATGCGGCTCGGTCATGAAGATATTCATGCGGCTCGGTCATGACAACCTTCATGCGGTTCGAGTATAGAGACTATTCATGCAGCTCGATCATAAAATCTTTCATACGGCTCGGTCATGACGACCTTCATACGGCCCAAATATGAACGCTTCTCATGCGACTCAACAATGATGACAGGACACGTGTCCTAAAGATAATCAAATTTTGGGTCAGATCCCAATAATTTGGGACACGTGGCAAGAGAATGAATTAAATTGATTCATTTAGAATTGCGGATATCAGCAAATCATCATGATGGGGATTTATTGCAATCAACATTAATGACTGACATAATTTGGCATAATCTTCATTAATGGCCCAGATCCTTCACGCTCAAGATTAATTGCCCATATTGATCATTTATCAGGCCGCCGTCACTTTGAGAATGGGCAATCATTGCAAACCCTAATGATGCCCCCCACTATTATAAATAGCAGGGTGCTATTCCCTTGCAAAATAGATACTTATATAGAGAGATACGCACATACAGAGAGACGCTACCCCAATAATCAGAGAAAGAAATCCACAGAGATCAATCCAGAGAGAGAAGCCAGAAGAGCAATACGAGGAGAGCAAGAAGAGCATTTCTTCATCAACGCCAACCATCTCATCACAGGAGCCAAGGCTACGTCCGATCGTCCAAGCAGTAAGACAGAGCTGCCATCGCTTTCCCGAGCCTCTATCGTCACCCCCAGAATCAAAAATAAACAATTGTACTTAGATTGCTGTACCTAGGTTTTCGTCCCTAGGCTTTCTTTGTACAAGCGAGTTTGTAACGTAAAGTAAAAGTCCAGTCCTCCCATAAAACTGTTCTGCTCTTTTATATTTCATGGCAAATACGATGGCGACTCTGCTGGGGACAAATTTCTCCACGGCTGAGGAGTTGGTGACACAATCGGATGCAGCCAAGCTTGGCTCCACGCAACAGAAGATGGTCGCCAGGTTCGACCAACAGGCGTTCGAAGAAATGCTCTCCGACAAGAGCGCTGGCCCGGTCCATAAGCAAGCCCGCACGAAGAAGGCCCGCAAGGAGTGGAGACCCCGATCCTTCGTTCCTACTGAAGCACTTGCAAAGATACCCTCTGTCGCTCAAAACGGTGAAGAAGACTCTCCTGCGGCCCCACTTCAGACCATAGACAACTCTGTTGTTCCCAAGTCCGGCAGAAGAAAACATTATGATGCTGGACTTGCAGGGACAAAGAGGAACTCTATACGATCCGAGCCGCATAAGGGTTCTAGCCGCATGGAGAAAGCTTATGCGGCTACATCCACCAGCCGTACGAAGAAAACACACGCGGCCACATCTGTCAGCCGCATAGCTTATGCGGCTACAGTTGCCAACCGCATGGATGAAACTTATGCGGCTACTGAAGTCAATCGCTTGCAGAAAACCCATGCGGCCACAATTGCCAAACGCCTGCGGCTAGCCTGCACGGTCGTGACTCCTAGTCGCACAAGAATAATTCATCCGTCAGCCAAAGACAGCCGCATACAGACAGCCTGCACGGCTTCCAATCCTAGCCGCATAGCGTCTGTTCCACGCTTCTCTCGATCGGTCTTCGACCGTCTCTCATGCGGTCCTGACCATGATAGTTCTCTGGATGATAAGCCAGACTCTGTGGTATCCAACTTAGACTCTTTCTATTACGCACCCGTAAGTGCTAAAAGGATGAAGTCTAGGGCAGTACGGGCCCACCAAGCCCAGTCAGCTGCCCCAACCTCTGACTATCAGAGCGTCCCACTGATTGTCATGCGGGCCTCTAATGGAAAGTTGTATAAGGCTACTCGTACCATGCCCCATGCGGCCAATGGGCGGGATAGCCATCAAGCATCTCCCAATAACGAACGAAGGCAAGTATACGAGCCACCTTCAAATCAGGGAACAGGCGGGAGGCCTACACACTTGCATGCTTGGAATTTCCGAGCCACCAAAGCAAGTGACTTGCGTGAGGCCATCCTCCACAAATACAAGGAAAAAGAAGATGCCTCGGGGTGCAAAGAGTCCTCTCACCGACTTCACTGCACCCAAGTCATCATCAACTGCTGCTGCAATAGCACGACGATACAAGAAAACCGGCAGTCTGTCTTTCAAAGACTGCAATAGCCATCATCAGAAGACGAGGCACTACCCGTCGTCTCCTGCAACTCTGCTCGGAAAGTCCCCACTGATGGAAGGGGGAAGAAGACGAATGTTCCCAGCCCGAAGATCTCAACCACTGCGACTAAAAGACTGTCGTCTAAGCGGGTACCCACCACCGGAGTTTTCCAAGGTACTCGCTCTAAGACGAAATCTGCTATAGTGGAAGATTCGTCGTCCATAATACAGGGGGTTGCTGGGGCTGGAGGTAGCACCCCTCCGAGCCTCCACAGCAATCCGATGTTCCAAGAAGACGAGCCGGGGGAAACAACTCTTCCATCGGATGCAGCAAACCTTGACGTCCCCGACGACATCCACAACTCCCAAGACGAGGCGAACTCGGAGATTGGGGGTACTGTTCCTTCCGAGTCTGAATCAGAAGGGAATATACCCACATACCTCGATGATTTCTCACTACAGGGATACGATTCGGAGGGTGCTTCCTCCACCGCTCTGTCTATCTCTCCTCATGAGAAGACGGTATTCATGATAGATAGCAACCAAGGTGGTTCCAGTAATCGCCAGCGTATCGACAGTCTCGAAGCCATATTGCTTGCTTTAGTCAAGTTTGTAGACGAGATTAAAGCGGCCCTTCCAACTCTGTAAGAAGGGACGCCTGGCCAAACAAGTGCGGGTCCCGCGGTCAATGCGGACTCGAATTCGGCGGCACCAAACCCGGGCAACAATCCTCCGGAAACAACTGTCCCACCACCGTGGACGAAGCACGCGAAGCGAAAAGAGAGGTCCAGGAGCTCCGAGCCATGTTCCACGTTCGAGAAAACTCTCAAGACCTCAGAATACGACAACCATACCCTGCTGCATGGAGGGATGTTCCATTCCCACCAAGATATAAGCCGTTCAATATCAATCCTTACGATGGCAAGACCTCAGCAAGTCGGTACATCACTTACTTCGAGGTCACCACCGACCATCTGCCCCATGACGATGCCATTCTCATACGATTATTCATCGGGGCATTGGAAGGAGTCGCCTTCGACTGGTATCGTAACCTACCGGACAACTGCATCCACTCCTTCGCCGGCTTCAAGCGTATGTTCTTGGAGAGATTCTACGAAGTAGGGCAGGACATCACCATATCCACCCTCATGGACGTCGTCCAAGGGGAGAAAGAGCTGACAAGGAACTACATCAAGCGGTTCCGCCAAACCGCCATGAAGTTGCCCTCTGGAAATCCAGATTCCTCCTTGATTGAAATTTGCCAAAAGAGACTCCTCCCAACAATCAGTCTCTGGATGGGCAAAAGTCAATTCAAGGATTGGAAGACATTCATCATCAGTGCCCCAAGCGCCGAAGAACGACTGAAGAAGGCTCGCCAACTTGGATTGCACATCTCGGAAGGAGAAAATAAGGGCAAGCGTCCCAACAACGATAATGGAGGTAGTCCCTCCAATAATCGAGACAGCAAGGGAAAGCAGGCTATGGTGGCTGACACGGCACAGAAACCCGAGCCAAAGCCGACAGATAAATAATGGCCGTAAATCACTTACTCCTTCGAAGACGGTCACGTCAAGCCCATCTTGGACGTGCTCATACATGGGGACATAATTCAGCTTCCTCCACCAAGGCAGGAACCGCGGCCGGTAGAGATGGAGAACCCAAAGTACTGCCATTATTATCGCTACGTCCACCATGCTACACACGACTGCTACCAACTGAAACGGTACATCCAAAACCTCATCGATTCGAACGCTTTGGCCATCGATTTCGAAGAGGTAACGGTGGCAGCCAATATGGTGTCGGTACAATTCGGCAGCTTCCCTCCGACGGAAACTCAAGACGGGATGGTCCCCATCCCTCTGGCGATAATGGAGATTACCAATCTTCTACCTCCCCGAGATCAGGCTACTGGTTTAGTGCCCCTCACCACATCACGAGGGGAGGTCATGTGGATCCATCCAGACATGGTGTCGGAAGTGACTCGACCTACATCGTCTTCTATCTGCAAAAAAAAAGAATGGAAAAATCAGATCCTGCCGCACAATCTCGGCAGACATCGAGGAAGCTACAGCCGTCGTCACGCGGTCTGTGGCGCAATCCCAACCTGTGGGGGATAATCCAGCTGAAAATCATCAACCCACTACAACTGATGCTCCGGGACCGGCTCAGCCTTCGACGACCGACAAGCCTAGGCCGAGGGAGACTCGCTTCGACAAATCCCTCCGAAAAGAGGCAGCTCAAGGGCTAGAGAGGCCCTACAACTTTGACATCTTAGCGCAATTGGCTAACACACCGGCCAAGTTGTCACTATACGAACTCCTAAGGCTCTCTAAGGACGTTCGTATTGCATTGAGCGAAGCACTCCAAAATGCTGATGCCTATCTGGCTCAATCCAACCTCACCGGGGAGGACTCACCTGTGGATCTCCAGGATAGTGCCTGTACTGGCGTAATGCCAAACATCATCTTCACTCCGCAGGACATGCTCATCAAAACTAATCTACATGATCGCCCGCTATACTATACTGGATACATCGGCGACGTAAAGGTGGATCGGATGCACATTGATCCTGGCTCTTCTATAAGCATTATCCCGAAGGGTCTACTACATCATCTCTGCATCTCGATGCATCGCTTGACGCCTACAAGTACCGCCATCAGCGGGTTCAATTCGGGCAGGAGCTACCCTATTGGGAAGATTCGTCTGAAGTGTCAAATTGGCGACCTCCAATCCGAAGTCACCTACTACGTCATCGATGCAGACACTTCTTACAACATCCTCTTGGGGCCCCCATGGATACACGATTATATGATCGTGCCTTCCACGCTGCACCAGTGCTTCAAATATGTCGACAAACACGGCTTCGTGAGGACGGAATTTGCTGACATCGATCCCTTCAAATGGGTCGAATCTTACTACTCAGACTCCTGCCTGTACGAAAAGTCGAAGAAGCATCTTGGTGAAGGAGATGTACAAACTAGTACCGAGACAGCCACAGGATCAGAAGAGCCTCTGACGATCCACCTCCAATCTCGCAAACCGGGCAGGTTTGCACCCCTTACCGCCACTCTGCGTAAGGACGCAATCAGCCTCTCGGTATAAGAAGAGCAGATGATAATCCGGCTGCCAAGGTCTGGCCAAGTGCCAAGATCCACAACGGGGCCACTGACAATCAGACTACCAAGAGTCGGCCAGCTCCAAACGGAGAAGCTTAATCCCTCCGACAAGCCACTGACGATACGCCTTCCCAAGAAGGGTCGTTACCCCGATACAAGGTCCGACACTTCTAGCGAACCAGCCACTCCTCGTCCCGCATCGAGTACCAAACTGGGGGTTGCTAGTCTGCCAACAACTCTGCGCTCAGCACCATCAGCTGAACCGCTGACGATCAAGCTCCCTAGGTCGTCCTTTCAGTCTTCATTCACACAGGAGGTAGCTGAAGTGGAACCAAAGTTAGCCAAGTATGTGGCCGTCCACACTGATGTTCCCTCTGCAGATGATGTAATCCCCTAGAAAAGATACCTTACTTCATCAATAAAGGGTTATCTTTGAACTACCTCGAGCTTAATAAGCTTTATACAATGTACGTAATGGAATACGGTATAGGCACTCACCTACACACACAAGTGACAAATGTCTACACTACAATCCAGCTTACTCCAGCCGAAGATGCTTACCGAATAATCGAGGGAGGGGACCATCCAATCATCTTCGGTCGGAAGGACGATCCGTATCCCTTCACCATAGAAGAAGTCGACCTTGGATCGGATGCCGGGAGACTACTCTGTATCTTTATAGCCCCCAATCTAAATATCTCATGTAGAAACAGGGGTATGATCTGGAAACGACACCGGGTTTGAACTACGGTACTGGACGATGATTACTTTTGAAGCCCCCAGTCCCGGCTGGTAAACCACGGGACTACTATATCAAAACTCGATGTGGATTAGGGTATGTGACACCCACGATGCCCCTGAAAGTTCAGATAAAGAATGTGACTGGCATTCACATTCGACCGGGTCACCAACTTCTGATTCGGATACCAGCATCGGAGACGTATTCAGAAAAGTCCTGTCAGTCAACATGGCATTCGCCGACGCCTATGAAGAAGACGAGGATATCCCCGAACTTCTTGAGCTAGAACCATGGGCACAACAGCTAGATGAACAATAGGAAAAGCATTTCGAGCAAAGAGAACCTCCCACTGAGGATGAGGTCATACAAGTTAATCTCGGTGATGAAGCCTCCCCGAAACTAATCTTCATCAGCCAGAGTCTGACAGATGAAGAGCGAGAATCGCTGATCCAACTCATCAAAGAGTATATCGATGTGTTCGCCTGGAGCTATAAAGATATGCCAGGATTGGACCCCGAGATTGCACTCCACAAACTCAATATTCGTCCGGATGTAAAACCTGTCAAGCAACAACAATAACAGTTTCGCCCCGATGTCATGAATGCTATTGAAGCCGAGGTCAACAAACTGATAGCCAGCAGCTTCATTCGCGAAGAGGAGCATCCAGACTGGGTAGCCAACATCGTACCAGTTCTCAAGAAGAACGGAAAGATCCGAATATGCATTGACTTCCGGAATCTGAATGAAGCATGCCCGAAAGATGAATTCCCTTTCCCTATTACGGATATTATGATCGACAACACCTGCGGCTTCGAACATATGTCCTTCATGGATGGCTTCTCAGGATACAACCAGATCAAGATGTTCCCTGACGACGAGAAGCACACATCATTCCGAACACCGATTGGTACATACTGCTATACCGTTATGCCTTTCGATTTAAGGAATGCTGGCACTACTTACCAGAGAGCTATGAGCGTCATCTTTAGAGACCACTTGTGCAAGACAGTAGAATGCTACGTCGACGACATCGCCGTTAAAAGCCGTTCGAAGGAAGATCATCTGCAAGATCTCAGGACAGTGTTCGACCTAATACGAGCCCACAACTTAAAGATGAACCCTACGAAATCATTCTTGGGTGTCTCCAGCGGGAAATTCCTGGGTTTCGTCATCACTTCTCAGGGAATTCACATCGACCCCGAGAAAACAAACGTAATCATGGAGATGAGTCCCCCGAAAAATCTTCGCGAACTCCAAGGCCTCCAAGGCAGGCTAGCTTACATCAGGAGATTCATCTCTAATCTCTCTGGATGATGTCAACCATTCACCCATCTCATGAAGAAGGGAGTCTCTTTCGTATGGGATGAGGAATGCCAGTGCGCTTTCGACAACATCAAAGAATATTTGTCGAATCCTCCAGTCCTGGTAGCTCCTGTTGCTGGGAAGCCATTCCTGCTCTATGTGCGAGCTATGAAACATTCTCTTGGTGCCCTATTAGCACAGAAAAATGATGCAGGCCACGAATAAGCTATATACTACCTCAGTCGGAAGATGATTGGGCCAGAATATCGATACACGGCCGTAGAGAAGGAATGCCTTGCTCTCGTGTTCGCAATCCAGAAGATGCGACACTACGTCACGGGACAAACCATCCACCTGATATCGCGGATCAACCCTCTCAGGGTCCTCATGACCAAACCGGGGGCACTCAGCTCTCGCTTTGCTACCTGGGCGATATTACTATCACCATACCACATGATCTTCGTCCCGCAAAAGGCTGTTAAAGGCCAGGCTCTGGCAGACTTTCTAGCAGCACATCCAGGTTCGGAGACGACTAGGGTATATGAAGAGATACCGGACGAGGTCACCAGTTCAAATGCAGTCTCCTATGATGCCATCTGGCGAATGTTCTTCGACGGCACTTCGAGAACTGGACCCAAAGGCAATATCGTCTCTGGAGTTGGAGTGGTGCTGATTTTTTTCCTCCGGCTTAGTGATCAATCGGGCCTACTCACTCACAGAGCCCTGGTCAAATAATGTGGCCGAGTACAACGCCTTGGTTATTGGCCTCCAACTTGTAAAAGTGCTGGGGGTAGAGTATCTTGAAGTATACGGCGACTCACAGTTAATCGTCAATCAGATTCGGGGGTCGTACGAGGTCCGCCACGAAGACATGATCCCGTATCATCGAATAGCAATCGACATCATCTCTTCTCTGGGAGGATTCTTCATAGAACATGTTCCCAGACTCCAGAATATTGAGGCTGATGCCCTAGCTGGTTTGGCCGCTTTCCTAGCTGTGCCAAATTACGCTCGTCATCAGGTCGACATAATAGGCCGTGAACTGGTCTGTCCTAAGGATAACGTTTAATGCATGGAAAGCTACTCCGTCCTTTCGGTCGACGAAGCACCAGACTGGAGACAGCCGTTCATTGACTTCGTAGTATACGACATTCTGCCAGAGAATCCGAAGGAAGCTACTTCTATCAGAAGACGTTCTCTCAGATTTTTCTATGATACGGAGACAAAAATGCTGTATCGCCGATCCTATGATGGGTTGCTGCTTCGGTGTCTATCAAATACAGAAGCCAAGGAAGCCGTGCGCAAGGCCCATGATGGTGTCTGCGGAGCCCATCAACCTGGCCCGAAACTGCAGGATCGCCTTCATCGAATGGGCTATTACTGGCCCACGATGGTTGCAGACACAATAGATTATGCACGAAAGTGCAAAGCCTGCCAAATCCATGCCGACTTCATCCACCAGCCATCTGAATTCCTACATCCGACTGTGGCCTCCTGGCCATTCGAAGCATGGGGTATGGACATCGTCGGCCCAATCACCCCACCTTCGTCCAGAGGACACCGATTCATACTCGCAATCACCGATTACTTCTCCAAATGGGTGGAAGCCATCCCATTGGCAGAGGTAAAAACTTCAAACGTGATCAGCTTCATCAAGCATCATGTCATCTACCGCTTTGGACTGCCCCGAAGGATCATTCACGACAATGGGCCACAGTTCGCAAGCCACGTATTTTATCGGTTCTGCGACAAGCACTGAATTCATAACATTGCTTCGACACCTTACAACCCAGCAGCCAACGGGTTAGCAGAAGCATTCAACAAAACCATAATCAAGCTACTCAAGAAATTCGTGTCCTCTAACAAGCGCGACTGGAACGAGAAGCTCGGCGAATGCTTATGGGCATATCGTACCACAGTTCGAACAGCCACCGGGAATACACCATTTTCCCTGGTGTACGGGAGTGTGGTAGTTCTCCCATTAGAGACTCAGATCTGCTCACTCCGTGTCGCCCTCACACATCAGTTGACGACAGACAAAAACCACCATCGCCGACTACAGGAATTGGAGGCCCTAGACGAGAAACGCCTGTTAGCTCAACAGCAAATCGAACTATATCAGGCCAGAATCTCCAGAGCTTTTAACAAGAAGGTCAAGGTCAGAACATTCCAAGTAGGCGATCTCGTTCTGGCGGTTCGGAGGTCGATGGTTATGACGCATAAAACCGCCGGTAAATTCCAACCAAAATGGGAAGGCCCGTTCATCATCGAAGCCGTATTCTCCAACGGCGCCTACCGCCTCGCAAAGCAAAGTAGAGACTTGCTCATGTTGCCCATCAACGGCAAGTTCCTGAAGAAGTATTGTCTGAAACAAAATCCTCGAGACATCTCAGAGTGAAGAGTTATGTACCTCCCCGTACCTCTGAACTTATATTCTAGTTCCATACATAGAGTCATGTACCCGCTGGTACCACTGAACTCACCCTCATAGTTCTTCGAATTTTTGAGTCACGTACCCCCTGGTACCGCTGGACTCATTTTTTTTAAAATTCCAGATTATCGAGTCATGTGCCCGCTGGTGCCACTGAACTCACACTTTCACAATATCGAGTCATGTATCCGCTGGTGCCTCTGAACTCACATTCTGGTCACTCTTTCAGATAGTAAGTCATGTATGATCATACCTCTGAACTTTCTTCCTGGAAGAGATCCCCCCTCATGATCCACTACCCGCACTTCTAGTGCACAAAAAAGGGTAAGCGATCCACAAATTTCTAAAACGGCCATGTCCTCATTACCTCTGAGTCGTTTCACTTCCGCCAAAAATAAATCACCCCCTACATATAACTTCCATGTCCTCATTACCTCTGAGTCGTTTTATGTACCCCCTCTTCATTGAGCCCAATCCTACCATGTCCTCATTACCTCTGAGTAGGAAGGCTCCGTAGAAGAAACCTTCATACTTGCCATGTCCTCATTACCTCTGAGTAAGTATGTCGGTTCCTTTTCAACCTATTATCTGTACCCACAACCGGAGTACGATAAGGATAATAGGTCCACAAATGTCCTCTGTTGACCACAAATGTCCTCTGTTGACCACAAATATCCTCTGTTGACCACAAACGTCCTCTGTTGACCACAAATGTCCTCTCTTGACCACAAATGTCCTCTGTTGACCACAAATGTCCTCTGTTGACCACAAATATCCTCCGAGAAGTTACTCCTGCCATGTCCTCATTACATCTGAGCAGGAAGATTCTACGTTAAAACCCTCATGCTTGCCATGTCCTCATAACCTCTGAGCAAATATGTTGGTTTCCTTTCATCCTATTATCCGTATCCTAAACCAGGGTATGCCAAGGATAATAGGCCCACAAATATTCTTTGCTAAGTTCCTTAGCATAAACCCACCATCTCATCATGCCTCGGGAGCCCAGCTGCTCTACGGCATTCTTTTTCCCAATACCGAGAGCACCCAAGACCACTTTACCATGGCTGTTTCGGATATCCTGACCAAACTTGTTATCCGTACCTAAAACCAAGGTACGCTCAGGGTAACAGGTCCATAAATAATCCCCCAGCAGGTCCAATTCTATAAATACCACAAGTACAAGAAAAAGAAGATGAGTTGAAACATGCTCATTTATTCAAAATTCAAAGTACTACATCATCTGGGATCATGACCCTTGACAAAAAGAAAAAAAAGAAGAGAAGAAAATAGTGAAAGAAAACAGAAAACTGATTACTGCTCCTGGGCACATAACGCCATGAGACGGTCCGTCAGCAAGGCAACCGACCGCTCAAACCTCTGTTTAGCTCGACGCTCCGCCTATTGGGTCAGCACCGCCGCGTCCTCCAGATGAGCATGAGCTTGCCAGTTGTCCTCGAATTTCTTGAAAGCTCGTTCCAGATTAACAGAAGATCGGGAAACCTTCTCGGCCTCCTGAACGATTGACTCCTGTTCCGCATGAGTAGCCTTCAACTCCGACTCTAGGAAGGCCAATTTCTCCTGAAGTGCGAGAATCCGCTCCTTCGTGTCAGCTATTCCACGAGAAGCAGCCTCTTCCCGAGCCCTACAAGCTTGACTTCGACGACCCAGCCTGTCATACGAAGCAGAAAGCTTATCAAGGTCCCCCTTCACAACTGGCCCGGCAGTGTCTTGAGCAAGCTTTATCCTATCCCGAGCGGCAATAAGGAAGCCCCGCTCCCGTTTAATCGCAGCAGGCAAGTCATCCTGCCGTAACACCAGCAATCGGGTCACGAGCTGATCAGCCTCTGGCAACTTGGGCTCCAGGAGCGCAGCCAACCCCATCCTGCCAGGAAGAGTCTTCAAAGTCTCAATCTAACCCCGAGCGCACCGCAGGGACAGAGAAAAAGGGGTCCTCCATTCTACGGTAGAATCTACGCCCCTCTTTAAATGGCGATAGAAGCTGTCGACCACATCCTGCGATACCTCGTCCAGAGCCTCCGAAGAAGCCGGCGTCAACGGGAGTGTAGCTGGCAACACTGAAGAAGACGCGACAGAATCTGCCGCTCCTGCCACGAAGGAAACAAACTCCGTACGGAAGGACGCCTGAACAGCGGCCAACTCCTCTTCAGCAGCCCGCAGAACTTGAATGCTTGGCAGGGCCGAGAAATCAGTCTCTGAAGTCGTATGAGCAACAGAGGATGAGACGGAGACCATCGCTCCCGGAACAAGCTCCACTCCCATCTGCCCGGAGCTGGCAGGAGTCCCCTCGACATGAGTCGAAGAAGGAGAAGAAACGCTCCATTTCCCCATATCGCGGCAGGCCGAGCCTTCCCCAAGAACATCCGCTGTGGGAAGTAAAGGGTCAGGACCTGTAGGGCCAAGACAACCATGAATCGATTTGACCTGGAGGATATGTTGATAGAGCAAATAAGCCCCCTCACTAGTCAGTATTTGGCTTATCTTACCAGCAGAAGAGTGTGGAGGCTGAGGTTCGCCTTCGGCCACCACAACCTCTCCACCAGCGGCCTCCGAGTCAAATATAATAGACTCCTCCGCTCCGGCACCCTCGGGAGGAGATGCGACGAGATCAGCATCGCCTTGCCAAAATTCAGCAATCTCGGTGACAGGCCCGAGGAAACCTTCGTCACCCCGGACCGAGGCCTCAGCAACTTGGGAGTCCTCAGCCGCCGCCAAGAGAGCCCCCGCAGAAAGGACCGTGGCACACACGCCACTAATCAAAGCAGCAAGGGCCGGATCAACTCCAGGGGCAGCAAACGGTTCAGGAGAGCCTGGTTCATCAGACGCCTACAAAGAAAAAATGATTAGGTCATATCTCCAAGAAAAAGAAAACCACAACAAGGAGGTAGCCCCAACATAGTCTTACCTTCGGAGCATCGTCAACATCCTCACCCCTCTCCGTAATAAGTAGCCTATGAGGTCGGACCGCAGCTCTCTTTACGGAAAAGGCTACTCCTCCGTCAGTAGACTCATGCCTGCCTCGCTTACACGAGGGACCAGGCACGACAAGCGGTGGTTCTACCCTCACCACCTCTGATACAGGTGGCAACTGATCTACCACCTCCTCTAATACGACCGACGGTTGATCCGTCATTATCTCATCTGCTATGATGGGCGGTTGATCCACCGCTGCCCCGCTATCAGAAGAGAGAGAGTCCTCGTCGTCCCGTTCGTTGCTTCCCTCAACTGTGTCAAAGGACTCGAAATCGGGCACGGGAACCCTATTCGCCCCTTTCTTCTTTGCCTTCGACACTGTAGCCCTCTCCGCCAAACGAGTGTCCACGATGAAGCTAGTCCTCGGATCAAAATCAACAGGAGGCTGGTTTACCGTAACATGGTATAAGGCCGCCATATGCAAGATTTCCCCCAGCACGTTTACTGGAGGAACTAAGAAACTAGTTCGAGTATGACAAGTGTCATAGTAGCTCCATGCCCTAATACCGTCAAGGATGCTATCCTCAAATCCCAGGCAGGAACTGGGACGCCCAAGGAATAGTTGACTGTACCCAAATTGACGGGCAAACCTACTGGACAAGTAGGGCTCCAGGGACACAGTGTTGCGGTTGCGATAAACTAAATGCGCCGGATGAATGTTATGCAACCAGAAACGTATCTTCTCAGGTAAGAAATGAGGAGATCCAACGCCATCAACATGGACACTCCTCACTTCCTGGTCAGTAAAACGGAGAACGGACACGAAGAAATTATATCCGTCCACCCTTGCCAGCATCCTCCGACACGCCGGCATGGTACTATATTCCCAAGGCTGATGACGGTGTCTAAAAAGAAAAGTGTCGTCGTCCGTAACGCCGTCTCCCGTCCCAGGCCTCATCAAAGACCGATAATGCAACAGCAGCCACTCCAATAGGTAATGATAAGGCAGCTCTATACGTTCAAAGTTCGTCACCACGTCACGAGCGATGACCTTGGACGAGAAGGCACGGAGACCATGATGAATGCTGCACACCATTGCGGGAAGAAGAGCCAGCCTGACCCCAAAGGCCAGCTTCACGGCAGGAAGAATAAAGTGACGGCCGATCCCCTCGATGGAACCTGCCCCTCTTGAGACCAAATAATTGCACAGCCACACCATTAAAAAGCCTGCCAAGAGTGCCTTCTCTGACAGCCGTCGAGTACCACAATAAAAATAGCTGAAGGAGTCAATCTGGCTCCCAAACTTGTCACTCTTAGACTTCGACCTCCTAGCAGTTGACACCAAGCCTTCTACTTCCCTAGGAGTTTGGCAACCTCGGAAAGTAACTCGGCCAACAGCACTGAATTTAAAAAGATAGGAGACCCAAGAGTTGGTATGGGGAGTGTCCCCTTCCGAGCTATCATTTTTCTTGATAGCCGTTTGGTGACAGGTACTATGGTGACATAACAGTTCCTAGTACACAGCGACGAAGCCTGGGAATCGTCGATCTAAATCCTGGAACTCCTCGTTCGTTAGAGTATACGCTTCGAAGGGCTCGTCTCCCCAGGGAAGCTTGGAGACATCATACATCTCATGGAGAGCGAGCCCCAACTCTCCTACAGGTGTGAAGAAAGTCCCTGTCCGATGATTATACATCTCCAGAAGGGCCATAAACAACGACTTATTAATGGGCAATCCGTGGCTGGTACCCCGGATAGCATCATAAAGATTGACTTCTCGCAAAAACACCTCGTAGTTCTGAAGAATCCATGAGGTCAGGTTAGCCCACGAGGTAAGGGAGTGTAACCAGCTCGACAGTACCAATCTACCAACAGGATAGGACCCTTTTCGAGCAAGCTGGCTCAAGAAGGTATCAGCCTAAAAAAAAGAGAAGTTAGGACCGGGTGTGTTGATAAAGGTACCCGGAGCTAACCCCATCACAGATCGACTAGCCGGATCCTTGATCGCGCATACTGACCCAGTAGTTTTATTGTAATAGATGTTACCCACAAACATCCCCGGTCTGGTTGGAGTGAGGGAGTCTGTCATCTGCCTGTCCAATAAAATCATATTGAACCACGCAAGAGGGAAATGACGCTTCATAATGGGGATATGAATCAGCATCCCGTCCAGATTAAAATCCCAACTCTCGGAGATATCCAGCACTCGGGAGTTTTTTATGGTCAATGCATCCCCAAAGAGGAAGACCGGCCTCAGATACTTCCCATTTGGCTCCCCAGAGCTCATCATGTCACTAAGGAATTGGAAAGATTAAACCCTGATAACATTCAGTCGCTCCAAAGGCTCATTAACAAGGAGCTGCTCTGACACTTGACAAACTAAATCGTCCCGTCGCACATCCGTGGCAAGTTGATTCAAGCCAACCAGAAGTCTCCCTGCAGGATTTACTGGCAGATTCACTAAAGAAGAGACGAAAGAAATAAGATTAGAAGATAGTCAAAAACAAAGAAGCATTTGAAAGATCATTTGAGTCTATGCGGCTCGGGTCGTCACAGCCTCATGCGGCTCAGAACCATACGAGTCCATGCGGTTCAGTTCATCACAGCCTTATGCGGCTTCGAGTTAGATGAGTCCATACAAATCAAGTTCAGATGAGCTTATGAAGCTTCTGCAGTTTGGGTTCGAAAGGGCCTATGCGGTTCAAGGTTCACATGGACTCAACAGACAAACCTAGGCGCTGATGCGGCTCAGATTCAGGTAAGACTATGCGGTTCAAAGTCTACGCAGACTCATGCGACCCTGGACAGACAGACTCATACCGCTACAAGCAGATGAGCTTATGCGGTTCAAAAGTGAACTACGCTCATGCGACTCAAACCGAAAATATATATGCGGTTTAGATCGAGTATGACAAGCCCATGCGGCCTCCTGGGCGAAGTACTTATGCGGTCATATCGATGAACCTTGTACATGCGGCTTGTGCATAAATTATGCAGCAGAGCTATGGCAGTTAGGGTTCTAAAGCAATGCCCTTACCAGCGATAGGTGGATGAACGTCGGGATGAACAAAGTGAACAGCGGCCGGCGGAGGAGTGGCCACATTCGTCGCCACAGTCACCGCAGAAGCTGCCACCATGCCCTTCGTAGCCTTCGACGCAGCAGCCTTCTTGGGAGCCATAGGTGCTTGGGAGAGAAAGGAGTTAGAAAGATCGAAGAGAGCAAAGGAGATTCCCTAGAACGAAAGTGTTCCTATTTATAGACAAAGAAGGAACGCCTCGATCCGCGTGCAATATGATGACCGACTCTTCGGTCATCGAGGCAAAATGGCTGAATAATAGCCTGACTCTTGGGATCCTGGCCCAAAAAAGCGGCTCTTAAAATCTGCAGCAAATCAAGAGCATTAAATGCAGAAGATTCACAGAAGATTTACACACGTGGCAAGAAGCTCATGCGGCCAAAACAGCCCATGCGGCTTCTCTTGCTTATCTGATCTTGCCTACTTTTCTTCCATATAACAGAACAATCCTTCTTGATGTGACATATTCTTTTACAGCTGAAGCAGATCGGTTCTTCATCATCTCTGCAATCTTCCTTCTTGTTTGACTTCTCATATCTGAGGAATCTTCTGAAGTTACTTGTCATGATGGCCATCTGTTCGTTGTTTGAGCCATCTGTATCACTTTCATCATCCGAGGCAGTCTTGTGGTTGACTTTGAACGCTATTGCCTTCTCTCTTGGAGCCGACTCTTCAAAATCTTAAAAGTATAGCTTATGCGTCATGATTTTTGCTATTAGGGTTTTGTGAGACTCGTCTTACAGTATCAGTATTTATATATGGGTACATATTTTGTAGTGTATTTTGTATTTTCTTGGTTTTCGTAATGCTTTAAAAAAATTTCTAACTTATAGATTTTTTTTCTTGGCCGGCATACCGCCAGTATACCGGTGTATATCGACGGCATACTGTTGTAGAAGCATGAAAAAGAAGAGAAAAATGATCCATGCGACCAAGGGGCCACATGCGGCTTAAGAGTCCCATGCGGCTCAAGCACAGAGTGGACTTCATGCGGCCAGCAGAGGGAAGCAACGTGTCTTTTTTGAATGGATGTACCCAGCGTCATTCAAACGTAATTAATGCTCTGACGGCTGACAATTAATGCTCTGACGGCTGACAGCTGACAGCTGACAGTCCTGACAAAAAGTAGTCATGATGACTGACATAAAAGCACTATCTTCCTAGGGAACTGGAGAAAATCTTCACAGCTTCGAGACAAGTTTATGCGGCCAGACTAGACGAGTTCATGCAGCCAGTGCAGAGAAACCTATGCGGTTCAATCATGAAGGTCCCCCATGCGGCTCGGCCATGAAAGAAATCCATGCGGCCCGGCCATGAAGACTCTCTTACAGCACAACCATGAAGACCCCCATGCGGCTCGGTCATGAACATATTCATGCGGCTCGGTCATGACAACCTTCATGCGGTTCGAGTATAGAGACTGTTCATGCGGCTCGGTCATGAAATCTTTCATGCGGCTCGGTCATGACGACCTTTATGCGGCCCAAATATGAACGCTCCTTATACGGCTCAAGAATGATGACAGGACACGTGTCCTAAAAATAATCAAATTTTGGGTCAGATCCCAATGATTTGGGACACGTGGCAAGAGAATGAATTAAATTGATTCATTTAGATTTGCGGATATCAGCAAATTATCATGATGGAGATTTATTACAATCAACATTAATGACTGACATGATTTGGCATAATTCTCATTAATGGCCCAGATCCTTCACGCTCAAGATTAATGGCCCAGATTGATCATTTATCAGGCCGCCGCCACTTTGAGAATGGACAATCATTGTAAACCCTAATGATGCCCCCCACTATTATAAATAACAGGGTGCCATTCTCTTACAAAATAGATACTTATATAGAGAGATACGTACATACAGAGAGATACTACCCCAATAATCAGAGAGAGAAATCCACAGAGATCAATCCACAGAGAGAGAAGCTAGAAGAGCAATACGAGGAGAGCAAAAAGAGCATTTCTTCATCAACGCCAGCCATCTCGTCACAGGAGCCAAGGCTACGTCCGATCGTCCAAGGAGTAAGACAGAGCTACCGTCGCTTTCCTGAGCCTCTATCGTCACCCCCAGAATCAAAAATAAATAATTGTACTTAGATTGCTGTACCTTGGTTTTCGTCCTTAGGCTTTCTTTGTACAAGCGAGTTTGTAACGTAAAGTAAAAGTCCAGTCCTCCCATAAAACTGTTCTGCTCTTTTATATTTCATGGCAAACAACTGTTCGGGCATATTTTCCATATTTTTGATTTTAGATATTTTCATGAATAGTATTTCTGATTTTTTTGTGAATAATATTTTAGATATTTTCGTGAATAGTATTTAGATATTTTCATGAATAGTGTAGATGCAAGCTGTTACCTATTGGATATTTGGTTTTGTTTGGATGACCACGATTGACTTAGATTTTGACGTGGATCATGATCCAACGGCTAAGATTAATTCCCTCTTCTATATATACATTTCACTTTCTCTCTCCTTTCTTTTTTCATTCTCCTCACTCTCTTTTCATTTCTTCTTTCCTTCTCTCCCCCTTGGAGCTTGCTAAGAGCTTGGCCTTGAGGCCTTGGGTGTCGTGTCTAACCCTCCTAGGAGGAGGAGTAGAAGATTAGGCTTGGAGCTTAACCTAGGCAAGTACATCTTGCCAAAATTTTAAACCATATTATTTTGTTGTCATTTTTGTTTTTCTTTGGAATTAAATGCTTAGAATTGCCCTAAACTCATTTTGTTAAATATGTTTTCCTTGTGATTCTCATATATATGCATGTTTCCAAATTTTGTTTAAGCAAGGTTTTGATTTTCTGTTAAAACCCAATATTGACTTAGTAGAAAACTTGGTATCAAGAATGATACTAGTGTTACCATCATGGATCTTGGTCACATATACATATATGAGGTCCTCACCTAGTTTGTATAGCATGGATTTTGAGTTTGGTGGATATCGGAACCCGTTTCGGTATCCCGAGGACCTATTTTTGGGAGTATTTTGAGGTATTGATCTATCAAATGTTTTGATTTGTGAAAAATAACACTTCTATATTGTAGGGAATTCAATTCTATGTAATTTTGACATTTGAAAATCCAAATTTTGATTTAAAACAAAATTTTTATGGCCGAAATAAGTTTTGGCAAAAATCTAGATTTTGTTGCTGTTTGGAAAAACGGTATACCGACTGTATGCCGGTGTATATAACGACGGTATGTCAATTTTTGAACCAGAAACTTTCTGTCTTTAGGCCGGTATACCGCCGGTGTGCCGCTGTAAACCGCCGGTATACCGTTTTAGGCTGTTTTTGTCCATTTTTGTCCGTTTCTGTCCGTTTTTGTCCGTTTTTTATATGTTCTTCGATTGTAATAATTTTTTAACATGATTAGATGATCTTGCATAGTTAGAGAATGATTGTACACCCTATATACACTTGAGACTAGTACATGTGCAATCATTTTCTATGAAATGTACTTAGCTTTAATTATTCTTTACCACATGCCTTGATATGTCTTTTGATAGATTCTTTCTTACAAGCTACGATAATTATTGCCATGCATTCTTTGCCTACTAGATAGTGGCCCGTCGTGGCGCACTCATGTTATATGTCTTCTCTGCTTACTAGATAGTGACCCATCGTGGTGCACTCTTATACATATCCTTCTTTGCTTACATGATAGTGGCCTGTCATGGCGCACACTTGATTCCAGTACATGTCTAGCTCCTTGATAGTGGCTCGTCGTAGCGCACTCCTAGCTTCTTGTCTATTATATTTTTTGTTGTGGCTTCTTATGGTGCACATTCTCGCTTTTGTCTAGTCTCGCATGTCTCATATCTAGGATGGATTCTGCGGAATGCCACACCCGAAATCCAACAAGAAAATATTAAGGACTAAATAACTATCTTGATTTCTTAGATCATTGAGGACTTTCCAGTTACCTGCTGCTCCTTTGGTCTTGGTCTTATACATATATACAAGGGATTTGGAGCTATCTGTCACGATGAGCACACTTCCAGCGCACCGTCGAGTGTTGCACCAGGTAGATTTGCCTTCTGGGCGATGTACCCATTATTATATGTCTTAGGGTGCATTTGTCTCCCGGGCGATGTACCACTATTATAGGATACATTCGTCTCCCGGGCGATGTATCTACTATATACCATTACATCCTTGGCTTGGATCATTCAGGTAGTAGCAGGCAGGTAATTGGACTTGGATTTCTCAAACTTGCATTTGTTAGTAATTAGGATTGTGACAACCCTAGTTAGCTAATGTATAAACCCGTACTCATTGCTTGGCCGTAATTATTGTATGGAGTCCAGTCTAGTCTAGTTTTGTCTAGGCATTGTCCGGATTTATTTATTTTCAGTACATCATTATTATGCTTTACTTTTGTCGACAAATGATTAGATACTAAAGTTCTGTTCAGGAGAAGGGTTACAACCCCGGTCCTTATTTGGTTTACGTGTTGTAACTTGGGTTTCGGAATAGTTTCTAAGTTATCTTATCATTTGTCGTTCTATATAGACCTAACATGCTCACATGCTCCAGTTACCTAACATGCTCACATATTCCAGTTACCCTACATGCTTACATGTTCCAGATATCTTACATGTTCCAATTACCTAACATGCTCACATGTTTCAGTTACCCTACATGCTCACATGTTCCAGTTATCTTACATATCTAAGTTATCTAACATGCTCACATGTTCAGTTTAATTCACATGTCCACAGTTTACATTATATCACATGCCCATTACTTTATGCTACATGTTGCTTTACTTATTTTTTTTCTATTCTCGAGATAAGTGCATTGGTAGCACACGAGTCTCGATTTGCTTTTACTTATTTCTGTTTCTATTCGTTGATATGATTTGCATACTGGTTTTAGTTCATATGGCTTCCTTGTGGTACTTTCTATTGGGGGTCTGAACCCACTGGTTTTGCATTGACCAGATTTAGTTGAGGAGCCCGAGGATCTTTCGTACCTTCTACTCATTGGTGATTACCCAGAGCACCAGAGTACTTGAGTGGTTTTCTTCTTTTGTCCACTAGC
Source organism: Iris pallida (assembly GCA_029216955.1). Classification (NCBI taxonomy): domain Eukaryota; kingdom Viridiplantae; phylum Streptophyta; class Magnoliopsida; order Asparagales; family Iridaceae; genus Iris; species Iris pallida. The sequence continues at coordinate 1,791,946 of JANAVB010021200.1, forward strand.
TATGTACATTATTCTTTTGTGGCATTTAGCCTCCGAACACGTGCTTAGCTCGTATTTTAGACTTGACATTTAGCCTACGGGCCTAAACATGATTTGCGTATTCTAGACTATAGCTAGAGCTTATCATGTATGACTATTACTCTTGCTAGTCTTCACTTTGTATTACTAGCTTCATGATCATCCATGTATATATAGTTTGGGACGCTTTACTATTTTATGTCTGATGATCATACTTCTTGTACTTTATATATTTGCTTGTGATTGAGATACCTAGGATTTTTGATCTAGGATTGCCTGTTGGATTTTAGTAGTAATCCCCATGTCTATACAGCTTATACGTTATTTCGGAGTACTGGAGTACTTTGATATACGTAGCTGGCCTGGTCCGTCCCTACTTGCCAGTATTCTGGTTCTGGGGCGTGACATAGATTTTAGTGGTGGCCCATACAGGTCTGATTTATCAGATATGTGGGGGTTACTGATGTTTAGATATCTCAGTCACAATTTTGCGTTATTGATATCCTTCGTGTTATTCTATATCTCTGATCCTTTGACCTGATATCTGCCTTGATCGTTGATCTTTCATGTTCCCTCGATTTGATCCTGGTGTCCTTTAACTTTCGGAGGCACTATTCCTAATCCTTTCGATCATCTTGTTTGGGTTTTGCTGATGACAGGTCAGCAATCTTCTGTCGGGCCAGTTATGGAGGATCAGTCTCAACATTCAGGGGCAGAGTTCAGAGTTGACCCGAGGGCGGAGGTGTCAGTTTCGCCTGATCAGCCAGCAGGGTCAGTCCTGCCAGAGTCCAGCTTCACCGGCTACCCCGATAGTCCAGTAGTATATGGCTCAGGTATCGGTTCAATAGCAGCAGGTCAGAGCAGCAGTTTCAAGACGTGGACAGGCAGAGTCTAGTATGTTAGAGCAGATTTTGACTGAGGGCGGCCATGTTGTAGGTATTGTCCTATTCTGCTTCCACTCTTATTTATCTCTTGGGTTACGCATATTTGGCGAGTTTCTCATCCCACTCTTCTGTCTTCGTATCTTGAGATACATGATATTTAGCATATGTCTCGACTACGAAGATACGTCCTGGGTAGAGTCATGTCTTAGACTAAGTCATTGGTACCGACTTACTTTGAGACTTGACCCTATCTGCTTTGGAAGTCAGCGTAGGCCAGCGAGGCGGGTCCTTATGCAACTGACACAGGAGACATATTTATTCGTATGCCTCCATACCTTCTCGATTGTGGTTGTGTTATTGCTTACGCATTTACTTATATTACTGTTGTTATTATCTTACTAACATGCCATGCTTTGTTTTGATTGACATAATTTTTCAGCTCTTTGGTTTGGTTTTCATGCTTGACAAGATTTAGGAAATTTCGAGGACGAAATTTATTTTTAAGTTGTGGAGAGTTGTGAGACTCGTCTCACATTATCAGTATTTATATACGGATACGTATTTTGTAGTATATTTCGTATTTTCTTGGTCTTCGTAATGCTTTAAATTTTTTCCTAACTTATAGATTTTCTTCTTGGCTGACATACCTCCAGTATACCGGTGTATACCGACGGCATACTGTCCGGGCAGATTTTCTACATTTTAGATACTTTCGATTTCAGATATTTTCATGAATAGTGTTTTCGATATTTTCGTGAATAGTATTTTAGATATTTTCATGAATAGTATTTAGATATTTTCATGAATAGTGTAGATGCAACCTATTACCCATTGGATATTTGGTTTTGTTTGGATGGCCACGATTGACTTAGATTTTGACATGGATCATGATCCAACGGCTAAGATTAATTTCCTCTTCTATATATACCATTTTACTTTCTCTTTCCTCTCTCTCTCTCTTCATTCTCCTCACTCTCTCTTCATTTTTTCTTCCCTTCTCTCCCCTTTGGGGCTTTCTAAGAGCTTGGCCTTGAGGCCTTGGGTTGTTTCACTTAACAAAATGCCTTGAAGAAATTGGCTTTTGAAAATAAAACGAGAAAAAGTACAAGAAATACAAATTTGATTATGGGGAAGTATTGCTATGGAAGTCTGATTCGTAAATGATCACTTTGTTCCTTGGACCATATGATGATGATGAAGATCACTGCTTGAAGTAGAACAACTGGAAGAACTAAGTCACCAGAAAGGTATCGACGCACTTGGGCACTGATGGCGAGGCCGAAAGCTTTCCTGCTTTGCTTCACTCTGTTCTGAAAGAAAAGTTGAAGAAGAATGCTCTGGAGAATCAAAATCTCTAAGTTCTGATCTCTGTATTCTCTCCTCTCTCTGTGTGTCTCCTTGTCTGTCTCTCTGTGTCCTTCGTTATGAGAAAAATAAGTCTATTTATAGACTTAGGCTCTTGTGCGTAAAAACTCAGCAAAAGTTCCATCTTTACGCTAACAACTGCCACTCATGATCGAAGCCATCCTCTGCATATGTTGACGTGTGTCCCATCACTTCAGTAAGGATAGAATGCATGTACACACGTTCATCGAGAAGAGTGGCATGAAAGCCACATAAGCAAACCACGTTTCAAACTGGTGGAGGAGAATAGGGCGTAAAAATAGCCCCAATGTACTCTGAGCGTAAAGCAGTAGATTTGGCAAAAAATGGCCTTGACATAGACTTCCCACGTAAAGTGGTTATTAAATAACCTTGAGCGTAAAAGCAGCTCAAATAGACTTTACGCACACGTCGACTGTTGAGCGTAAAGGCTCGTATAATCTTCGTGTGTAAAAGAAGCCGTAGTGTGAGCGTAAAGTAGCTCAATCCACACACTAAATGACAACATTGGTCTCTGTGTAAAAACAAATCCCTTTGTGATATATGCCATCATTAATATCTCTATGTCAGAGTTTGCATTAAATGCGAGATTTGACAGCTTTGTCCAGCGTAAAAGTGGCTGCTCTGTCCTTGGCGTAAAACCATGGGTGTAGACCCGAGCGTAAAATGATCATCCTGCTTTGGCGTAAAGCGATTAGCCTAGTCTTGGGCGTAAAGAGATTACCCGCTATGCTAGGCGTAAAGCAGATCACTTATGAATGAGATGACTCTTTCTTTGAAGCACTTTTTACGCTCCTACAAGACCCCCTTCAAAGTTTTCAAATATCTCCAAAATTTGAAACACTTTGAACAGAAGCGTAAAAGTTGAGATTTGATCAGTCAGCGTAAAATTCGGGATACGCAACCGTCATCTGCGTAAAAGCGGAGATATCCAACAGTCGGCGTAATTTTCCAAAAAAATAATGTCGGTCAACACTTAACCGTCACAATAAATTTCTTTCTCGAAACTTTCGAATGTCTCCTCATCTTCCCGAGTGAGCAGTTTCCAACGAGGAATGTGAAGAGTTGCTTTGATTTGTATAAATAAGGACAAATTCTTCACTCTTGTCATTCATCCTCATAGTGACATGGTGCCAAAGAACGAGATTACTAACAAAGAGGCTTCGAGCTCCAGGCTTGATTTTGAGCGAGCATGCAACCTTTTAGAGTGCTTTGGACTGACTCCTGCAGTCTTTAGTCGCATCGATGGTGGTCCCCCAACTGCGTACGAAGGGCCAGGAGATGCAGAAGCATTTCTTAATCTGATACGTCGCTCCGGGATTCGCAATATGCACGAACTAGATACTTCCCTTCGTCAGCCCGACGAGGGAGAGAAAAAATAATGTTTTTACGAATCTTTTATCTGTAGGGGGCCACTCCCCCTTTTTTTTTATAAATAAAGTCTGATGTTAATCTCGTCTGTTGGTATATAGAACTGTTCAGCACTTATTTTGACTGCTTCTATGGTTGTTAATTTCCAAGAAACAAACCAACACGTGGCATCTGTCTTGTGGTTACGAGAGCCTTTAAATAGGATCTTCTCCCGAAATAGACTCATACCAATCAGTTTCTTCAGCCTTTATAAATAGCCGAGAATGTTTCATATATTCTCATTCTTGTTCCTCTGAAGATAACTTTCTGCAATGTCGTTCTCCAACAAGTGACAATGGCAAAGCTGTCCAATGGTGTTCCTTTGTACGCTCGGTCATTAGACGTAGATTCAACCATCATTAGAGCCAAACCATTTGGCTTAAGTGGTAAGTCCGACTATAAGCAAATATCTATCTTCGAATTTTCTGTTGGAAACAGGTATTCATGAGCGTAAATTCTTGACGAGCGTAAAAAAAAATCCTTGCTGAAGCACTGGCGTAAAAGCCTTACCGAAGCTCTGGCGTAAAAGCCTTGCTGAATTACTGGCGTAAAAGCCTTGCTTAATCACTGGCGTAAAAGCCTTGCTGAAGCACTGGCGTAAAAGCCTTGCTGAATCAAAGGCGTAAAAGCCTTGCTGAATCACTGGCGTAAAAGCCTTGCTGAAGCACTGGCGTAAAATGTCTTGTGATCTGTTTTTAGTTAGCGTTTAATACGCATCTGATAATACTTCTGTTTTAAAACACTTCTTCTTTGTTGTTTTCTGCAGAAGTTTGGTTGAGCAGCTTTTCCAGAACCGGCATTGGCGATTTTGACGCTATGAGGAGCATTCTTCTGACATCAACATCAGGGAGCTCATGCGCTTTTGACGTGTAAATCAGACAACTCAGAACTCTTCGTGGGATAGAAGGGTCTTCCTCTGTTGGTAGAAAGAGCCTTTATACATGGAGAGTTGGATGGTGGAGTCAACTCTACCCCGAGAAATCGGGTAGTAGAGTTCCTTTCACGGCAGAACTAGGAATCGTATCCCAATGCTGGATGCGTTCCTATCTCCTTTGAGGTGCCGCCACTAATCCACCAATTGTATTGGCAGCAACACGCCTTCGGGCTGCCATACCCTGGGGTTCTCCTCTCGTCTGAGAGAGAAGACCAGAGTTTGATTCCTTCTGTTCTGGTTGCCACAAAGGCTTGGACAACAAGGAATTGACACCAACAACAAAACCGACGAAGAAGATCCAAAGAAGAAACAGATCTCCATTAGGCTATCGTTGTGTGTATAGAATGAAAATCTAAGAATGTAATAGATTTCCATTATAACTTGTAAGAAAGTCTAAGAAATATAATAGACTTTTTTTGATGGTATGGGAATGGAAATGATGATTCTTCTATGATCAATGATTTGTATCTATCTGGATGTAATATGGACATGATAGATAAATGAAATCTTATTTTCTGTTTTAGAGTATATAATACTATCAGAGGTAATATGGACATAATAGTATATGTGAACTCAAAAGAAAATTAGATTAGTATCTATGCAGAGGTCAAATAGAAGTGATAGATAGGAAAAGTAAGTAGATTTAGTATTTATTCAGAGGTCATGGAAACATGATAAATAGCGAATCCCACTTTCTAATCAATTGATAAAATAGAAGATATAAAATCCCTTTCCCAGGAGACAAGAAATCAGCTTAACCAAACCTTGGTAGCTGGGGACTAAGGAGACAGATGTCATGAACATATGGGTCAAAACGATGGACGAACCAACGTATTTTTCGGGGAAAAAAATATTGATTCGATTCTACGTTGAAATGAATGAACCCGATGGAGCGAATGGACAGGTCTTTTTGGGAATGAAAGGTTGTTCTCAATCTTCAAAGACCGGTTCATCAACAGTCCTCTTCTATAAATAGGCGAGAACTCTCTGTAACATTTCATTCTTATTTCTACTCCTCCATTGGAAATGTCTTCCGAGGATGCACAGCAAAAGAATGAAGTTTCCAGGAAAATTGAGGACGTCGCTGAGATATGTCCCCTTGAGCCAACAGTGGTGGGCCCGACTCAAGTAGGCAACAGCTCTTCTATGCCCAAGCTACCATAAGATATCCTTGCGTTCTTAGTAGAGCCAGGGAAAACTCCTGAAGAAGAAGCGTCGAGGATGGCTGTCTGCAAATTTTTCATGAGTTCAGGAAACGACGCCTTCTATGCATTGGTTGACTATGTATTCAGTAACGAAGGGAGTGGCCCTCATCCTTAATCTTTTGTCTCGAACAAAAATAATAAAAGGAGCTTTATTTTTATTCTGTCTCCTTTTTTTTATATATAGTATTTCTTAAGAAACTTGCCATTGATTGGCATCATGAGCAGATCTCCATTGGGCTTTAATAATCGATAGGCGCCATTGGAAAATACGGACTCAATTACATAAGGGCCTTCCCATTTTGCTTGGAATTTCCCTTTACTTTTATGAGTCATCACCATCGGTCTCCGAACAGCTAATACAAGTTCGCCAACTTTGAATACCCTCTCTTTAACTTTACGATTGAAAGTTCGAGATATGCGGGCTTGATATAGTTCAATGTGCTGTTGTGCTTGAAGACGTTTCTCATCCAATCCTTCAAGTTCTTGGAGTCGTAAGCGATCATTATTCTCTGTAGTTAGCTCATTAGCAATAGCTATTCGTAGAGATGGGATCTGGATTTCTAATGGGAGGACAGCTTCACATCCATAAACCAATGAAAATGGTGTAAAACCAGTAGGAGTCCGGACTGTTGTTCGATAAGCCCATAAACACTCTCCAAGTTTCTCATTCCAATCACGTTTATTAGAAGAGACAAACTTTTTGAGAAGTTTAATGATCGTCTTATTGAAAGCTTCGGCTAAACCATTAGCAGCTGGATTATAAGCCGTAGAAGCCAAATTCTGAATTCGATTCTTGTCACAGAATCGATAAAATGCTTGACTGGCAAATTGTGGACCATTGTCATAAATTATTCATCGAGGGATCCCGAAGCGATAAATGATATGGTGTTTGATGAAGCTGATCATGTTAGATGTTTTCACTTCCGCAAGGGGAACTGCTTCTGCCCACTTAGAAAAGTAATTTGTTATAGCTAATATGAACCGATGTCCTTTAATAGAAGGAGGATTAATAGGACCAATGACATCCATACCCCAAGCTTCGAAGGGCCAAGAGGCTGCTGTAGGATGTAGAAATTCAGTTGGTTGATGAATAAAATCAGCATGAATTTGACATGCTATACATCTTCTGGCATAGTCTACAGCATCTGCTATCATAGAAGGCCAATAATACCCCATTCTTCGAATGCGGTCTTGTAATTTAGGACCTGGTTGATGAGCACCATAAATACCATCATGAGCTTCTCGTAGTGTTTGTTTAGCTTTACTTTCTGAGAGACAACGCAGCAAGAGTCCATCATAGGAACGACGGTATAGCATATGTAAAGACGAATCATAATAAAATCGAAACGATCGTCTTTTGATTGATGCAGCTTCTTTCGGATCTTTAGGCAAAATCCCATGGATTGCATAATCAATGAATGGAGTTCTCCAATCTTTCTGCTGGGAGCTTGACTCTGTAGTATAACTTTGTTCAATATACAAATTATTCTTAACACAGAACAAGTCTCGATCCAACAAAGTAATTGTATTTTGTCTTCGGATTGGAATAGCCAGGTCTGCCGCTAAACTAGCAAGAGGATCAGCTTCCACATTCTGAGAGCATGGTACAAATTCAATGAAGAATCCTTTGAATGAAAGGACCAACTCGACTACCACATGATGATAAGGGATGAGATCAGGATTTCTGACTTCATAAGTCCCTCTAACTTGATTAACGATCAATTGGAAATCTTCATAAGCTTCTAGGAACTCAATATCCAGTTGTTTTGCTACTTGGAGACCGATCAATAGAGCATTATATTATGTTACATTGTTGGAGCATGGTTCATTGAGAGAATAGGCACGATATATGACCATTTTGTCAGGAGAAACCAAGATGATTCCTACCCCAGAGACAATATTGCCTTTAGGTCCTACTCGTGATGCTCCATCAAAATATAATTGCCATATGTCATTCTTCAAAGTTAGGTTACAATCCACGACTTCATCTGGAATGTCCTCATATAATTTTGATGTTTCAGGTATAGGGTGAGCAGCCAAGAAATCGGCTAATGCTTGACCCTTTATTGATTTCTGAGGTACATAAACCATGTCATAAGGAGTAAGCAACATCGCCCAAGTGGCCAACCTGGAGTTAAGAATGCTAGGTTTTCTCATCAATACCCGAATGGGATTTATTCTGGAGATGACATGAATAGTCTGCCCTGTCACATAATGTCTTATCTTTTGGACAGCAAAAACCAAAGCTAGATATTCCTTTTCTATAGGAGTATACTTGTGTTCAGCTCCGACCATTATTCTGCTCAGATAATAAATTGCTTGCTCATGACCCACATCACTTTTTTGTGCAAGAAGAGCGCCAAGTGAATGATCCAAGGCTCGAACATATAGCAAAAATGGCCTTCCTACCACCGGGGGTACCAGAACAGGTGGGTTTGTAAGGTATTGCTTAATGTCATTGAAGGCTTTCTGACACGCTTCATCCCAAACAAAAGATACACCTTTCTTTAATAGACGGGAGAAAGGTTGACATCTTCCAGAAAGATTAGATATAAATCTTCTGATATAAGCAATACGACCCTGAAAGCCACGGAGTTCTTTCAGATTGTGAGGAGGACGCATTTCAAGAATTGCCTTAACCTTATCAGGATCAACGTAGATACCCTGAGAAGTAATGACAAATCCTAAAAATTTGCCACTGGAAACCCCTAAGAAAGACTTAGTAGGGTTCATTTTCAACTGATGCTGGCGCATCAATTCAAATAATGTCCTCAAGTCCTGAATGTGATCATCCTTTGATCGACTTTTAACAGCGATGTCATCTATATAGCTTTCAACTATCTTCCGTAGATGTTCTTGAAAGATGTTGCTCATAGCCCGTTGATACGTGGCACCGACATTTTTAAGACCAAACGGCATAACTGTATAGCAGTAGACCCCAAGGGGTGTACAAAAAGCAGTGTGCTTCTCATCTTCTGGATGCATCTTGATCTGATTGTATCTTGAGAATCCGTCCATAAAAAACATGCGTTCAAAACCACATGTATTGTCTATCATGACATCAGTAATTGGAAGTGGAAATTCGTCCTTTGGACAAGCTGCATTAAGATCTCGATAATCTATACAAACTCGGACTTTTTCGTTCTTCTTCATGACAGGAACAATATTGGCAACCCAATTCGGGTGTTGTTCTTCACGAACAAATCCACATGTGATCAACTTTTTGACTTCTGCTTCAATTGTATCCATCATATCTGGTCTAAAACGCCATTGCTGTTGTTTTACAGGCTTGACGTTGGGCAGAATATTGAGTTTATGAGTAGTAACTTTAGGATCTAGGCCTGGCATATCCTCATAACTCCATGCGAAAATGTCAATATATTCTTTGATAAATTTTATCAATTGTTTTTTTTCATCTTCAGCAAGATTTTTACTGATGAATATTGGTTTGGACGTAGCTCCATCCCCAACATCAATCTGGATGACCTCGTCTTCTGTAGGTGGCTGTCGCTGTTCAAAACGGAGTTCCCACTGAGTATCCATCTGTTGTGCCCAAGGATCATTCTCAAATGGTTCTAATTTATTATCAGTTTGAACCATATTGACTGAGAATATTTGTCCAGATTCATCTTCAGATTGAATTTCCTCTGAATTTGATGATTGCGAAGAGCTAGAAGAGAATTCTTCTTGCATATCATCCTTAAACATGTAGGACGGATCATATCCCAACCCATGACGAATCTTTTGGTAAAAAGGATCACCACATAAGGGTAATCATCTACCCTTGCCTTGATTGAGACCTTGCATAGTCTTCAAGTCTATCCCATGTTCTGGATAATCTTGATAGATTATTGACTATACTTGTCAATTCGAATTCTTCCCTTGTCTTTATCCTTCAGCTCATCTGCCTGAGCAACAGGGATATTTCTAGCCAGGCCAAACATAATTTAGCGCTTGTTTTTCTTATCAGACGGAACCACGAAATAAGATTCTTTGTGACGTCTAAAAGTTACGCAAGCTTGTGATGAAGCGGCCACAGGTAGAAGATAAGAAGAAGATGTTAGGAACCTTTGAGCATAAGGTCCAACATCTATATGAGGAGAAAAATAATTTTCCTTATGATCGATGTATAAAGTTTCTTCTGGCTCAATGTCGCTTTTGTATGGATGACTTTGATTATCAGAAGATAAGGTCATCCTTTCAATAAATTTGACAGCCGTATACTCGAAAAGGAAATCTTCGTTGATATCAAAAGGTACAGAATGATCAATATTTACATCATTTACAATTTGACTGCTACGCTTCGGATTAATCATCAGTGGACCATTATCAGTCTTCTGCGTAGTTTTATCAAGATTGACAATCAATGGTGGTTCTGCGTCATTCGTACAAGAAGTACGTCCTTTGACCTTGATCATAAAAGGTTGAACTTAGCTCTTAGCAGGAATATTTATTGATTCCTCAGATGAAGTTTGAGTTCTTCCTTTAACCTTGATTATCAGAGGTTGATCATTGACAGATTGGGATTGGATTCGTCCCTTGACTATGATCTTCAAAGGTTGCTCCTCTGGTGGATCTTCATTAATAGATTGATCCTCGGTAGGTGATTGCTCTTCAGCCATATCTGATATCTCTTTCACATGCTCTTGTTTATAAAGTCTTAAATCAGAAAAATAGGCTTCGACACCCTTGAAGGGATTGATATCAGCAAACTCCATTTTCACAACTACTTGGGAATCCACAAACTTGAAGCATTGGTGGAGAGTTGAAGGTACAATATTATGCTCATGAATCCACGGTCTCCCCAAAAAAATATTATAGGAGACGTCTGAGTTGATAACATAGAAAGTTACCGTTGTTCGAAGATCACCAATCTGAATCTGCAGATGAATCTTCCCCAATGGCTTGCTCTTGCCAGAGTTAAAACCGACTATCATAGTACTAGTGTAAGTCAAATCACTAGTAGGGATCCTCAGGGGCCTTAGCATACTCTGAAGAATTATGCTAATTGAGGATCCGGGATCAATGTAAATCCTGTCAATTTTAGTGGATCCAATATACCCGGTATAGCATAAAGGCCTGTCATGCTTGTTTTGCTTCAACAACATATCTTCTTGTGTAAAGGTGATGTTGGGAATTGCTTCCATCACACTATGACATTGTGGACATGACATTGGTATATTATCAGGAGTCTTGAGTTGAGCCAGGCATGAATCTGCTTGAAGTAAAGCTTCACTCAAAGTCTTTCTGCTTTCTCTGGAAAGGCGAAGTAACTCAAATATAGATAGTCTAGCCGGAGTATTGGCTAACTGGGCTAGAATATCGAATTTGTAAGGCTTCATTACTACCCCCTGACTGGAAGCAGACTTCAATGGGACGTCGAAGCGTACTGCTTTCTGTTTCCCCTTTTCAACCACAGAAGGTTTAGCAGGAACAGAAGAGGATTGAGTTGGTAGTGTCTCCACTACGTCTTCAGCTTCTTTGGAGGACCCCTCATAGTTTTTATGGTACTCTTTTTCCAGATCTTGTACCAGCAAAAGATTCTTCTTCAGACTCAGGAGAAGGAAGTACTATATTACAGGATTTTGTCTTCCCTCTCTTAGTTTTCTTCTTATGTGGATTGTTATGAGGAGCTTCAGAACCCAATCCAAGAGTGGAATTTTGACTTTGAATCTATAAAGGAAGTCGTATTCCTTTATCATAATTCAAACCTTCTGCCTTTTGAAAGTCATAACCCATCTTCTTCATGAGATAAACAGATTGCTGACTATACAAGTGAGTGGGCAGTAGACTTTTAGCAAATGGTTCCTCAGAGGAAGAAGAAGGGATCTCTGTATCCACAAGAGAATGAGGAATAGATGTCTTTGTAACTACAGGAGGAGAAGGATTCGGGATACGAGGAGAAATCCCTGTCGGAGCTTTTTATAAGCAGCAAAGATTTGTTGTGCCTGATATAAAGGAACACTATTCATGGCTAGCCACTGCTGATGAGTAAGCTTGAGCTTGATAGAAGAAGCTAGACTTGGAGGACAGATGTTCAGTCCTTTCAGTCTATCCTCTAAAGGAAGGCCATCCCATAGGTGATCCAAGTCATCGGGATCTGGAATAACATGGGAAATCATGTTACAGGTTTTGACTTTCTTGCCCTTCTTGGATTTTAAAGTTTTATCTTCACTTTCCAACTCAGGCACTAAGTCAGGATGTACCCACATGAATTCACCATTCTTTAGTGTAAGCGGCAATAATCCTGCATTTTCTTCTCTAGCAGGCGGGATATTCACGATCTTCATCATCGCCTTCGAAATTGGGATGATTCCATCTGGGACTTGCTGCGGAGGAAAATCTCTGAACTGAAGAGAAACCATATTGGTCGTAACCGTATGGTCATCGTTGGTCAAAGCAATAGCACTACCATTTATCAGCTCTTGGATTTTCTTTTTCAAGACATAGTAAGCACTGGTAGGATGATTAATATATCTATGATAGATACAATATTTGGGATTATCAGTCAGATTTACCTCATTAGGCCTCTTTGGTTCCGGAATTTGAAGTTTACCACTCTTCACCAGACATTGAAATATTCCTGGGATATCACTTTCGTCAAAAGAATATTCTTCCTTTGGCCTAGAAGATTCTTGATTGTTCGGCGTCGTTTTATTCTTGGAAAGATTGACCATAAGAGTATCTTTTCCTCTCACATTACGATTGCCAGGATTATTACTAGGATTACTTTTCTTTCCTTTATCTTCTGAAGTAAAAATCATCCCATGCTCTCGAGCCAACCTACCATTGGTCTCGGCAGAAACTGCTGCTATGATAAACGAAGCCCAATCTGAGAATTGGGAACCCGTGAAAACAGCGATGGATGGTCGCAGATTCATCTTACATATATCAATCAACGCTGAATCTGGCATACCAGGAGGCATCTTTAAAGTCGCCTGTCGGAAACGTTCGATGAACGTCCGAGTATCTTCTTTCTCCTTTTGTTTGATTTTTATCAAGGAAGACATGTTCATGTCCATACCTCCTTCATAGAAACGGGAAAGAAACATTGCCTTGAATTCGTCAAAAGACGAAATAGAATTATCGGGTAAACTACGATACCAGTCGTAAGCTGAACACGTCAGGCACCCGATGAACACTCGAGTGAGAAGAGCATCATTTTTCTACAAGTGTACAGTCATAATATCAAAATAATTGATATATTGACTGGGAGATGCTTTTCAATCGAACAAAACCATAGATTGTGGCTTGAATTTCGGTGGAAAGGGTATATCATTCCAATGAGGAGGATAAGGTTGCTTGATCCCTAACCTCTGGAGTTGATCTTTGTGCCTCAAAACTTTAAACTGTGATTTGAGCTCACGCACTGCTTGAATGGCTTCACTGGTTTGGGGAAGCACATTTGATTGAATGGTTATTGGATGTACCGTAAACCCCATTGGAGGTGGTACATCTTCAGGAATGATGGGATCTGGAGATGCAGAATTCTGATTAACAGCAGGATCTTGAGTATTCAAAGGTATTTCAGCCCCTTGACTATCTTGAGTTTGTGCTGCTACTGGTACTGGTGTTATTACCGTCGGCTGAGCAGTTTGCTGATTCAAAATTATCGGATGCATACTTTGCACCATGTTAAGCATATCTTTCAGTGATTGCTCAACGGCAGTGAGACGTTGTTCTGTATTAGCAGATAACGTCTCTGGTTCATCTCCAACAGCGTAGGATTCAAACTCTCTTGAAGATACGGAAGGATTTGTATAGAAGTATGAATCCACACTATCGGTATCAGACTCAAAAGATTGAGTACCCCCAGCTTCTGAATTAGAAGTCTGCAATTTCCTTTGTCTTCTTGATCGAGTATTCTGATATACTCCTTCAAAGGAATCAAGAAGTCTGTTGAACTGTTGTTGACCTGGAGTTTGGGACATGTTCCGTCTTAGACGTCGTCCTCTGTTAGTATGCGATGCCATGTTGACTGATACATATGACAGCTCATCTTCTTGGTCTTCAGCTTGATGTTGAAGCGAATTAAAACTCAATCGATCAAAAATTGACCGTTTTGAAGCTGAACAACAACAATTGATCACAACCTGGCGATATTCACAATGATGTTTTTCTTGGGGGAGCGTCACTGGAGATTGTGAATTCTTACGCTTTTGTATGAGCAATTCACGTAAGTCAGAAGAAGTGGAGGGAGTATTCTTCTTTATCACATTAGGGGTAGAAAAACGTTTAGTACCCTGTGTGTAAAGAAGATTACTAGCAGCATTCGCAGAACCAAATTGTGTATTTCTACGCGTTTGGAGTTGTGTGCGTAAATCTTGAGATTTTTGAGCACGAAGGACTCCATCTTCATGGCGCGTGATTTGCAAGTTTGGTACTTTGCGTAAAGCAGTATAAGAAGGTTGTTGGTGTAGGACAGAAGTTTTACCAACAACATTTTTACGCTGTATGCGTTTAGGTACATTCACATTAGATGTGCAAACATCGTTGTGAATTTTGTCTACACTGTCACAGACAGGAGACTTACCTTTACGCATAAAACGTAAAAATTGATTATCTACCACGTCACAGACGGAAGATTTTGTTTTACGCGAGGAGCGTAATTTGTGTGTGTCTACCACGTCACAGACGGAAGACTTATTTTTACACTCAGAAGCATTAGAATCTGCCACATTACAAATGGGAGACTCATTCTTATGCCTTGAACGTAAAACTTAGTTTTTACCCAGTAGACGTAAAACCTGGTTCTTACGCAGTGGGCGTAGAATCCGATCATCTACACCGTCACAAACGGGAGACAAATTGTCACACTTAGAGAGCGACGCCGAAGTAAGGACTGCCTCGTTATGAACGGGAGTCCCTACGACAGGAGGGGGAAGTATTCCCTTGTTAACAACAGCAACAGAGAGATCAGAAGCTATTTTGGATTTAGGAATCCAAACTTTTCGTGCTTTGCGAGACTTTTGAACATTGGAGCAGCGAGAACCACCCCCTGTTCGGAGCATTTCTTCGAAGGCAGTCTGGTCGAAGTGCACAACCAGAGTCTTCTTGGTCGAACCGACCAAAACATCATCATATTGAGCAATTGCCTCCTCGTCAGAGGAGAAGGTCGTCCCCAGCAGAGTCGCCATTTTTGTTTCACTTAACAAAATGCCTTGGAGAAATTGGCTTTTGAAAATAAAATGAGAAAAAGTACAAGAAGTACAAATTTGATTCTGGGAAAGTATTGCTATGGAAGTCTGATTCGTAAATGATCACTTTGTTCCTTGGACCATATGATGATGATAAAGATCACTGCTTGAAGTAGAACAACTGGAAGAACTAAGTCACCAGAAAGGTATCGACGCACTTGGGCACTGATGGCGAGGCCGAATGCTTTCCTGCTTTGCTTCACTCTGTTCTGAAAGAAAAGTTGAAGAAGAATGCTCTGGAGAATCAAAATCTCTAAGTTCTGATCTCTGTATTCTCTCCTCTCTCTGTGTGTCTCCTTGTCTGTCTCTCTGTGTCCTTCGTTATGAGAAAAATAAGTCTATTTATAGACTTAGGCTCTTGTGCGTAAAAACTCAGCAAAAGTTCCATCTTTACGCTAACAACTGCCACTCATGATCGAAGCCATCCTCTGTATATGTTGACGTGTGTCCCATCACTTCAGTTAGGATAGGATGCATGTACACACGTTCTTCGAGAAGAGTGGCATGAAAGCCACGTAAGCAAACCACGTTCCAAACTGGTGGAGAAGAATAGGGCGTAAAAATAGCCCCAATGTACTCTGAGCGTAAAGCAGTAGATTTGGCGAAAAATGGCCTTGATATAGACTTCCTGCGTAAAGTGGTTATTAAATAACCTTGAGCATAAAAGCAGCTCAAATAGACTTTACGCATAGGTCGACTGTTGAGCGTAAAGGCTCGTATAATCTTCGTGTGTAAAAGAAGCCGTAGTGTGAGCGTAAAGTAGCTCAATCCACACACTAAACGACAACATTGGTCTCTGTGTAAAAACAAATCCCTTTGTGATATATGCCATCATTAATATCTCCATGTCAGAGTTTGCATTAAATGCGAGATTTGACAGCTTTGTCCAGCGTAAAAGTGGCTGCTCTGTCCTTGGCGTAAAACCATGGGTGTAGATCCGAGCGTAAAATGATCAGCCTGCTTAGGCGTAAAGCGATTAGCCTAGTGTGAGCACCCTGAATTTTGGGTTGATTTTTTTTTTAATTTTCTGATTGAACTGGTTTCGATAAATAATTTTTCTGTTTATTTATCCTTAAGTGTGCTCTTCCGTGCCTTTGATATTTGGAGTGTCAGGGATGTTCAACTCTGGAAATCTTCTTCACGAGTTTTGGAGTAGACATGATTACCTTCATGATGGTATATAGTGTCCCACTTAAACTTGTTCCCTTGTGATCTTTTTGCTTCACTGAACTTCGGGTCGATTTAGACCATTTGATTATTATTTATTTTCCTACTCTTTTCCTTGATCATTTTCAGCACGTTACCGTAACATTTAAATTGGGAGCGCAAGACCAGTCAGTTTCTTGAAACCAACTTCTCATTGATGATCTACTCGAGACGCTTGTCACCCATGACCTTCGTTTCCCACTTAGACACGTCATTTTGTGCTCCATTTGCTTCGTACAACTTTTCTGATGCGTGATCCGATTTTATTTCACGTCACGGCGTCACATTCATTTTCCAACTTGATTTATGGGTCCCCTGTCGACCAAAACCTGTCAACCCCAATTATGGACATGGCCCATATTGAGCCTACTACCCGTCCGCCACTTGTGTCCCATTTATTGGAATCCCCATGTGCTACTTATTTACCCATGATCATCAACGTCTATTTTTTAATTCAATTATTGTATAATGTCCGGTTTTAGATCCAATCCGGCTCCACCGAGTCCAATCCAGCTTTATGTTTCCCTCCATTATGACACCCTCATATTTTCTTGCCCAAAAATATCTAGTACTCATTTTACCTATTTTTTTAAATATTTAATGGGAAATTTTCCATTGATTTATTTCCCTTGGAATAACCTATTTCTCCATTTATTCCTAGCCATAGATCTTCCTACATTAATCACATCCATTAATTTCCCCCCCACACTTTCACAACTATTCCCCAGCCGGCCCTAACTCCTAAGTCTCCTTTTCTCTCTCTCTCCATCATTTATTACTACTCTTCTTCTCTCTCTCTCTTCCTTAATTAATTTTTCCCACAACTCCTACAACCTACAATACTACACAGCAGCAACACCATTAGCAACCAACACCCGATACCCACTCTATCACCCGACCTCACACCAGCCTCCTCCTGGCCCGGCCTTCGCCGCCGGCCATGGCCACCATCATTCTCCTCCCATCCTCCTCCTTCTCTTCTCCTCAACACTACCATCAACTCCATAACCGAACCGCCACCATCACCATGGTCTTCACCAAGCTGCACCACTCCACAGCCATCACCCCCTCGCTGCGTGGCCGCCGCCCCCTCGCCGGCCGACCATGCCCTCGCCGTCGCCTGACCTGGCAGTGCGCAGCCCGCGCTCCACAGCAGCAGCGGCTGTACCGCAGCAGGCACGCACACGCGCGCGCGCACGGGCCGCCGTCGTGCGCCGCCGCGCCGCCGTATGGGCCGCCGTGGCCCCTGGCCGTGCACCCCCTCTCTCCGACGAACCTTCCCTGACGGCCACCGTCCTCCGGGACGCGCCGTCGAGGCGATTTGTGCGCTTTGAACGACGTCCCGTCGTGACGAGCTCGGGAACGACGCTGAAATGTCGCCCCGTCGCAGCAACTTCGTACGCATTTTCCCGGAGATCCGACCGTTGGATCGGCAATTTCTTTGCTCCGTCACAATCTCGGTATATCCACCTTCATTCCTGTCAATTTTCGTCCGTTAATTTTATCGTTTGTTACATCAAAACCGGCCACCAAGTTGACCGTTTAAATTGTATTAAATTTGGACAATTTTGCGGGGCCAACTTCGTCAGCTTGTATCTCCTCCACCGCAGTTCCGTTTGGCATAATACCAGTTCCGGTGCGAAGCTGGTATAACCCTCTTGCTACCCCTCCAGTTTCGTTTCATTGTGAGCTTGTTTGATTGGTTGAATTGGACGCCAAAGTTGGCCGTCTGAATTCGTAATTTCCAACTTGTAAAATTCCATTTTTGAACACGGGACTCCAGATTTCATTTCTGACACCACCATTAGACTCGTGGCATCGTTCTGGCATGTTTTCATATAAAATTTGTTAGATTTGGAGAACGTGGGCCCGGGCACGTATTTCGGTACAAAGCGGGTCCCACTTTCTGGGTCAACTGGACTTTTTGACGCCGGCTCATCGGAATCCAATTTTGGAGATACTGTTGAGTTCGTATCGTCATTCTGGACTCGTTGACATATAATTTGCTAGGTTTTGGTGGACATTGGATCCGGCACGCATTTCGGTGCAAGTCGGATACCAATATCCGGGTCAACGGGTCATTTTGAGATCGGCTCATCGAAATCCAATTCCGGAGATACTGTTGAGTTCGTATCATCATTCTGGACTCGTTGACAGGTAGTTTGCTAAGTTTTGAGAACATTGGCTCCGGCACGCATTTTCGTGCAAATCAGAATTCTAAGTTCTGGTCAACGGGCCAAATTGAGATCGGGTCAACGGAATCCAATTATGGAGATACCGTTGGGTTCGTATCGTCATTCTGGTTTCGTGGACATATAATTTGTTATATTTTATAGACTTATTTTTTTGCACATTTTTCGGTGCAAAACGGCTCCGACACGGACACCGTTTTGACCCGAAATTACCTTTTTGCCCTTGTGTCCAAATTGGACCGATGGGTTGGCTATCCTAGCTAATTTGACTATTTTGGACACGTTGGCAATGTTTATTTCATCGTCCGACAATGTTTGTTGATAGTTTCTCTAAGTTTAGCCTTGTTATAATTAATTAATTATTAATTCATATAATGTTCGTATTTCGGGATTAGTACAACGAAACTGAGCTCAGTCAATTCCAGTGATCTCACATCGCTGAAATTGACAAGATGGACACGTGGATCACCATAATAAGATTATCAACTTTACCGTTGATCATCTCATCTCGATTTGCGTGTCGTAAGTTTCGACTAGATTATTGACCGGAGTTGACCAGTTGACCCAAAGTCAACTGTGAGTCAACACTTGACCTAGTTTGACTAGATTATTGACCGGAGTTGACCTAGATTCGTTTTGACTTAGAAGAACCTAGTATAAGATAGATTGCTTGTAGAGATTTATTTATTGCAACTTGAACACCTTGTAACCTGTGTTGCTTTAAATAGGACTCTGTGGCTTCAGTTGGACCCTCTATACTTATCAGCTGCTCAGGTTACCAGGCGAGTACATTCACTGATAGTTTTCATTGTCTTGATATCTACTATATTCGATTCAGTCGTAGTATTTTACTTGATTCTCGACACGACGGTTCACGGACTAGTATATGTCGGATCCTGTCATGAGATGTTATTCCTGGACTTTCTTGGTATATGGGTATGAGATATTTATGTGTTCCTGTACTTGTATAGACATTGATTTGGGAGTGGACTGCCCCCCTGCTCTTGAACCCCGTGTCATGACGTGCCATATCCGGATCCGTGATACTATTCGGGGATGGGGAAATTATTAGGGGATATGTGATCAAAGCCTTCCTGTAACTATACATTGCTAGCATCACCCTCACCTCACGTAGGGTGTTGCAGACACCCCATTACCAGTTATCCAGGTTGGACGGCATGATTCTCCGTTGAGTACACCGCAGATTACCGGGCCAAGTGGATAACCGTCTCTTGCTTCCCTAGCCGATCACATATCGCTCTAATAGTTCAAATCACCTTTTTATATTTATTGTCATATCATATATTTTTAGTTCACCTTTACTTACTGTACTTTCACCATGCTATGATTCATTTCTCACATGCTCTACCTGTTTCGTACTGTACCATGGTTATGGGACTAAGTTCTGTTTGAAAGAAGGGTTGCAACCCCGGTCCTTGTTTGGTTTAAGGGTTGTAACTCGGCTTTCAAATGGTTCCCAAGTCGCCGATATCTTTGTCTTGTATTTTATTATTACTGTCTCTTATAGTATTTCTCAATTCATATGGAACTGCTGTTGGTGTTTGTACTTGCTCATTTTCCTGACAGGATACGTTGACAAATTTTACAGATATCTTGGAGATTTCCTGCTAGTCTAGAGGAGACACATTAGAGGTTGTTTAGTTAGCTATTTTCAGTTGTCTGGAGTTGTATTTATTTTATGGATTACTGTATCTGAGTTTTGAGATATATTTCTGGGTTATGTATCTTAGACACTTAGACTTCTATCTCCTGTATCTCTTTTAGATTTCATGTTTTATCTATCTTCATTATCATGCTCTACCTTAGATGTGATTGACACTGTATCTGCTATGTCACCCCCATTCGGGGAGTATAAACTGTTTAGTCTTATACTGTTAGATGCATTGAGACCTAGGACAGCGTTCTACCGTCGACACTGCGGCGTAGGCTGGGCGTTGTTACGTTCTCGTGCCCTAACCCTAGGGTACGGGTCGTGACACCTAGTCTTGGGCGTAAAGAGATTACCCGCTCTGCTAGGCGTAAAGCAGATCACTTATGAATGAGATGACTCTTTCTTTGAAGCACTTTTTACGCTCCTACATGGGTGTGGTGTCTAACCCCCCTAGGAGGAGGAGTAGAAGATTAGGCTTGGAGCTTAACCTAGGCAAGTACATCTTGCCAAATTCTTGAACCATATTGTTTTGTTGTCATTTTTGTTTTTCCTTGGTATTAAATTCTTAGAATTGTCCTAAACTTATTTTGTTAAATATGTTTTCCTTATGATTCTCGTATATGTGCATGTTTCCAAAATTTATTTAAGCAAGGTTTTGATTTTCTGTTAATACCCAATATTGACTTAGTAGAAAACTTGGTATCAAGAGTAATACTAGTGTTACCATCATGTATCTTGGTCACATATACATATATGAGGTCCTCACCTAGTTTGTATACCATGGATTTTGAGTTTGGTGGATATCAGAACCCGTTTCGGTATCCCGATGACCCATTTTTGGGAGTATTTTGAGGTATTGATCTATCAAATATTTTGATTTGTGAAAACTAATACTTCCATGTTGTATAGAATTCAATTCTATGTAATTTTGACTTTTAAAAATCTGAATTTCGATTTAGAACGAAGTTTTTTTGGCCGAAACAAGTTTTGGCAAAAATCTGGATTTTGTTGCTGTTTGGAAAAACGGTATACTGATGGTATGCCGGTGTATACCGACGGTATGCCGATTTTTGCACCAGAAACTTTCTGACTTTAGGCCGGTATACCGCCGGTAAGCCGTTGTATACCGTCGGTATGCCATTTTATGCCGTTTTAGTCTATTTTTACCCTTTTTGTCCGTTTCTGCCCTTTTTTGTCCGTTTTTGATATCTTCTTCGATTGTAATAATTTCTTAACATGATTAGATGATCTTGCATAGTTAGAGAATGATTGTACACCCTATATACACTTGACACTAGTACATGTTCAATCAACTTTCTATGAAATGTACTTAGCTTTAATTATTCTTTCCCGTATGCCATGATATGTCTTTTGATAGATTATTTCTTACAAGCTATGATTATTATTGCCATGCCTTCTTTGCCTACTAGATAGCGGCCCGTCGTGGCGCACTCATATTACATGTCTTCTCTACTTACTAGATAGTGACACGTCGTGGTGCACTCTTGTACATGTCCTTCTTTGCTTACATGATAGTGGCCTGTCATGGCACACTCTTGATTGTAATACATGTCTAGCTCCTTGATAGTGGCTCATCGTAGCGCACTCCTAGCTTCTTGTCTATTATATTTTTTTGTCGCTTTTTATGGTACATATTCTCGCTTTTGTCTAGTCTCGTATGTCTCATGTCTAGGATGGATTCTGCGAAATGCCACACCCGGAATCCAACAAAAAAATATTAAGGACTAAACAACTAGCTTGATTACATAGATCATTGAGTACTTCCCAGTTAACTGCTGCCCCTTTGGTCTTGGTCTTATATATATACATGGGATTTGGAGATATTTGTCATGATGAGCACACTTCCAGTGCACCGTCGAGTATTGCACCGGGTACATTTGTCTCCTGGGCGATGTACCCATTATTATATGTCTTAGGGTACATTTGTCTCCCGGACGATGTACCACTATTATAGGATATATTTGTCTTCCGGGCGATGTATCCACTATATACCATTGCATCCTTGGCTTGGATCATTCAGGTAGTAGCAGACAGGTAATTGGAATTGGATTTCTCAAACTTGTATTTGTTAGTAATTAGGATTGTGACAACACTAGTTAGCTAATGTATAAAGCCGTACTCATTGCTTGGCCGTGATTATTGTATGGAGTCCAGTCTAGTCTAGTTTTTTCTAGATAGTGTCCGGATTTATTTATTTTTAGTACATCATTATTATGCTTTACTTTTGTCGACAAATGATTAGATACTAAAGTTCTGTTCAGGAGAAGGGTTATAACCCCGGTCCTTGTTTGGTTTACGGGTTGTAACTTGGGTTTCGTAATAGTTTCTAAGTTATCTTATCATTTGTCGTTCTATATAGACCTAACATGCTCACATGCTCTAGTTACATAACATGCTCACATATTCCAGTTACCCTACATGCTTACATGTTCCAGTTACCTAACATGCTCACATGTTCCAGTTATCCTACATGCTCACATGTTCCAGTTATCTTACATGTCCAAGTTATCTAACATGCTCACATGTTCAGTTTAATTCACATGTCCATAGTTTACATTATGTCACATGCCCGTTACTTTATGCTATATGTTGCTTTACTTATTGTCTTTTCTATTCTCGGGATAAGTGCATTGGTAGCGCATGAGTCTCGATTTGCTTTTTCTTATTTTTGTTTCTATCCGTTGCTATAATTTGTATGCTGGTTTTAGTTCATAGTTTGGCTTCCTTGTTGTACTTGCTATTGGGGGTCTGACCCCACTGGTTTTGCATTGACCAGATTTAGTTGAGGAGCCCGAGGATCTTCCGTACCTTCCACTCGTTGGTGATTACTCGGAGCACCAGAGTACTTGAGTGGGTTTTCTTCTTTTGCCCACTAGCTATATACAATATTCTTTTGTGGCGTTTAGCCTCCGGGCACGTGTTTAGCTCGTGTTTTGGACTTGACATTTAGCCTACGGGCCTAAACATGATTTGCGTATTCTAGACTATAGCTAGAGTTTATCATGTATGACTATTACTCTTGCTAGTCTTCACTTTGTATTACTAGCTTCATGATCATCCATGTATATATAGTTTGGGACGCTTTACTATTTTATGTTTGATGATCATACTTCTTGTACTTTACATATTTGCCTGTGATTGAGATACCTAGGATTTTTGACCTAGGATTGCCTATTGGATTGTAGTAGTAACCCCCATGTCTATACAGCTTATACGTTATTTTGGAGTACTGGAGTGCTTTGGTATACATAGCTGGCCTGGTCCGTCCCTACTTGCCAGTATTCTGGTTCTGGGACGTGACAGGTTTCAAGAGTCATTGTCGTAAGATCATTTCCATCAATAATGGCCGTCGCTTTATGGTTAGTCCGCGAAGTACCTTCCAAATCTTCTCATGATTGCTGTATTTTTTTCCAAGAAAAGATAGATGATTAACAATATCTAGAAACCGAGTAAACATATTTGTGATAGTCTCATTTGGCTTCATTTTGAAGACCTTATACTCTTGTATTAGTCGTGAGATTTGGACTCCTTTACTTGTGAAGTGCCTTCATGAGTAACCTCAAGAAGTTTCTAAACCTCGTGAGACGTGACACATGTTAAAACTCTATTGAACTCAGTTCTATCTATAGCACAAAATAAAGCATTAATGGCTTTTGCATCAAGGCTGGCTTTTTTTTTCATTGTCGGTATATCTATCAAATGGTTTTTTTCAATTAAAACACCCTATACTGTAATAGGTAATGGTTTCTTATAACCATTCATGATAATCGACCATAAATTGAAATCAAAAGATTTGAGGTAAAAGCTCATATATGTCTTCCAGTACATGTAGTTTGTGCCATCAAATAGGGTGGCCTATTTGTTGATTGGTCTTCACCATTGCTTGGATATTGACATATCATATCTCAAGGAGTTTAATTCCAACTAGAGATAAACTGTGATCTGATACCAATTGTAGGATCGATGGCACCTCTAGAGGGGGTGAACATAGTGCAGCGGAGAATAATTACTTATTAAAAAATCTAAGCAGGTGAAGAAAATATAAATGAACTTGAAATGCAAAGTAAAGCAATAAGTATAGTGGAGGCAAGAAAGCAATACGCAGACACAATAGGTTTATACTGGTTTTCTTCTAAGAGGACTAGTCCAGTTCGCGGGAACTCTTGCAAGCTATAATCCACTATTTTGAATAGAGATTACACCGCGTGCATTACTCCGAAGAACAAGCCAACTTCAACATCGTCGTATTTTTATCCGAAGCCCACGATCAAACTTCAATAACACATTTCTGAGAAAAGATTTTATAAGCCTAGCTTGTACAACTTGAATACTCCTAATCAATAACCAGTGGCACTAGAAGAATATGAGCTGTCTTGGAGATTTGAAGGTTTTGGCTCTTTAAAGTAGTTTGAAGGCTTAGAAAGAGATAGAGAAGATGAAGATTGAATTGGTGATTAGAAATGACAAAATCTTCTCTTTTTATAGGAATTTTTGAGACATAGTTCGGACAGAACTCGGTAGGCTAACGTTCATAATTTTTAACGTTTGAGATCCAAAAGACTAGAAAAAGCTTCTGACCAGAAAAAATCCAAGGTGACCGAGTTCGGACCAAGTTCGGGCAGAACTGTTGGTCGAGTTCGATTGCTAGGGTTTCTAGTCTTTTTTATTTAGCTTTTGGATATGGGTTTGGTTTTGGGTCAAAGATTGGATCAAGGATATTGGGTCAAGGATTGGGATTTTGGATTAAACTTCTAAATTGCCAATGATCCCGACGTACAATGTTTCTAGACTCAATAAAGAAAAAAATATATAGAAAAAAGTATAAAAATTTTGTGGAGATGAAAGCTGCGATCTTCTGTTTCTTTTCATATCAAGATCGGAGGTTTAAGTCAATGATCGAAATCGGTTTGACCATGGCTAAATAGGCCAACAATATATACTCTCTAAGTGGTTATGTATATGTATAACCAGCTCTGATACCAATTGTAGGACCGTTGAGCACCTCCAGTGGGAGGGTGAATAGAGTGTGTATGTTCAGCGAAATAAATATCAATATTTAAAAATTATGTAATATGGCTAGCAAGAGCATATCAATAATAGTATATGAATTACAGTAAAAGTAAAGAGTTAAGAAGATTCAAACTCAGTGACACAACGATATATAATGGTACCTCTCGTGGAGGACTAATCCAATCTCGAGTACCCATGTTCGATGTTAATCCACTGTGGCACAACCTTTAACTGTGTGCTTACAACTCTTACAACACCGTGCTTAAGGACAAGTGCATGACCACTTCAATAACACCGTGCTTGGCGACGAGTACACGACCGACTCCAGAAGGTGATTGAAAACTGGAAAGTTTTCTGAGATTGCCTCTGATACAACTCTTCAAAACCAAACTCTAGATTGAACTGAAACTGTATTGGCTTAGCTAAGAGTAGTATAGGCTAAATTTGAAACTGTAGCACGTAGAAAATACTTAAAGGAATAGAGAAGAGAATAAGATTGAATGATTTGAAAATGTAAAAGTTCTTCTCTATTTATAATATTTTTATAGACCGAATTCGGACAGAGTTCGGATGCAGAAATCTCGCATCCGAACGTTGGATACTGTTTGCCATTGATTGTTGTCACGACCCGCACCCACTGTGATGGTACGAGTACGTAACAGCGCCCAGCCTACGCCGTAGTGTCGGCGGTAGAACGCTGTTCTAAGTCTCTAACTAACCATAAACTCATGCAGTATATAATGTACTCATCATGATCAACTCCGAACGGAGGACAAGTATAAGATATGGTGTAACTCAATCACAGTCTAAGCACGATAAGATAACACAGAAATATAACTAAGAAATTGAAGACAACAATAACTACTGAAATAATAACAACATCTCGAACAATCTCAAATACATCTCAAGTCTCAATTCTATACAACAAGCTCTAAATGAAAACAGATGCCAGTCTACTAAACTAAATCCCGATCACTCCTGAGTGTCGGGGCCAAAGGTAGCTAACCCGTCTTCTGGTCCGTAATATGTAGGGCATGTGTCCTCAGGGCAATCATCTGTAAAAATTTTAACAGGTCCAGTCAGGACAGGAACGAGCACAATCTCATCTAGAAAACCCAAGTAAATGACAGAGAACTATACATCAGTTATAGACAGTTGTGTTGATGAATATGGCAGTTTATATTCAGGTGATGGTAAGAAAGACAGATAAAGTGCAAGGAAAGAAAATAACTAAACAAGAAAAAAATCATAGCAATGAAGACTGTAAAAATAGAACTAGCTGAACCAGGGTAATATGATATAAAGTCCAGACAGCAATGTAGACAAGTGTAACTCCAATGTAAGTTCAGTACAAGGTGAATCTAATACAAGATGAATCCAGTAAGGGACGATTCCAGTCATAGTGATCAATGATTCCAGGGTGAGTCCAGCCTATACTCTAGCAGTGTGTTTTAAAATACCAAGATCGACATGTAAACGGCTATAGGTAATCCGGCACATCACACACCTGGCTGGGTGTGAGATGGCTATCATTCCAGTTTGATTCCAGCAAAGGGTGATTCCAGAAATAGGGTATGTCTACATGTCTTACTCTAGTATTTTTCCTCCCAGCAAGAGAATCCAGAAATCCGACACAATGATTTAAGATGAGTCCAGCCAAAATATAATGATACCAGTAAATGATTCCAGGGTGATTCCAGTAGGTGATTCCAGTAATATAAGCCAGAAATGATGATACCAGTAATAGAGGCCACAAAATAAATGTGTGTCGTATACATGAATCCAGAATATCCATACGTGTTGTAACAGAGAATCGCATACAACTAACTAGAATTGAAGTACAGTAATTGACAAGTAAATAAGAGAACTATCAGAGAATGTACTCGCCTGCTACTCTAAAAAAAGTAGTGTAATATCATATGCCTGCACCGGAGTCACAATGTCCTAAACAGAGTAATATGGGTTATGACATGTTCAATATAAGAAAAATAAAAGCTACAATGCAAACTATATGATTTCTAGGTCCAACTAGGTCAAAGTCAACTCTAAGTCAAACCTGGTCAACTATGTTAACAACAAGGCTATCTTGGTCAAACCCTGGGCTATTGGGTCAACTCTAAGATAACTAATTTATGCTTCTAGGCTATTTCTATGTCAAGGATTTCAAACTAATCTCAAGGCTAGTCAGTATAGGTTAAGACTCTAGATAGCTATCTATATGTACCCATGCATTCTATGTACCCCAAGCTCTTGGTTTACTAAGATACCAAATGCCAAGTCCAACCCACATTCCATATATACTAATATTTACATAATATATGTATTTTAATATGTATAACTATACCCAAAGCATCTATACTTCATATGATAATTACATGTATATATGCCTATATCTAACCTCACCACTTCAATGTACAGATATAATCTAAAATTTATGACACTCACACTCACACATACATCATATATGTACCTATCTACATATACATATAGGCATCACAATATTGACTCTCAACCCACACTCAATGGTACCTCACACATACATACATCCCCTCCTCTCCTGCACATGAACCCTTTCTGATACTAAACCAAACATATGGCTGGTACAGAAGGCCTATATTGCTAATAAAATATGTATAACCTTACACATACAGCTACATATATAGGCACACACATCTTCACTATTGCCTGCACTAGCCTCCCACTCATAAAGTATTCCAGGTATAGCATGTAGAGTATAGACTGAACATTAAAACTAGACTGCACATAGGGAATGCAGTTCATGCATACACATTACCTTCACTCATGAACCTCCCCTCCTTGAACCAACATCTTAGCACATATCCTTCTCAGGTTCTCATGTAGATAATCCAGTTCTCAGGTTCAAATCCTGAAACTATCTCAATATAAATCCAGTTTACAACATTTAGTCCCAAACTTATTTCGAACCTCCAATCCTTGTTATCCTGAGCCAAAATATGAACTAGACTCACAACATCAACCCCAAACCTGAGATTGAAATGGCCTAGCCATTCAACCCCAACTCTCAGTCAAACCTACTGGACAACTAATCTCAGAAAGAATTTGAAGCAACCTAAACTTATCTCAGTTAACTTCTAATCAACAAAATCTAATTAATATTCAACCAAACCAACCCAACCTATTTCTCAAGTTTTACTATCCTGAACTTCTTATCTCAGGATTCTAATTGTCAGTTCAATTTCAATATGAACTCAACCCACAGTTATCCAACCTATGTATCAGATATTTACATCCATTCCAAAACCGACTGTATGTTTATACCTATGTATACTACATATATGCAAAATTAACTAAAATATATAGATACACAGAAAACTAAAACCAATAAACTACAAACTCTGAAACTAAAACAAGTATCAGTCATAACATTCCATTTGAAGTAACTACACATGCAAACAAATACTCAAACTAAAGACTAACTCAGCAACCAAGGGGGTCAAGTGTGTGTGTGTGTGTTGTGTGTACAGAGTGTCAAACTTGTGTCCACGTGTCTGCAAGTGTCCTACAAGTGTCAAAACCTAAGTGTCAATAGGGCATCAGAGCTAATGTGTATAGACAGCATCGTGCGTGTGTGTTGAGTGCTCTAGGGACTCGCGTGTCCATCCCCAAGTGTGGGGGTCGTGTCAGATGATAATCTAGGTCTAGGGCTACGTATCCCATAGCCTGAAATGTGTCCACGTGGTGTCGTGTCTTAAATACGAAGCCGTATCCAAAGGAGTCTGCTGCGTGTGTGTGCAGTGGGGTCGAGTCAGTGCAGATCGATTTCCATCCTAACCACTCCACAAAATCGAACGAAACTTTGGGGTCATGATGTCAGTGCATGCCCCCTCGTGTCCACCAAAACTTGTGTCAAAACAGTCCGTGTCGTGTCCTACAGGGGGCCCGAGTAGCAGGGGAGAACACAGGCACGATGCGGTGCCTCGTGCAAACGTGTCACAGACTCGTGTGGGTGACACACGACACGTGACACGTCGTGATCGTGTCTAGGGGTAGAGGGGGACTAGGACTAGGTATCTAGGTGTCTATACGAACTTCAAGTCGTGTCGTGTCTTAGTTACAAGGTCGTGTCAGGGGTGTCTGTGCACTCGTGCACAGGTTGTGCTCGACCAGTACGAGTGAGTTTTCTCACTCGACACGACACAACTCGATACAAGATTTTGGGGGTGTCTTGTCAGACATTGCCCCTAGGTCCGTGTCAAGTGGCACGTGTCCAGGTGTCGTGTACAGTGCATACGAGGTGTCAGTGAGCAGGACAGTGTGTGTGGGTGTGCACAGCGTGTTCGTGTCCAATTTGTAGACGGACAAGACACAGTTTCGTGCTCAGTCAACTAGGGTTGTGACCTACAAGTCTAGGGCAACCCAAAAATGTAATTAGTTTTGAAAAACATTAACATTCAATCCATTGAGGCATTTCAACAAACACCTTAAATAACACATAAACACGTGTCCGATACGGACACCAAACGGACACGAATTCCACCCAAATTTCGGGGACACCTAGGGGACTCCTAGATCTAGCCCTAAATGAAAATAAAACTGAAATTTAAATCAATTTAAAGGTTTTTACCTATATGTACAAAAAGCTTGGAAAAGCTTCAAATGGGGGATTCTTCCTCTTGATGGCAAAAGCTCCAAAATTGTCCTAAAGCTGGGGTTAAATTCCACAATCAGAAAATAGGAGGAAATTAGGCTCTAATGTAAGAAACTAGGATTAAAAAGGAATTAAAATGGATTTATGGGGATTTTTGGAAGGGGACAAATACCTTTCTTTCTCCAGGTGTTGGAATGAAATAAAGGAGGCAAGCCCTAATGAATAAGTGTTTATATAGGGTGGGGATCCCTATGTGGCTGTTCATAAATGAAGGAATTAGGGTTAGAGTGTCAAATTATGGGCCATGGGCCAAGTCATGATCAATCAAATTATTAAACCATAAGTCATATCATGAACCCACAAGCCATGACTTAAATTCACTTAAACTAATCCTCCTAATCCAGAATTAGTTTCTAATGACTAAAACTAGGTTAACCTAAGTTAGACTAGGGTCACCATGGCTAGGGTTAGCTTCTAGGCTAGTTCACTAGGTCTTAACAAGTCAAGGTCAAACTAGAATTCACCAATTCAATAAATCATCAAATAATTCAAATAAGTCAAAATGACCAATTTAGCCCTAGGCTAAAAATGATAATTAAATCATCCTAATGACATGGTTAGGCTCTAGGTCATACAGTCTCTAGGGTTTCACTGGCAGCACATAAAAATCACAAGTCATGACTTAAACCAAATTTTAAATAGTTTAAAAATTATTAAAAATCACCAAAAATCATAATGTGAAATAAATATCAATAAATTATAAAATTTCAAAATTATCCTCATCTGGAAAACTGGGTGTTACAATCCTACCCCCTTAGAAAAATTTCGTCCTCAAAATTAAATCGGTCGTACTCCTTCTAGGTCAACCACCCACAATCAAAGTCTCTAAGCAATTTCTAACTCATACAATTGAAGAATAATATATAGAGTCATGGTCAACCATAGCAGTTGAAGGTCTCATCTAGATGGACTAGTCATATTAGATCAAAACAGTCCCATGGTATCCACATGTAAGCAATATAGGGTATCCTGCTGGAAAGATAAGGAAGCAACAAATTATTAAGGTGTGGGACAGTCTACCATCCTATATGAAATTGGTAAAGACAACTAGGAATTTATTATGAAGGATTACCCTTCCAAAGATGATCAAAATCGAAGGTTTAAAGCACGAGTGTCAATAGCATTAAAATCCAATAATACAATATATAAAAGAAGATTTAGTCCCGGCACGATCTAAGTTGATCAATTTCAGGATATAACGAAGTTTGGACAAGATGGAGAACGAGGCCATTGAAGTCTGAGCACAAGTATCCAAGATTTGATATCCATGTCACAATTAAATTTATTCAATTGAATAAGACCCCAAACACTGGATGATAAAGAGGATGACCCGGTCAACTGGTCACGATAAAAGAATTAGAATTTAAAGGATGATACAAGGATATAGAAATAAGAAAATTTCTTCCTTTGGATAGGGAAACTAAATATGATGCCTTGGGTTGATCTATCAAGTACGATACCTTTTCTATCTGAAATATGTGAAAGGCAAAACAATAAAGAGTTCAAAGGCGATGTTATTAAGTACAATATGTGGTTCATAGGCGATGGAAATAATTTAAAAGAGAATTGACAAAGCTGTCATGGATGAGACTCTAAGGCAAATTTAACTATGTCTCCCTCCACATAGAATAACATATGAAAAGTGAACCAAAGTACAATAGGTTGATCAGACCATCATGCACCGATTCTGATTAGACAATATGTTAGTGGGTGCCAGCCCCCAATAAAATATGTCATGATCAAGCTCGAATAAGATAAGCTCGCAAACTGGTGCTAAATTAGCAACATAAGATAGACAAAATATAAGTAAGGATACGATGAAGGCAGTTAATAGTCTAAGATTCTTTAAACATCAAGGAGTGAGGGTGAATCAAAACAAGAGGAAAATGATTTTTAATTTGAAATTCATAATGAGATTCTCAAGGGTCGTCCAGGAATCTCTCAAGTAGTCCTAACTGTGATTGAGTAACCTCTCCGTTAAAGCCTATCTCTCAATACTATCGCAGGCTCGCAGCAGTACAACTAAGTCGTCATACTACCACGATATCGCACTAACGCGACTCTCGACCTGCATGGGCCACCACTAAAAACGTGTCACGACCCGCACCCACTATTAGGGTACGAGTACGTAACAGCGCCCAGCCTACGCCGCAGTGTCGGCGGTAGAACGCTGTTCTAAGTCTCTAACTAACCATCAACTCATGCAGTATATAATAGACTCATCATAATCAACTCCAAACGGAGGACAAGTATAAGATATGGTGTAACTCAATCACAGTCTAAGCACGATAAGATAACACAAAAATATAACTAAGAAATTGAAGACAATAATAACTACTGAAATAATAACAACATCTCGAACAATCTCAAATACATCTCAAGTCTCAATTCTATACAACAAGCTCTAAATAAAAACAGATGCCAGTCTACTAAACTAAATCCCGATCACTCCTGAGTGTCGGGGCCAAAGGTAGCTAACCCGTCTCCTGGTCCGTAATATGTAGGGCATGTGTCCTCAGGGCAATCATCTGTAAAATTTTCAACAGGTCCAGTCAGGACAGGAACGAGCACAATTTCATCTAAAAAATCCAAGTAAATGACAGAGAACTATACAGCAGTTATAGACAGTTGTATTGATGAATATGGCAGTTTATATTCAGGTGATGGTAAGAAAGACAGATAACGTACAAGAAAAGAAAATAACTAAATAAGAGAAGAATCATAGCAATGAAGACTGTAAAAATAGAACTAGCTGAACCAGAGTAATATGATATAAAGTCCAGACAGCAATGTGGACAAGTGTAACTCCAATGTAAGTCCAGTACAAGGTGAATCTAATACAAGATGAATCCAGTAAGGGACGATTCCAGTCATAGTGATCAATGATTCCAGGATGAGTCCAGCCTATACTCTAGCAGTGTATTTTAAAATACCGAGATCGACATATAAACGGCTATAGGTAATCCGGCACATCACACACCTGGCCGGGTGTGAGATGGCTATCATTCCAGTTTGATTCCAGCAAAGGGTGACTCCAGAAATGGGGTATGTCTACATGTCTTACTCTAGTATTTCCCCTCCCAGCAAGTGAATCCAGAAATCCAACCCAATGATTAAAGATGAGTTCAGCCAAAATATAATAATACCAGTAAACGATTCCAGGGTGATTCCAGTAGGTAATTCCAGTAATAGAAGCCAGAAATGATGATACTAGTAATAGAGGCCAAAAAATAAATGTGTGTCGTATACATAAATCTACAATATCTATACGTGTTGTAATAGAGAATCGCATACAACTAACTAGAACTGAAGTACAGTAATTAACAAGTAAATTAGAGAACTATCAGAGAATGTACTCGCCTGCTACTCTGAAAAGAGTAGTGTAATATCAGATGCCTGCACCGGAGTCACAATGTCCTAAACAGAGTAATATAGGTTATGACATATTCAATATAAGGAAAATAAAAGCTACAATGCAAACTATATAATTTCTAGGTCAAACTAGGTTAAAGTCAACTCTAAGTCAAACCTGGTCAACTATGTTAACAACAAGGCTATCTTGGTCAAACTCTGGGCTATTGGGTCAAATCTAAGATAACTAACTTATGCTTCTAGGCTATTTCGATGTCAAGGATTTCAAACTAATCTCAAATCTAGTCAATATAGGTTAAGACTCTAGATAGCTATCTATATGTACCCATGCATTCTATGTACCCCAAGCTCTTGGTTTACTAAGATACTAAATGCCAAGTCCAACCCACATTACATATATACTAATATTTCCATAATATATGTATTTCAATATGTATAACAATACCCAAAGCATTTATACTTCATATGATAATTACATGTATATATATACCTATATCTAATCTCACCACTTTAATGTACAGATATAATCTAAAAGTTAAGACACTCACACTCACACATACATCATATATGTACCTATCTATATATACATATAGGCATCACAATATTGACTCTCAACCCACACTCAATGGTACCTCACACATACATACATCCCCTCCTCTCCTGCACATGAACCCTTTCCTCATATCCAACTGACATAGTATCCAAGTTTCCTCCCTTCTTAACTGATACTAAACCAAACATATGGCTGGTACAGAAGGCCTATATAGCTAATACAATATGTATAACCTAACACATATAGCTACATCTATAGGCACACACATCTTCACTATTGCCTGCACTAGCCTCCCACTCATAAAGTATTCCAGGTATAACATGTAGAGTATAGACTGAACATTAAAACTAGACTGCATATAGGGAATACAGTTCATGCATACACATTACCTTCACTCATGAACCACCCCTCCTTGAACCAACATCTTAGCACATATCCTTCTCAGGTTCTCATGTAGATAATCCAGTTCTCAGGTTCAATTCCTGAAACTATCTCAATATAAATCCAGTTTACAACATTTAGTCCCAAACTTATTTCGAACCTCCAATCCTTGTTATCCTCAGCCAAAATCTGAACTAGACTCACAACATCAACCCCAAACCTGAGATTGAAATGGCCTAGCCATTCAACCCCAACTCTCAGTCAAACCTACTGGACAACTAATCTCAGGAAGAATTTGAAGCAACCTAAACTTATCTCAGTTAACTTCTAATCAACAAAATCTAATTAATATTCAACCAAACCAACCCAACCTATTTTTCATGTTTTACTATCCTGAACTTCTCATCTCAGGATTCTAACTGTCAGTTCAATTTTAATATGAACTCAACCCACAGTTATCCAACCTATGTATTAGATATTTACATCTATTCCAAAACCGACTGTATGTATATACCTATGTATAATACATATATGTAAAATTAACTAAAATATATAGATACTTAGAAAATTGAAACCAATAAACTACAAACTCTGAAACTACAACAAGTATCAGTCATAACATTCTATTTGAAGTAACTACACATGCAAACAAATACTCAAACTAAAGACTAACTCAGCAACCAAGGGGGTCAAGTGTGTGTGTGTTGTGTGTACAGAGTGTCAAACTTGTGTCCACGTGTCTGCAAGTGTCCTACAAGTGTCAAAACCTAAGTGTCAATAGGGCATCAGAGCTAATGTGTATAGACAGCTTCGTGCGTGTGTGTCGAGTGCTCTAGGGACTCGCGTGTCCATCCCCAAGTGTCGGGGTTGTGTCAGATGATAACCTAGGTCTAGGGCTACATATCCCATAGCCTGAAATGTGTCCATGTGGTGTCGTGTCTTAAATATGAAGCCGTATCCAAAGGAGTCTGCTGCGTGTGTGTGCAGTGGGGTCGAGTCAGTGCAGATCGATTTCCATCCTAACCACTCCACGAAATCAAACAAAACTTTGGGGGCATGATGTCAGTGCATGCCCCCTCGTGTCCACCAAAACTTGTGTCAAAAGAGTCTATGTCGTGTCCTACAGGGGGGCCGAGTAGAAGGAGAGAACACAGGCACGATGCGGTGCCTCGTTCAAGCGTGTCACAGACTCGTGTGCGTGACACACGACACGTGACACGTCATGATCGTGTCTAGGGGTAGAGGGGGACTAGGGCCAGGTGTCTAGGTGTCTATACAAACTTCAAGTCATGTCGTGTCTTAGTTACAAGGTCGTATCAGGGGTGTCTGTGCACTCGTGCACCGGCTGTGCTCGACTAGTGCGAGTGAGTTTTCTCACTCGACACGACACGACTCGACACGAGACTTTGGGGGTGTCTTGTTAGACATTGCCCCTAGGTCTTTGTCAAGTGGCACGTGTCCACGTGTTGTATACAGTGCACACAAGGTGTCAGTGAGCAGGACAGTGTGTGTGGGTGTGCACAGCGTATTCGTGTCCAATTTGGAGACGAACACGACACAGTTTCGTGCTCAGTCAACTAGGGTTGTGACCTACAAGTCTAGGGCTACCCAAAAATGTAATTAGTTTTGAAAAACATTAACATTCAATCCATTGAGGCATTTCAACAAATACCTTAAATAACACATGGACACGTGTCCGATACGGACACCAAACGGACACGAATTCCACCCAAATTTTGGGGACACCTAGGGAACTCCTAGATCTAGCCCTAAATGCAAAGAAAACAAAAATTTAAATCAATTTAAAGGGTTTTACATATATGTGCAAAAAGCTTGGAAAAGCTTCAAATGGGGGATTCTTCCTCTTGATGGCAAAAGCTCCAAAATTGTCCCAAAGCTGGGGTTAAATTCCACAATCAGAAAATAGGAGGAAATTAGGCTCTAATGCAAGAAACTAGGATTAAAAAGTAATTAAAATGGATTTATGGGGATTTTTGGAAGGGGGACAAATACCTTTCTTTCTCGAAGTGTTGGAATGAAATAAAGAAGGCAAGCCCTAATGAATAAGTGTTTATATAGGGTGGAGATCCCTATGTGGCTGTTCATAAAGGAAGGAATTAGGCTTAGGGTGTCAAATCATGGGCCATGGGCCAAGTCATGATCAATCAAATTATTAAACCATAAGTCATATCATGAACCCACATGCCATGACTTAAATTCACTTAAACTAATCCTCCTAATCCAAAATTAGTTTCTAATGACTAAAAGTAGGTTAACCTAAGTTAGACTAGGGTCACCATGGCTAGGGTTAGCTTCTAGGCTAGTTCACTAGATCTCAACAAGTCAAGGTCAAACTAGAATTCACCAATTCAATAAATTATCAAATAATTCAAATAAGTCAAAATGACCAAATTACCCCTAGGCTAAAAATGATAATTAAATCATCCTAATGACATGGTTAGGCTCTAGGTCATGCAGTCTCTAGGGTTTCACTGGCAGCGTATCAAAATCACAAGTCATGACTTAAACCAGATTTTAAATAGTTTAAAAATTATTAAAAATCACCAAAATCACAAGTCAAGTCTTGGGCCGCATACTGGCTTTCATGCCACGTGGGCGTCCCGTATCTTCGGCATTAATTGCTTCTTTGCTTTAATGATTTAAAGCCGACCCAAGAGTCAGCATTTAAAACTTTTGATTTGCTTGGGTGATTCGGAGTTGTATTTTGCATGAAAAGGGGATAGTGCCACATTCTCTGTTCCTAACGCTGGAGAGTCGGGACACATTTTGTACATGGCGGCCTTGTACCATGTTATGGTGAATAAGCCCCCGAGAGACTTTGACCCAAATACCAGCTTTATTATTGGTATTGTCTTGGAGGAAAAGCCAAGGATCAAGAAGGGAAAGGCAGTTGATGTATCTGACTCTGAGTCTACCAATGTGGACGAAGAGGAAGATCCTGATAACTTGCCTCCTCCTCCTGCGGATGATTTGGTGGCTGGTCAGCCCCCTGTTGTGCCTAGTCCTTCCTGAAAATGTAGCAGGCGTGCACCCTCTATCGACAGTATGACTTACTCCCGAAAATGGGCTGCGGTCAAGCCTCGCGGACCGATCATTAGGTAGAGAAGCGAAGATGTTGACGTCGTTTTGGAGGTGAATCGAGTTATGATCCTCTTTTTGTTCTTCTTTTCTGAAATAATTTGATCATTGCTCTTTTCTTTGTAGGCGTCGGGAGAAGTAAACTCCTCAGAGCCGGCGGCCGCCTCTCAGGTTGACCCTGCTCTAGCTGCCTTGATTAATGATATGACTGCCGAGCTCACTTCTACCAGGGTCATCCCGGCGACGGCTGAGGTTCCTCCTGCTGTCGACATCTCAACCCGGGGTGATGTTGGCTCTACTGAACCAGTCCCCGAGATTGCTGAACCTCAGCAGGTTGATGCTGACCCAATTGTATCCACCTCTGGGCGGCTGGGGTAGAGGAAGCAGCTGCAATCGGCTTAAGTGTCGCCGTTGAAGAGGACACGATGGCTGTGAGTGAGCCTCAACTTCAGCAACCCTCTCCTGGTAAGCTATGTCATGTCTTGACTAGTGAGAAGGTTCATTTGCTCTATCTTCATATCTTTTGGGTTAAGTTGATTGATGGTTGCTCCGTACATACAGGTCCTGCTCCTTCACCACTGACGACGGACATCGTCGAGGAAGAAGTCACCAGAGGGGATGTAATGGAAGAAAGTATGCCTCCTCCCCTTCCAACTCATACCGAGGGACCTCCTTCCGGATCGAGTTCAGGAGAAGAAGCCGTAGAACGGCCGGGGCGGGAAAAAATGGTCTATGCACCCTTCTTGATTCATGTGGCTCCAACACCAGATGGCGGCCTTTCTACCCTGCCAAGTCTTCGGATCCTTCGTACGGCGGAGGAGGAGATGGTTGCTATTCGGGCATCCTATCCCTCGAAACTTGTTTCCCTAGTGATAGGGGCATCAAGTTCTGGTGCATCTTCCTCACAATCGTCTTCAACTCTTTCAGTTACTCTTCTTTTGACACCGACTTCTTCGGAAGTTCTGGATGAGTCGTCGAAGGACGTGATCGATAGTTTCTACCGCCACCTGAAATGAGGGGTCGAAGCTGCTCTAGAGAGGGGGACATATTTTGTATTGGCTCGTCAATGTGCCCGTGGCCAGATTAAACTCTTCAGGACACTCTCCGATGGGACAGGGATGGTTGAGCTTTTGGAGCCCAAATTACTAGAAGCTGATCAGCTCGTGACTCAATTTTAAGGACTGCGATAAGTCGATCGGTCTTTAGCAATAGATCAGGAGCATGACTTCCTTATAACTGCTATAGAAAAGGTAAGGATGGTACGGAAGACGTCTAAGCCTGCTCTGGTGAAGGACCTCCGAGATTTGTCTCTGAAGTACGATCAACTAAGCCGCAGTGGAGAGCACTGTATTGCTCGGAAAGAGGCCGCCTTTTGTGGGATAGCCGATACCAAGGAGCAGATCCTCCAGCTTCAGAGAAAATTGGTTTCTTTGGAATCTGAGCTCCAGGCCTCGCACGAAGACAATGAGCTAATTTTCCGGGAGACCGACAAGGTCACCCGAACCTCAGATGCCTTAGAGCGTGCACAGAAGAAACTTGAAGATGGTTGGCAGGCACATGCATATCTGGAGGATATAGAAAAGTTGACGCAAGAGGCTGAGCACCGGGCTACCCTGAGAATTGAGCAGTCGACGTCCAAGCTGAAGGACCGGCTCAGAGAATTGTGTGTTGTCAAACTATAATCGACTTTTTTCTTTCTTTCATTATTGTGTTCCTCCATTTTTAACAGGGACTTGGTACCAAAAAATGTAGTACCTTTGATTTTAAATAAATGACTATGTTTACATCATCCTTTATTTGTTGTGCTTGTACTGTATCTTTGGTATTATGGTATTTGCCCCACTGGAGGACTTTCTGTGGACCTATTACCCTTGGTATACCTTGGTTTAGGTATGGGTAATAAGTTTGATAGAGATACCTAGAACAACTCCGTGATAAGGCGGGCATGGAAGTTCTTGGTATTGGGCGAAAGAATGCTATAGAACAGCTGGGTTCCAGAAGCATGTGATGGTGAGAAAAGAAGCGCATGTACTAGAGGACCTAGTACTTTATTTGTGGTTAGCTGTGGACATTTGTGGTTAACTGTGGACATTTGTGGGCCTATTGTCCTTGGGGTACCCTGGTTTTGGGTACGGATAATAAGTCGAGAGAAAACCAACATACTAACTCAGAGGTAATGAGGATGTGGTAAATATGAGGGATTTACTACGGAGTCTTCCTACTCAGAGGTAATGAGGACGTAGCAGGAGTGGACTTAACATAGAACAACTCAGAGGTAATATGGACGTGGAAGTTCTCCGTAAAGGGTGATTTGTTTGTGATGGAAGAGAAACAACTCAGAGGTGACATCGACGTGGTTGTTTTTGGAATTTTGTGGACCTGTTACCCTTTTTATGCGCTGAAAGCGTGGATAATAGATTATAAGAAAGATGCTCTTTTAGGGAGGAAGTTCAGAGGTATGATTATACATGACTCACTACCCAGAAGATGCGATATGGAATCATTTGGAATGACCAGTGTGTGAGTTCAGCGGTACTTAAGGGTACATAACTCAACAATCCGGTTGATTCGACAGATGTCGTTTAGACATAATATTTCTTCAGGAACTTGCCATTGATGGGCATCATGAGCAAGTCTCCGTTTAGCTTCGCAAGACAGTATACACCATTGGAGAATACATCCTCGATGATAAATGGGCCTTCCCACTTTGGCTGAACTTCCCGACGGTTTTGTGAGTCATAACCATCGACCTCCGTACTGCCAAAATAAGATCGCCTACTTAGAATGTTCTCAGCTTGACCTTCTTGTTGAAGGCTCCAGAGATACGGGCTTGATAAAGCTTGATTCGTTGTTGAGCTAGCAGGCGCTTTTCATCTAAGGCCTCCAACTCTTGTAGCCGACGACGGTAATTATCATCCGTCGTCAATCGATAAGTGAGGGCGACACGGAGCGAGAAGATTTCAGTCTCCAATGGGAGAACTGCCTCACTTCCGTATACCAGAGAGAATGGTGTGTTCCCAGTAGCTGTTCGAACTGTAGTACGGTATGCCTATAAGCATTCGCCAAGCTTTTCATTCCAGTCGCATTTGTTTGAGGACACGAACTTCTTGAGAAGCTTGATTATAGTTTTGTTGAATGCTTCAGCCAGACCATTAGCCGCCGGGTTGTACGGTGTTGAAGCAACATTCTGGATTCGGTATTTGTCGTAAAATCGATAGAAGGCATGGCTTGCAAACTACGGACCATTATCGTGGATGATTCTTCGAGGCAGTCCAAAGCGATAGATGATATGATGCTTGACGAAGCTGATCACGTTTGATGTCTTCACTTTTGCAAAAGGAACAGCTTTCGCCTATTTGGAGAAGTAATCCGTAATTGCCAATATAAAATGGTGTCCTTTAGACGAAGGCGGGGTGATTGGACCGATGATATCCATTCCCCATGCCTCAAATGGCCAGGATTCCACCGTCGAATATAGGAATTTGGATGGTTGGTGTATGAAATCTGTATGGACCTGACAAGTTTTGCACTTTTTTGCATAGTCTATCGCATCTGGTACCATCGTAGGCCAGTAATAGCCCATCCGGCGAAGGCAATCTTTTAATTTCGGGCAAGGTTGATGGGCCCCACAAACGCCATTGTGAGCTTTGCGTACCGCTTCTTTGGCTTCTTTATTCGACAAACACCGGAGCAGCAACCCATCATAAGATCGTCGATACAGCATTTTTGTCTCTATATTGTAGAAGAATCTGAGAGAACGTCTTCTGATAGAAGTGGCTTCTTTCGGGCTTTTCGGCAAGATGCCATAGACTATGAAGTTAATAAATGGAAGTCTCCAGTCCTATGTTTTGTCGACTGCCAGGGCAGAGTAACTTACAGCAAATTGCACGTTGTTCTTAGGACAGACCAATTCATGGCCTATCATATCAACCAAATGATGAGTATGATTTGGAACCGCCAGAGAAGCGGCAAGTCCTTCTAGGGCATCGGCTTCAATATTTCGGAGTCTTGGAACATGTTCTATGAAGAACCTTTCAAGGACCTGATGATGGCGATTGCTATCTGATGATGGGGGATCATGTCTTCATGGCGAACTTCATATTAGTCCCGGATCTGATTGACGATTAACTGTGAATCGCCATATGCTTCCAGGTACTCTACCCCCAGTTCCTTTGCATGTCGGAGGCCGATGACCAAGGCATTGTACTCGGCCACGTTGTTTGAATAAGGTTCCGTGAGTGAGTATGCCCGATTGATCACTAAGCCAGAGGAAGAAATTTGTACCACGCTGACCCTAACGATGATGTTGCCCTTGGGCCCGGTTCTTGAAGCACCATCGAAGAACATTCGCCAGACAGTATCATGGGAAGCCATATTTGAATTGGCGACCTCGTCTGGGATTTCTTCGTATATTTTGGTTGACTCCGAACCTGGATGGGCTGCTAAAAAGTCTGCCAGAGCTTGACCTTTAACAGCCTTCTGCGGGACGAAGATCATGTGGTAGGGGGACAATAGTATCGCCCAGGTAGCAAGGTGAGAGCTGAGTGCACCTGGTTTGGTCATGAGGACCCTAAGAGGGTTGACTCGTGATATGACATGGATGGTCTGTCCTGTAACATAGTGTCGTATCTTCTGAATGGCGAACACCAAAGCGAGATACTCCTTCTCGACGGTGGTATATTTATGCTCAGGCCCTATCATCATTCGACTGAGATAATTGATAGCTTGTTCATGCCCTGCATCATTGTTTTGTGCTAGTAGAGCACCGAGGGAATGCTCCATCGCTCGCACATAGAGCAGAAATGGCTTTCCAGCGATCGGGGCCACCAGGACTGGAGGGTTCGACAGATACTCTTTAATATTATCGAAGGCACGTTGGCACTCTTTATCCCATACAAAGGAGATGCCTTTCTTCATGAGGTATGTGAACGGTTGACATCGCCCGGAGAGGTTTGAGATAAACCTCCTGATATAGGCTAACCTCCCTTGAAGGCCTCTGAGTTCTCGGAGATTTCTCGGGGGACCCATCTCCATGATTACCTTCGTCTTCTCAAGGTCTATATGGATTCCCTGGGCTGTAATGATAAAACCCAAGAATTTTTCGCTAGATACGCCCAAGAAGGATTTGGTGGGATTCATGTTCAAGTTGTGTGCTCGCATCAGGTCGAATACTGTCCTCAGATCGTACAGATGATCTTCCTTAGAGCGGCTTTTAACAGCGATGTCGTTGACATAACACTCCACAGTTTTACGCAGGTGATTTCTGAAAAAGACACTCTTGGCGCGTTGATATATGGTGCCAGCATTCTTTAAACCAAAGGGCATGACTGTGTAGCAGTACACACCTATTGGCGTTCGGAATGATATATACTTTTCGTCCTCAGGAAACATCTTGATTTGGTTGTATCCTGAGAAGCTATCCATGAACGATATGCGCTCAAAGCCACATGTATTGTCAATCATTATGTCCGTAATAGGAAGAGGAAACTCATCCTTAGGACATGCTTTGTTCAAATTCTGGAAGTCGATGCAAATTTGGATCTTTCTATTCTTCTTAAGGACCAGTACTATATTGACCACCCAGACTGGATGTTGTTCCTCACGGATGAAGCCGCTGGCTATTAGTTTGTTGACCAAAGCTTTGATAGAGTTCATGATGTCTGGGCGGAATCGTCGTTGCTGTTGCTTGACCGGCTTTGCGTCCGGATAAATATTGAGCTTATGGAGTACAACCTCGGGGTTTAGCCCTGGCATGTCTTCATAGCTCCAGGCGAACACGTCAATATACTCTCTAACGAGTTGCAATAGTGACTCCTGCTCTTCGTCTGTCAGGCTTTTGCTGACAAAGATTAGCTTTGGAGAGGATTCATCGCCGAGGTCAACTTGCATGACCTCATCTTCGGTAGGAGGATCTCCTCATTCGAAACGCTTCTCCCACTGCGCATC
The DNA here is from genome assembly GCA_029216955.1 of Iris pallida. Lineage (NCBI taxonomy): Eukaryota > Viridiplantae > Streptophyta > Magnoliopsida > Asparagales > Iridaceae > Iris > Iris pallida. The sequence goes on from JANAVB010021200.1 coordinate 1,835,119, forward strand.
TAGCTGTTGTACCCAAGGCTCTAACTCAACAAGTTCAGGTACGTCTTTATCTTCTTCATAGGCGTCAATAAACGCCATATTGACAGACCAAGTTTGCCTGAGTACATTCCCGATGCTGACATCCGAATCAGAAGTGGGCGATTCGGTTGAATGTGAATGCCATTCGCATTCCTCATCCGAGCTTTCAGGAGTTGTTGCAGGTGTAACGTAGCCTAGACCACGACTGGTCTTGTTGTAATAATCCCGTGGTTTTCCATCCGAGACTAGCAATTACAAAGGTAATCGCTGACCGATGCCGTAGTTCAAGCCTAGTGTAGTCTCCATATCACACCCCTATTTTTGTATGAGGTACTTGGATCGGGAGCTATACAAATAAAGGGGCACTCTTCCGGTGTCGGGTCCGAGATCGACTTCTTCTGGCCTGAAGGACTGTTGACCATTCTTTCGGCCGAAGGGATGGTTCTCTCCCGGGACTTTGAAGCAAGCGCCCTCCACAGGAGTAAGTTGGCTCGCGGTATAGATATTTGTCACTTGTGTGTGTAAGTTGGTGCCTATACCGTGTTCTATAGCATACAATATACGGAGCTTATTAACCTCGAGGTAGTTCAAAGATAGCCCTTTATTGATAAAATAAGGTATCTTTTTAGGTGGTATTACATCATCAGCAGAAGGAACATCAGTGTGGGCAGCCACGTACTTGGCAAGCTCTAACTCCTCTTCAGCCACACCCTTAATTAATGAAGACTGGAAGATGACCTAGGCAGCTTGATCATTAGGGGTTCCACTGGTGGTGCAGGATGTGGGGTCGTTGGCATACTAGTGTTTCCTGGCTTAGCGCTTGGTGCTGGACGTGGAGTTGTTGGCTCGCTAGCAGTCCCTGGCTTAGCGCTCGGCTGTCGGCTTGTCTTGGGCAGACGAATGACCATCGGCTTAAAAGAAGAATTGATCTCTTCTATTTGTTGTTGGCCGGCCCTTGGCAGTCTGATTGTCAGTGGCTCCACAGTGGATCTCGGCCCTTGACCAGACCTTGGCAGTCGGATAACCATCTGCTCCTTTTGTGCAGTGAGCACCGGGAGACTAGTTGCTTCCTTACGCAGAGTGGCTACAAGCGGTACAGTTCTTCCCGATTTGTAGGGTTGGAGATGGATCTTCAGAGGCTCTTTCAATCGCATTGTAGCCTCCATCTGCTCTTGAGCATCCTCTTTGATCAGGTGCCTTTTGGATCTCTTGTACAAGTAGGAATCAGAATAGTAGGATTCAACCCCTTTGAAGGGATCGATGTCGGCGAACTCTGTCCTTACGAATCCATGCTTGTCGACATATTTAAAGCACTGGTACAATATAGAAGGCACGATCATACAATCGTGTATCCACGGACGCCCTAGGAGAATGTTGTAGGACGTATCTGCATCTATGACATAGCAAGTCACTTTTGACTGCAGGTCGCCAATTTGGCTTTTCAGGTGAATCTTTCCAATAGGATAGCTTCTCTCGGAATTGAAACCGCTGATGGCGGTGCTGGTAGGTGTCAGCCGATGCATAGGGATACGCAGAAGGTGAAGCAAGCTCTTCGGAATGATGCTTATCGAAGAACCGGGATCAATGTGCATCCGATCCATCTTGATGTCGCCAACGTATCCAGTATAATACAGAGGGCGATCGTACAGGTTGGTCTTGATGAGCCTATCCTGCGAAGTGGACACAATGTTGGGCATGGCACCTGTACAAGCGCTGTCCTAGAGATCCGTTGGCGAGCTCTCCCCTGTAAGCTTGACCTGAGCCAAATACGCGTCGGCATTCTGGAGTGCTTCGTTCAGTACGATGCAAACATCTTTTGAGAGTCTCAGGAGCTCATATAATGATAATTTGGCTGGTGTGTTGGCCAATTGTGCCAGAATGTCAAAATTATAAGGCCTTTCCAGCCCCTGAGGTGCGTCTTTACGGAGCGGCTTGTCAAAGCGGGTCTCCCTTGGCTTGGAATTATCGGTCGGCGGAGGCTGAAAAGGTCCTGGGGCATCAGCAGTGGCCTGCTAACGTTCTTCAGCCGAGTTACCTGGCATGGGTTAAGTTTGTGCACCGGACCGGGTAACGACAGCTGTCGCTTCTTCGATATCGGCTAAAATTGTGTGGCAGGACTTAGTCTTCCTGCCTTTCTTCTTGCCGGTAGGGGATGGTGCTGACTGAGTTACTTTAGGTACCAAGTCCAGGTGGACCCACATGATCTTCCCTCTTGACGTGGTAGGGGCACCAGCCCAGTCGTCTGGTCTCGGGGAGGTGGAAGGTTAGTGACCTCCATTGTTGCCCGGGGGACGGGTACTATGCCATCTTGAGTCCTTGTTGGAGTGAAGCTACCGAATTGGACCGACACCATATTGGCAGCCACGGTTACCTCCTCGAAATCAATGACCAGAGCCTTGGAATCGATAAAGTTCTGGATATACCGCTTCAATTGGAAGCAGTCTTGAGTAGCGTGGTGGACATAGCGGTGGTAGTGACAGTACTTTGGGCTCTCCATCTCTGTAGGTCGAGGTTCACGTCTCGACGGAGGGAGCTGAATTCTATCTGCTTGCAAGAGCATGTCAAAGATGGGCTTGACATGGCTATCTTCAAAGGAGTAAGTCACCTGAGGCTACTGCTTCTCTGCCTGCTTTGGCTCAGGTTTCTGGGCTGTATCTGCCACCATTGCCTGCTTGTCCTTGGTGTCTCGGTTGTTAGAGGAATTACCGCTATTATTATTGTTGGTATTAGGGCGTTTACCCTTATCCTCTCCATCCGAGATATGCAACCCTAGTTGGCGAGACTTCTTCAGCTTTGCTTCTGCACTAGTAGCACTGATGATGAAGGTCTTCCAGTCTTTAAATTGACTTTCACCCATCCAGAGGCTAATTGTGGGGAGCAGCCTCTTCTGGCAAATTTCAATCAAAGAAGAGTCCGGATTACCGGAGGGCAACGTCATCGGGGTTTGGCAAAACAGCTCAATATAATTTCTTGTCATCTCCTTCTCTCCTTGAACAACGTCCATGAGGGTTGATATTGTCACATCTTATCCCACCTCGTAGAACCTCTCCAAGAACATATGTTTGAAGTCGACGAAAGAATAGATGTAGTTATCCGGCAGGTTGCGGTACCAGTCGAATGCGACCCCCTCTAATTCTCCAATGAACAACCTCGTGAGGATGGCATCGTCATACGGCAGATGGTCTGTTGTGACCTCGAAGTAGATCATGTATCGGCTCGCAGATGTCTTCCCGTCATAAGGATTGAAGTTGAATGGTTTGTATCAAGGAGGAAGGGGACATCTCTCCATGCAGCGGGATACGGCTGTCGTATCTTTAGGTCGTGAGAGGTTTCTCGGGCGTGGAACATTGCCCGGAGCTCCTGGACTTCTCTTCTTGCTTTCGTAGCCTCTTCTGCAGCAGTGGGAGCCGACATTCTGGGTGGATTGTCGCCCGGGGTTGGTGCGGTTGTATTTGAGCCCACATTGACGGCGGGACCCAAGCTTGTTTGGCCAGGTGTCCTTCCTTGGAGAGCCGGCAGGGCCGCCTTGATCTCGTCCACTGACTTAACCCAGGTATGAAGTATGGCCTCAAGAGTGTCGAGGCGTTGCCGATCACTGGGACCGTCTTGGTCATTCTCAGTCATGAACACTTTTCTCACATGAGGAGCAGTGGAAGGAACTGTAGAAGACGTGCTCTCCGAATCATACCCTCGAATAGAAAAGTCGTTGGAGTATGTGGAATTTCTCCTCATGTTTGAACTCGGAGGAAGTGCTACCCCCTGCATAGGAGGTTGTCTCATCTTGGCACTTGTGGACGTCCTCAGGGACGTCAGAATCTGCTGCATCTGTTGGGGGGATTATTTTCCCTGGTTCTTCTTCTTGGAGCACCAGAATGTTGTAGATGTTCCGAGGAGTGCTACCCCCAGCTTCAACTACCCTCAGAGATGACGATGACGAATCTCCAAGTGTTGGAGATTTCGTCTTTGAACGGGTACCTTGATAAACTCCTCCTGTGACGGTTGTGGACAACCGCTTAGAAGAGAGTTTCTCGGCTGCGCTGGTTGAGAAAGTCGGGCTAGACACATTTATTTTCTTCCTTTCCTTGCCGGTAAGGACCTTCCGGGCAGAGTTACAGGAGGCGAAAGGAAGCACCTCGTCTTTCGAGCTTTGTTCCAGGACCGGTTCTGGCTGCTGCAGTCGTTGGAAGACGGAATACCGGTCCTCTTGTACTGCTGTCTTGTTGCAGCAGCAGTTGACAATCACTTGAGTACAGTGATGTCCATGGAAGGACTCTCCACACACCAAGGTTTCTTCTCTTTTTTTGCGCTTGTGAAGGATCACATCACACAAGTCAAGTGCATCTCGAGCAACCTTTACACTCATTTTGTGGGCCCGGGAGTCTCGAGCACATAAGTGCGTTAGTATCATATTTGCTCCCTGATACGGGGCTAATAAAAGCACATGCCCTCGATCATTGTTGGAAGACTCTTGGGAACCACCATGTCCGTTTGCCGTCGGGGGCTGGACACAGGCGGTTCTGTACAACTTTCCATCAGAGGCCCGCATAACAATTAGCGAGAATCTCTGGTGGTCAGAGGTTGGGACAGCAGACTGAGCTCGACGAGCCCGCGCTGTCCTAGACTTCTTTATCCTAGCACCCAAGGGCGCGTAGTAGGAAGAGTCCAAACTGTGCCGTACAGAGTCTGGCATATCCTTATTGGAGCATCTGATGTCAGGAGTGCATGAGAGGCGGTCGAAGACTGAACCCAAGCCGCATAGGACAGATGGCCGACGGCTGGGATTGGGTACCACATAGGCCATTTCCCTGCGGCTGGAATTGCTCGCCGCATAGGTATTCTGCATGCGGCTGAGATTGGTGGCCGTATGAGCCTTCTGCATGCGGCTAGAATTGATGGCCGCATGAGTCTTCTGCATGCGGCTGGGATTGGTGGCCGCATGAGCCTTCTTCATGCGGCTGACACCCTTATGCGGCTTCTTCCTGGACCGCATAGAGTTCCCATTTGCTCCCGTATGTCCAGTATCGTAGTGTTTTGCTTTGCCAAACTTGGGGACGGCAGGGTCCTCTGCGGCCTGAAGTGGGGCCACATGTGAGTCTCCTTCGCTGTCTTGGGCAGCAGAGAACACTTCTTCCAGAGCTTGGAGAGGAGCAACGGCTTTGGGCCTCCACTCCCTACGAGCCTTCTTTGGGCCGGCTCACTTCTGGATCGGGCTAGCGCTCCCGTCGGAGAGGATCTCTTCAAACGCTTGCTGGTCGAAGCGAACAACCAGCATCTATTGCGTGGAGCCGAGTTTGGCTGTGTCCGATTGTGTCACCAACTTCTCAGCAGTGGAGAAGTTAGTCCCCAGCAGAGTCGCCATCGTGTTTGCCATTGATTGTCGTAGAACAGAACAGTTTTATAGGAGGACTGAACTTTAACTCACAATTACAAACTCGCTTGTACAAAAGATAGCCTAGGAACAAAACCTAGGAAAAGTAATCTAAGTACAATTGTTTAGTTTTGATTCTGGGGGATGACGGTAGAGGCTCGAAAAAGTGCTATCAACTCTGTCTTACTCCTTGGACGATCGAACGCAATCTCGGCTTCGGTAAAAAAATGCTTTGTGAGTATCTATGTGTGTCCGTACAAGGGAATAGCACCTTGCTATTTATAGGAATTCATAGGTAGTGGGGGTGTACAGTCACGTGGCTAATTTTAGGCCACATCCTTATAACTGTGCCTCGAGAAGTGGTCAGTTAGGGATTGGTTAAGATTGCTCATGATCTGTTTCACTACCAAAATATATCCATTTAGCGACGGCCACATCCGTCGCCCATCTGTCGAGAATTTGTATTAGCTACCGATCTTTGACGGATCTTGGCCAAAATAATCCATCGGCAATCCGCTCGTCGCTAATAATGATCCGTCGCTACGTAGTCGTCAAGCGACGGAATAACGATGGCTTTTCGACTTCACAATACGAATTATTAGCGACGACATTCCGAAGGGCTTTCGTCCATTTCAGGTATTAAATACTGAACTGTGTAGAAACTAGCGACGTAATGGTCCGTCGGTAAACCGTCGTAATAGCGTATCAGAGTGTATCGGTCCGTCGCTATTCAGTTGACCGCCGTCGCTAACAAAGGTGAAGAAATACTGACGGATTATCCGTTGACCATGTTCTGGAAATGCTTGGCATTTCCAGAACCATGGCGACGGATGAGTCGTCGCCATTGCGGCGCTCATCCGTCGACGAAGATACGGACTAGTGACGGATAATCCGTCGCCATGGTTCTGGAAATGTGATGCATTTCTAGAACCTTGACGACGGATATGCCGCCGCTATTCCGTCGTACTATGTATTTCCCGGACCTTGGCGACGGATTATCTGACGCGAACCCGTCGATCACCCGTCGCTAACTGGAAATACTTTTAAATCTCCAGGTAGCGACGGATATTCCGTCGAAAGGTAGTCGGAAACTGGAAATATCCGTCGCTACGCGGTCACTAGTCCGTCGCTAACTAAGATTTTTTTAAAAAAAATGCAGAGCTTTTCCTGTTCACACAAATATGCATAAACCAAACAATCACATAGACCAAACAATCAGAAAAATGCACACCAATTATCCAACAATCACATAGACGAAATATATAATGCACACCAATATAAAATTATCACAATATTCTGAAATTCCTACAAATATTCTAACATTCCCACAAATATTCCAACATTCCCACAAATATTCCAAATTTTCTTAATTACAATACTTTAAGGAGAAGGAGGAGTTCGATTGCCCAGTGGTGGTAATCCCTGCTGCGACCGACGAATATACTGTTCCAGTAGGTACGACGGCAAGTCGTCGTAGACACTGCTCGAAAGTCGGCATAGCTGCTCTGGCGACATAAGATCAAGGAGTGCCGTCACAGTCGGAGTCGGTACCAGAGGGGCAGCAGGGTTGAAAAAAAGATGACCCACGAAAGAAGGACCGACACCAGCACTAGCAGAAGACGGACCGACACCAGCAGCAGACGGACCGACAGCAGCAGACGGAGGTGGAAAGTACGAGGCAATTTGCTTCTGCAAGGACGACACCGCCTCGTGCAGCTGCGTAAGCTGCGACCTAACATCAACGTCTGCCGGGGCCGCGGGAGGAGGCGGTGTCGGTGGAAATCTCTGAGTCGCCATATGCAACGGACCTAGGGAGCCAACTCCGTACAGGAGCCCTTTCTTAAAGCCGCCGACGGTATCTACGAACAAGTCATTGCGAGCGGCCAAAGAAGAGGGCATCCGGGCGGGCGTCATTTTACCGACATCCTCGGTGTCAGTTAACTGAGCCCGACTAAGGGCCTCACGATACGCAGCCTATCAAATGAATGTGTTTATATTATAAGATTTACCTAAGTTATAATCTAAATTCTATGTTTCACAAAGTTAAGTGTGAATCCTAGGTTTACATAAGTTATAGTCCGAATACTTTTAATTCTAACGTAAATCTCATAAACATAAGTACTTACATCAGTCTTCTTGGCCCTCTCGTCGACGAAGCTCCCGTCCTTCCATCTTTTGTGCGTATGCTGGAACACGTCGTACATGGTGACCGATTCTGGCACCCTCCCCTTCTTACCGCCCGTTGGGCCTACATACAAAATTTTCGTAGAACTTAATTAACTTCGTATATTAATAATACCAAATTCGATAGTGAAATAAATTTACGGTATCTCACCAGATCTGCAAGCGTCGCTGCGTGGGGCCTTGATCCACCAGTATGAAGCCCCGCGGCCAGTCGGCTCGCCTTCGCCTTCTTCGAATTCTCCTTGTAAGCAGGAGTATTCATCATATTTAAGAGGTCCTCATAATACTCCTGTCGGGTCCAATTCGGCCGTGTATGCCCCATTTTTAGGTCATGAATCATATCCCGTATCTTCTTTGAGGCAGCGCTTCTGTAGGTCCTGTGGATCGCGTCCTCGCGATGGAGGGCCACCATTACGTCGTTTAACATACAAATTCAATTATCACGTAATTTAAAAATGGTTGATTAAAGAGCAACTAATAATTAACCAGAAGATATAGATATATACCCTCAACTCGTCGAGCCAGACGTACTTCAAGTTTGGGCGCACCGACGAAAAGTTGAGGTAGGCACCATGGAAGTTAGCCCTGATAATTTCTCCAAGGGCCCTGGCAACATTAAACGGAAAAAACCTACAAAGAAGAAACAACTGGATTATTAACTTGAATAAATGAAAGAAATTTAATAAATTATCTTAAATTTACTTACGAAGTCCCCGCGGGCCATAGCTCTTGTCGAAACTCACCTCTTGGCCTCTCTGATACCGTCGGAGGATCCGCGGGTCCGCGCCTGTACTCCCCAGTAACCAGATGGAACCGAGTATGGGGGTACTCTGGGGCCCACTGTGCAGTAACTGGAGGATCCACTGGTGGATCCGCTGGTGGGTCCGCTGGTGGGTCCGATAGCGGAACGGATTCGCTAGCAAATCCAGACTCATACCTCGATGAAGTAGTCGATCGACGGCGGAATGCGTCTGTGCCCAGGGTACTCTACGTGTCGGGCTCGCTGGATGGGGTCACATACCAGGAAGATTAAATGCGACCACGACCACCAGCACCATTACGACCACGACTACGACCACCACCACCCCCAGCACCAGTACCACGACCACCACCAGCACCACGACCACGACCAGCCATCATGACCTGTAAATAGAACACATAAACATAATTAACAATATAAAAGTGTAAATGAATATAAAATTCTAAACTAAAATATACATACCACCAGTAGGGAGACGAGTGCCATCGCGACGAAAAAGACTAGGAGTGCCATCTGCAATAAGTGAATAATCGAACGAAAAAAACATTAATTCACGTAATTGGAAGTGTTTTTAATATATAATAATATTTAACCTAATCATCGTCTTCGTTCTTATCCTCGGCCTCGTCTTCATCATCATCCTCCTCCTCATCCTCATCCTCATCCTTATCTTTATCGTCGATTTCATCTGTATCCTCATCCCCATCAAATTCATCTTCTTCTTCCTCCTCTTCTTCTGCTTCTTTTTCTTCTTATTATTATTCTTCTTCTTCTGCCTCAATATTTGGGACAAGATGCCTCTTTCTCCCCTGGTTGACAGCTAAGTCTTGTGTATCAACCTCTTCCTCCCCTCTATTTTCCTCAACAATATCTTCAACATCTATTGTATCCGAGTGTTGTCCCAAGTATTGGGACTTTTCGATCTGGTCCTCTTGGTATGCTGGGTCTCTAACGTTGAATGTATTTCTAGATTTAATCTTACATACTGCCCACCAGTCAAATCGATCTCTACGACGCCTTGGGTAGCTTGTGTAGTAGACTTGAACAGCCTGATTTGCTATCGCAAATGTATCGGACCCTCTATACCTCCTGCGATGATTTATATCGACAAATCCAAATTGTTTATCGATTCTCCAACCGATATTTGGTGTCGTATCGAACCACTCACATTTGAACATTATAATATATATATCTTATGGGCCAGTATATTGTAAATCTACAATATCCCGAAGCACTCCATAATAGTCAAAGTCCGGTTCGTCGTCATAGATGGTGCCTCTTATGCAAACACCAAAATCCTTGGTACTGATGCCGTCATTGATAAATTTGACATTTATAGCATTCTGAGTTGCCTTAAACCTGAAGTCATTAACGACATAGCCTGGCCAAGTCTTTGTTTGCCTCTTCGGTCCCAATGCCAGATAACGAACACTATCATCAATGAGTGTTGTTTCAGGCAATAAAACCTGTAAATAAATATTTATAATTTAAATGTTTTAGATTATATATTTCTAATCTCAGTTACTTACGTATTTTATAAGAATATATAAAATCAACCTCAATTATAATCTCAGTTACCCACTATTAGAGAAAATAAGAATATATAAGTGTAGTCACTTACTTCATCAAATTCGAGATTATAACGAGTGCAAGTGTACTGACTTACTTCTCCAAATCTCTCACTTCTTATATGTTACAGTTTAACAAGATATATCGGTGAGCGGCATCATACTCGTCGTCAATCAACTATCGTTTTTTACTAGCCCCAATAGGCTTGCCCCTTACATTGAATATTCCTCCATCCTCAACGTCCTCGTCATTCCTTTGAGGTCTATTTCGATTTGTCTTAACATGAGTATCGAAATAAATGGAGCAGAAGTTTGACACCTCTTCGATAAGATATGCTTCGCATATCGAAGCCTCTATATGAGCCTTGTTGCCAATTTTCTTCTTTAGATGGTGTAGGTATCTAGAAAGACAAATTATCTTGAGAATTAAGAAAGAATTTTAAAACCCACTAAAATTCAACTTAAATTATATTGATTTTTATGTACCTTTCAAATGGGTACATCCATCGATAATGAACAGATGCACCGACACGGGCTTCGTATGCTAGATGAATCGGTAGATGCTCCATGCTGTCGAAGAAGCCAGGAGGAAATATTTTCTCCAACTTGCAAATTGTTAAGATAATCTTCTCCTCAAGTTCAACCATGTGTTGCACAGTCGACTTAGTTGACAAAATATCCCTAAAGAATATTGATAGTTCGGCCAACGGAACCCATACAGCAGAAGGCAACAACTCTTTCAAAGCAATGGGCAGTAATCTTTCCATAAACACGTGGCAGTCATGACTCTTTATTCCCGTTAGCTTGCGTTCATTGAGATCAACGCATCTAGACAAATTCGACACATAGCCGTCGGGAAATCTTAAAGTAGATACCCACTTGCAGATTATTAATCTATCTTCCTTGCTCAATGTGTATTGTGCTATCGGCTTAGTTTTTTGTCCACCAGCTCCTCTTTGTATTAAGTTCAGATAAGGATGCTTGCATATCTCGGCAATGTCTTGTCTTGCTTTTGGATTGTCCTTCGTCTTTCCTTTATTATCCATGACGGTATTGAAGACATTATCGAACACATTCTTTTCGATATGCATAACATCAAGATTATGCCTTATAAGATTATCTTTCCAATAAGGCAAGTCCCAGAAGATACTCCGTTTGGTCTAGTTATGGGTTTATCCGAACCCATCGACACGATTATTCGATGGATCTTCCATTACAGTGGGCAAGTCCTTTACATCTTCCCAAATATCGTATCCCGACAATCTGGCAGGCGGATGAGAAAATTCTTGTTTTCCAGCTCTGAACGCATCCTTGTTCTTTCTCCAAGGATGACTCGTGGGCAGAAATTGACGATGACAATCAAAGAAAGAAGTTTTTCCTCCATGCTTAAGGCGAAACGCCTTACTATTTTGCATGCATATCAGACAAGACATGGTACGGTAAGTACTCCATCCTGACAGCATACCGTATCCGGGAAAATTATTAATTGTCCACATCAGTGAAGCTCTCATCTGAAAGTTCTGTTTCCTGGAAATATCATAGGTCGTGACGCCGATCTCCCACAGCTGTTTCAGCTCATCCATCAATGGCTGTAAATATATATCGATATTCTTCGTCGGATTTTTAGGACCCGGTATGATAGCTGTCAAGAACATATAAGGAGTCTTCATACACATCCATGGTGGCAGATTGTAAGGGATCTGAATGATCGGCCAGCAGGAGTATTGAGATCCCGACTGCCCGAAAGGGGCAAAGCCATCATAACATAGCCCCATGAGTACATTTCTAGGCTCTGCAGCAAAATTTGGATGGCAAAAATTGAAATATTTCTACGCCTCTCCATCCGAAGGATGTGACAATTCTCCATCATCCTTTGTGTATTCTTCGTTATGCCACGTCATGTGTTCTGTTGTATTCTGAGACATATACATCCTCTGCAAGCGCTTCGTGATCGACAAGTAATGCATATACTTGTAAGGACGTCATTTTCTAGTTGACTTTCCTTTTTCCCTGACTGGCTTGTAACGATCCGCATTACAGAAGCTGTAACTTTCTACATCCTCGTTCTCCTTGTAGTACAACATGCATCCGTTGCGACAATAATCTATCTTGTCGTACCCCAGTCCCAGTTGTCGGACCATTATCTTCGACTTGTAGAAGTTTTTTGGAAGCTCTTTTGATTCCTTCGGTAATACCTCCTTCATTAGTTGTGTAATTCGATCATAGCAAGTTTGTGGCAAGTTAAAATTGGACTTTATGTTCAACAGCCATATCGTTACTGACAGTACAGAATATGGCTCAGAACCAGGATATAAAGAAGTTTCAGTATCCTGAAATATATCATACAACTCCTTCGCCTCGGGATTAGGATCCTCCGGATCAAAATTAGGCCCTACCGCATCGTACACCATATCTCGTACAAGGTTCTGCACGTCTTCATAATCAACAGAGCATTCGTCGTCATCGACAACAAAATCCGCTGCAGCATTATCATCAAAAGCATAAGTAGCAGCATTCGCAACCTGTCTTTCCGCATATAGTTTACCTTGCGATGACCACATGCCGTAATCACGTACGAAATCCTTACGGGTCAAATGATCTCTTACACTAACCACTTCTTCGTAACGTCTATTACGACAATTACGACATGGACACTTGATTTTGTTACCGTCCATAAATTGAGCTTTGCTCATGGCATACTTAAGAAACACTTCTACGCCTGTCTGAAAATCGTCACTCACACCTATTCTGCTCTCGTGTTGTCGTTTGTACATCCATGTATGATCAACGAAATAACGATCCATCACAGATTGGATGTGAAAATCTGTATAGTAAGACAAACTAAACAGAATTAGTATATAATCATGTAACTGGTGGATCCGCTGGTATTCTAGCTCGAAAAGAGAAATATTTAAGTACAGTTGTTACTAATAGTTCGATACCGATAGTTCGATACCGATACCAATAGTACAATACTGATACTAATAGTCCGATACCGATAGTGTGATACCGATACCGATACCGATAGTGCGATACCGATAGTTCGATACCGATACCGGTAGTCCAATAGTCTGATAGTCCGCTAGCGATACCGATAGTTCGATACCGATACCGATAGTCCGATAGTTCGATACCGATACCGATAGTCCGATACCGATTCTTCGATAGTCCACTAAGTCGAAATGATTCCTCTTAAGCGTCGAGCATGTTATACACGGTTCAACTTGACGAGTCAGTAAATATTTTTATGGTGTTGTATGCTTGCAGTAGCAAATCAAGTTTTAGAGTCATTATAGGTCAATTAATCAAACTGAGTCAATCTATCTATTTCTAAATTACAAGAGTCCACTTCTAGGATATGGGAGCTATATCCTAAATATCTAGGCTAAAATTAACTTGGTTAGGAAACTAGAGTGTCCTTACTATCTAGCAAGCACTACCTTAGTCTAGTTACACTAGCATTACCTATATTTCCTACCATGCCTACACTCACACATTACACCCCAAGCCGTCCTGCATGCTAATAGGCATGGTAGGCCTGCCTTCATTCCTCACTCTCTAAAGCACACATACACATATGTATATCACAGTTAGATGTATAGATATATACATCTATATAGAAGCACACAACTGATACACTCTAAGGGTCGGTTTTCCAGGAAAAAACTTTACTTATTCAGAGACTTTGGTGAAGCGAATGTCCCAAGGATATTCTTAACAAAGAAGGCAGATGAAGAACTCGTACTGTCCTTGACACAGTGAACATATACACCATAAATCCAGACTCCATATTCACATTTACTAATCCAAACACCACCAAACTAATGGATAACACCCAATATGGTTAACACATTATTTAGCCAATATATAAACTCAGATGAATTTGAGAAGCAAAGCCTCCCGTCGCCCCCGACCAAAGCCCGCCGTCCCAAGCCCGCCGCCCAGCCGCCGACGCCCCTGCCCCAAGCCCGCCGCCTAGCCCCCGACCAAAGCCGGCCGCCCCAAGCGCGCCCCCCAGCTCCCGACGCCCCCGCCCCAAGCCCGCCGTCCAGCCCCCGACGACCCCGCCCCAAGCCCGCCGCCCCCCGCAGCCCCGCCACCCACAACCCCCCGCCCAATGCCGCCCCCCGCCGCCCAGCCCCCGATGCCCTCGCCCCAAGCCCGCCGCCCCCGCTGCCCCTACGACACCGCGAGAGAGAGAGAGAGATCGAGAGAGAGAGAGAGAGAGGGGATTACCTTCAGAAGAGAAAGAGGAGTGGACGCCGACGCCGATCACCGAAGCCGCGGAAGAGAGAGAGAGAGAGAGATAATATGAAAAGTTCCCCCCGTCGTTTCAATTTAAGTCTGGAACGTATATTTAGCGATGGATTTTTATCCGTCGACCGTTAGTCGCGGTTTTTGATGCTTGCCGATGGAATATCCGTCGCTACGTAGTCGAAGAACTGTCCCGCCAATTCTTTCCACAATTTCCGCCAAATAATCGACTGCATAGCGACGGATAAATATCCGTCGCTATATCTCCGACGCCCTAGCGACGGATGAGCGACCTTTTTTCCCCTAAAAATAAAATAAAAAATGTAATGGCTTGTCATCGGTACTCCGTCGGCTAGTTGCCACAAAGCCGTCGCTATCGCCGACGGACAATATCCGTCGCTAATGTTCCGTCGCTAATTTACTGTATTTTGGTAGTATTTGTTATACGAAATCCGAACTGTTAATGACTTGGTTAATTTCTGCCATGTGTCTCAACTGCTACTATGTAGCGAGCCGCGTGAATGATGTATCCTGGCTGGGCCGCATGAAGGACTGTCCCCAAGCCGCATGAAGAGTGTCTCATGATCGGGCCGCATGAAACACGTCTCATAACTGAGCCGCATGAGAGTTGTCTCATGACCGAGCCGCATGAGAGTGGATTCATGACAGAGCCACATGAGAGTTGTCTTATATCCGAGCCGTATGAGCGTGGTCGTATGGGCGATCCGCATAATGAACTTTCTTTGGAATTTGTGAACTGTGCCAGATATCATGAAAATTTTCTCGTCTTTTTAGGAGTATGTCACGTCTCGTCTTTATGTCAGATCCATTATTTCTGTCAGATCCCTCGCCTTTATGCAAGAGTAATAATGGCTGGCTGCACAGGCAGATTTTGAACCGTATAAGGTTGTATGAAGCTTCCTGAGCCGCATGAAGCTTTCTGAGATTTTGAGCCGCATGAAGCTTCCTGTGTTTTGTGCCGCATGAAGCTTCATGTGTTTTGTGAGCCGCATGAAGCCCCCATGGATAGCAAAAATCATTCTTTTTCTATGCTTCTACAGATACAGATATCTAGGTAATTCAAAAACAAATTAAAATTACCTTAACCGAACTCGGGCCGAGTTTTGCTAGGGTTAGACTAGAACTGTTTGGGCCAATTTTGTTGGGTTTTGGGCTTTTTAGCATGTGGAATTTTTGGATAGAAATTTATGGATAGGAAGGCTATATATTGTGGACTGAGAATAGCTAAGCTAGTACTGATCCTGATCAATCTTACATATTTTTCTAGACTCAAATAAAATAAAAATACAGAAAAAATATGTAAAAGTCTTGATCTGAATTCCATTATTATATGTTCTTGATGACGATGAGACATTTGTAGATTGTAGTAGTATATGCAGGCATTCTGACTTGAAAACTGTAACTGTATATATATTTTACGTATCGACCAAAGTTGACGTTGATTATCAAAATCAGGATGATCATGGCCAGTGGGCCAAGATTAGTCTCCTTGACAACAGCTGTCAAAAGATACCAAATTGTGAAATTTGAATACTATTCGGGAGCTTTGCCCCCGAACCCCCACGGAGGGCGTTGCCCCCACAATTCTCGTCCGTTGACCGAGTAGAGGAACCCCTAAGTGCGTAGCTCTGGAGTTGTCGTCGGGCGGTTTAGAAAAATCTTATCGGATACCGTTGTCTTTGGTCCATCATGATTTCTTCATTACATATGTCCATGTTGATCTTGCTTATTGCTTTTTTGCAAATACATGTTAGACTAACAAATCAATTTACATTGTAGCAAGTATGATAAATTTAATGCACATTAGGACTAATTCTAAGTTTAAGGTACAAAATACTATAGTGATAGTATGAATAATTAATTATATCATAATGTTAAATTTAATCAAATATCAACAATAAAAAACATAGTTAGATCATTGGGCCAGCAATGTTCTATTTTTATTATGGCAAATCGGTTAAGTTTAGTATAGACACAATAGATGCATGTATCACTAATATGTAAAAGACATAAGCATATTTCGCTAAAAGCATATTATTTAAGCTACTTCTACCCCTTTTTACAAACATATAAGCACATACTTAAACTTACTTCTCCCCCTTTGACATGATCAAAAATTGAGCTCCCCGTACTAAGAGATAAAATAAAATCAATCTTAAGCAAATAAATCAGAGCATGAGGAAGCATATACAATCATGATCAAGATAAGCTAATAAAAGCAATGGAAGAAGAGTGTAAAGACAAGTTTAGAAACTACATACCCAATGTAGAATACCAAATAGAAAATAGGTTATTAAAACACAATACGGTTGGTAAAACTAAAAATATTTAAAAGCAATCAATAAATAGTTTACCAATTAGAAATTCAAAAAAGAAACCAAAAATAATAATATGATATAAAGTACTATAGTAGTTTTGGAAGAGAATTATGAAATAAAGGATTTCAATTAAACGCCAGACGATTAGCTAATTTTAATATAATATATATCAATTAAAAAGGTAGCAATTAAGATATTGAAATATATAAACTTGAATATTGATCAATGAAACAATTGATAGTCACAATTGTCCACAAAGAAATAGTGGAGCAAAATAAAAATAATAATCAATGAATAGAGCAATTGATAAAAAATAATCTTATTATTTGCAAAATCTATTCTGTTACCCAAGTTCATGCATTTGAACTTAATTACCTTATTAGGCTATATGAATAACCTTTAGATAAACATGAATATAAAAGATAAAAATACTTGAGAAGGATAGATTCACTCGACTTGAATGCTTCCCTCAAAATATTACCAATATGATATAAATCATAAATTTTGGGTAAATCCTCAACAAAAAAAGCTAAAAAACCCCAATTAAGCATATAAGGAAAGCCAAATCAATAAAAGCTCAATAGTCATCAAGATAAGATAAGCAAGTTAATATTGACAAAATGAACTACTTAAACTCATATAAGTGAGATAAACTGTAATGCCTCAATCCAAAAATAAGTCGGACTATGATACATATAAATGCCAACTATGTATCAAATGGACTCCAGTACAACTCGAATACGTATAAGCTATCTTGGTTTTCTAAATCTATCTATAAAATCAACTAATATATATTAATCTCAATCCAACAAATATATAATATAAACAATAAATAATATGTGTGATGGTCTGCAGCCCAATAACATATATATTTAAGTAGACTCGAAGAATAATATAGCTATACAAAACTAGGCTAAATAGTGAAATACAAGTAATGGATAAAATATGAATCACGATAAATATCTGAATCGGATATAGCAACATCTCTCTGATCAGTGAGCTCTCTCTGCACAACCAATTACCTGGAGAGATCATAAGGTCCTCAGAAGGATGTAACAAGGTACATAATATATATTTTTAACAGTAAAAAGAATATCCATATAATGAAGGGTAACTACCATCACCATCTAAGTTTAAATATGCAGTTGAGGAAAATCCTAATACCATGTCCAACAAAATTGACAACCACTCATGGCACCTTGTCATGATACTAATAAGTGAACACGAAACAACTCTAAAGCTCTGCTACAGAAACCTTGGCACACAAAAAATCAAACCCCAAAGGAGGAGACATGGTGATGATTCATGACTGTAGGGTACTTTGGTAGAGTCCTCCCCATCTTATGCTATAGAACTATCCAGTCAAGTCAAGTACGAATCATGTACCAGTAACAAGTCATGTAAGCTAGTACTACATGCTATTACAGAGTCCATAGCCATGAATATCTCTTGTTAGACTCCGTATCATATCATCATCATCCATCGTGTCCGTGTCATGTAGTATATCGTGTCAATGGATATGAATTTAACCTATCATTATGCCTAATGATGATACTAGATATCTATAAATAGACATCGGTACCCGAATAATAAGCAGACACTAAATATCAACTAATCCTACTTCTATAAAATATATAAATAAACAATAAACAAAGAAAATTGAAAGTACTGAAACTTGGCAAGGTACACTTGTCTAGAACCTCGGGTTTAGTGTACAATAATAATTCGGCTCCAATAACCACAGCCGAAGCATCATGAACTCCTAAAACATAACAAGACTACTAATCAACTAGGGTTCTATGGCACACCACACACCATATATAAATATATAGTCTCAACTAGGTTATAACTAACTAAACTAGTACATAACCAAATATAATTATAAATAATATATATAGTATCATGTTGTTTCAATAAATTAATTTATTTATAGACATAAAATATAATATATCAATTCTAAAATATTTACTAAAGTAATTCTAAACATTATCTAGTTATATCATTTACTAGAAAATAAGTATCTAATTAATACATTTAACTAGTAATACAATCTAGCCAAATTATCGGGTTGATTAGAACCAATTTATAATAGAAAAATTAATGATTTTAATTCTGAAATAAATCAGAAAATAATGTTAATCATAGGTATATGTCAAGGAGTACATGATTTACATCATAGGAAAATGTTACGGAAGTTTGGATTTCAACACAAACTAGATTTCAATGTTCAACTAGTCTATATGTAAAACCAATTAACCATTCTAAAATTTTCATAAATCATGATAATAATTATTTATATATAAATCTATAAAAGTAATTTAAGATAATTATATAAAACACAAGGAGCATCATTATACCAATCGAAAACTATATAATACATAGGTACAATATTCGCCAAATAACCGATTATTGCACTTATCTAAAATCATGCAAATATAAATATATATTTTGAAATTTAACATAAACAAAATAATTATTCAGAGATTAATAACATATAATTTTTGGTTTTAAACATCAAGTCATGATATGACAAGTTGGGCACAAACTAGCATAATCCTCTTATTGAGATTCAATAGATTACGACGACGTAAATTACGAAGATGGAAGCGAATATATACACCAAACTTAATGAGATGAATAGTAGGAATAATAGGTGTGATAGAGGAAGGTGTTAGAAATATTACCACGGGTTAATTGTTGTCTAGGGGCCTCGCAAGGTTGCACGAACAGCAGTGCTTCAAATTTTATTTTAACCTGGACACCTTGTCGTGTGTCGGTCGCCACAGTCAAACGAAGTCAAACTGCGGGCTGTGGCTTTGAGAGAAGGTGGTGGACAGATAGAGGTACAAATTAGAGATGGGGTAAAAGACGTCTACTTGATAATAAAAAAATTAGCATAACACAGCGACGAAGATGGTATTACCTTCAAAAAATTATTGCAGCAGTTTTCTAGAATCGACTAGCTTGTAGGGCAGTTTTGAGGAAGTTAGAGTGAAGTTTTATGGAAAGTTTGTGAAGAGAAAGTATTGAGGACAGGAAGAGGAAGAAGCATATTGAATTTTAGAGAAAACTTCTTTGTTTGGACGGAGATATGGCCGGATTGGTAGAGACCGGCTGAACTCAGATTCAACCTAGGTAGGGTTGGATAGATGGAGGTATAGAGGGAGATGGAGAAGGTTTTGGAAATTTCAGAGAAGTTGTTTGGAAGAGGGTTAGAAAGAAGTTTTTTTAGGTGATTTGTGGTAATAGGTGAAGGGGGTTATGGGGTGGCCGTTTACTAAGAGGAGGTGAAGAGTTGAGTTAAATTGCATAAAGGATGGAGGTTATGCATGAGTGAGGAAGTGAAAAGTTAGGGGGTTAAGGGGTGAAGTAATATGAAAGTAAGGGGGTTATGACTGCCCACTAAGTATGTTTGACCACACTTGAGTCATCCATTAGGTTTTAAGTGGTGAGATGTAGAGTTGAATATATTCCAACGCACTTATACATAAAATAATGCAACTCCCTAAAAATCATTTTATAAACTTTTAATGTATTTTTTAAATTCTATTTGAAAAAGTATAATTTTGCTTTTCTTAATAAAATCTGATTTTAAATAAATAATTCTATTTTATTTAATTTAATTATTGGTTACTAATGTTATTTACTAATGATTAATTAATATAATTTATGGGATGGATTTATTTTAAACTAATTAGTTTCAATTTAGAGCCTACCAAGCCTTGTGCTTTGGGTTGTGGGCTTTAGCCCACTATTTCTAGTGAAGGGCTTAGTGCAGTTTTAGTTAATTCTGGATTAGTTAAGCTGATATTGATTAATTAATTAATGTGATTAGTTAGCAGATTATTCAGTTAGTTAACAGCTTAGTTAGTATTCTTCACTAATGACCCTAAATCTATTATAAATTATAGAAGTTGCCACTAAGGATCACTTGGAGAACACACTATTTGTTAAATATAAATATTAGGGGGGTTTTCCTAGTTATTTTATTACATAATTAACTCTGACACACATTGTTCTCTTTACTGACAACCACTCCCATCACTGTTCACTGACGAACACCGCCATGCGCTACCGCCTCTCTGACCGTCGTGACCTCGTCGAAAATTTGTCGGGATGTCGATCACTGCATGTTCGATTGTCGGACCTTCGCTGGATCTCCTCGCTGTTCACAAAGGTTATTGTTCACCGCTTAACGTCGATCACCGTAGTCGTTCACCACCGCCTTCTACTGCTGCTCGCCGGAGCTATAGTGGGCACCGTCTCTGCATGTTCTTCTTTCTCTTCTTCTCTGTTTTCTCTTCCTAATCTTCTTCTTCTTCTTGTCTTTCTGGAAGTCACCAACCACTGTCGGATCGACCTGTCGATGCCACACGAGCTATTTTGATGATAGAACGAGTCACCCGGCCACGGTGAGCTCTCCTCGTCATCACTTTTCCTCTTTCTTCTTTACTGACTTCTCTTCCTTACCGCCTTCTCCTTGTTTTTTGGATCATTGCAGTAATCGTTCGTCAATGCCAGATCTTACCGGAGTCCGTTGTGCCTTACCGAGATTCATCGACATGTTTACCAGAATATAGATCGGTACCCGCTTCATGTCGTCTCGACATCTCTGGAGCTTGTTACTACCGTGCCTCCAGATCTCACCATTACAGGATCTACACCGCTCTTCGTCGTCGACTTCTTGGTTCACTGTCGATCGCTACTCTGAGAGCCTGTCGACTGCTAACCGGAGCTCACATTATCGCTCTAAATGAGGCCACTGACCACCTTGACTGCTATGCTAGCCTCATTCTCCACAGATGACCCTTCGAGAATCGAACAGCCTCCTTGGAGATCCAGTCGCCCCTTTGAGAATCGTATCGCCCCTCGTACATCGAGCCGCAACGACCAGTGCACCGCCACCTCGAAGACTGCCTCCACTTCGTTAGGAGCTAGATCCTCCATCCAGTGGCCAGATCTACTGGAGTCGAACTCCTCTGTCACAGCACCGAGCCGCCAAGGTGAGCACCTTCAATCTTCTTTTTCTTCGTCTATTTTCTTTTTGGTATTCTTGTTTTCTTTTTCATTTATTATGAGTCACTACTAAAATCTGCTCTATTAACGACGTAAATTTAGCGACGTTAGTATAACATCACTAAGTTGTGCATATTAGCAACGTTTAATAGAAAGTAGCTAATAGTCGCTACTAGCGACAAAAATAGCGACGTGACAATGACGTATATTAGTTACATGAGCTAGTCGTCGCTATGATGTCGCTAATTTAGCGACGTTAGGATGAACGTCGCTAAATTCTAATTAAATTCCTCCAACGATTCATCCCCTCCATTTTACTCTCTCACTCTCTCTCCTTCCCCCTCCGATGCTCTCACTCTCTCCGACGACTCTCACTCTCTCCGGTGACTCTCCTCCCTCTCCGGTACGTGACTCTCCCCTCTTTCTTTCTATTTTGGTTGTTGGTGGTTGGGGGGTGCGGGTGGCTCGGGGGGAGGGACAGGAGGTGCGGGTGGCTCGGGGGGAGGGATAGGGGGTACGGGTGGTTGGGGGGTGAGGAATGGTCCGATGGGGGGGGTGAGGGACAGGGGGATGCGGGTGGTTGGGGGGTGAGTGTGG
Source organism: Iris pallida (assembly GCA_029216955.1). Lineage (NCBI taxonomy): Eukaryota > Viridiplantae > Streptophyta > Magnoliopsida > Asparagales > Iridaceae > Iris > Iris pallida. The sequence goes on from JANAVB010021200.1 coordinate 1,857,223, forward strand.
GTGGCTGGAAGGGTGGGGCAGGGGGTGTGAGGGCGGCTGGGGGTAAGGAGGGTGCTGGAGGGAGGAAGCTAGGGTTAGGGTTCGGGTTAGGGGTGGGTGTGTGGGGAGGAGAAGCGGGGGGTGAGGGAGGCTGGAGGAGGGGAGCAAGGGGAGTGGGGGTGGCTGGGGGAGGAGAGCAGTGGGGGTGGGGCGACTAGAGGAGGGGAGCAGAAGATGAGGGGGCTGGGGAGGGGAGGGGACAGGTGGAGGAGGGGGACTGGTGTGGAGGTGTTAGGGATAGGGTTCGGGTTAGGGCTAGGGGCGGTGTAGGGGGAGGGGTGTGGGGGGGGGGGGGCTTGGTTAGAGGCACCGATAGTGCCAAAAAATTTGATAATTTAGTAATAATTATTTATTTTTCGACACCGAAAAATGTGATACTCCGATTCGGAAGCACCGATAGTGCCGATATTTGTAACAAGTAGTTTTGTTGGTTGGTTAATTGGTAACATGGTGATCAGAAAATATAGCCCCTACAGCCATTCGACTGGCGAGGCAGAAACTATGTAGCCATAGATAAAGTTGACTGTCCTTCGAACCTCATCCCTTGGAAATGATGATACGATAACCTATCACTATAACTTTTAGTTGTAGATGATGTCTTAGTATTACATTATGTGGATTCATCTTGATTCTGTTATATCCTTCAGATACTAGATTCGATAAGAACATATACTACACCATATGTAAGAACATAAATGATTCACACTAATGTATGCTAGAATGAATTTTGGATTGTGTTCTGAGCCATCCGTTCTCACACTTAAAACAGATATAAATTAGTACTGTGTGTCAATCTTTGTTTTTGTATTTTTGGCGAACCTATGGATTGGATTCTGTATTTTGTATTTGGATTCTGTATTTTTGCTCCAACTCCAGCTCCATTTGCATTAATCTACGGTACGACATGGTGATCAGGATATAGTCCCTGCATCCATTCGACTAGAGAGGCAGAAACCATGTAGCCGTAGATAAAGTTGACTGTCCTCCGACCCTCATCCCTCGATAATGAGGATACGACAACCTATCACTATATCTTTTAGTAGTAGATGACGTCTTAGCATTACATTATGTGGGTTCATCTTGAATCTATTATATCCTTCAGATACTAGATTCGATAAGAACATATACTACACCATATGTACAGAACATAGATGATTCACACTAATGTATGCTAGAATAAATTTTGGGTTGTGTTCTGAGCCATCCGTTCTTACACTTAAAACAGATATAAATTAGTACTGTGTGTCAATCTTTGTTTTGTATTTTCGGCGAACCCTGGGATTGGATTCTGTATTTTGTATTTTGGATTCTATATTTTGGCTCCAGCTCCAGCTCTATTTGCATTAATCTACGGTACTACATGGTGATCAGGACATAGTCCCTGCAGCCATTCGACTGGCGAGACAGAAACTATGTAGCCGTAGATAAAGTTGACTGTCCTCCGACCTTCATCCCTCAGCAATGATGATACGACAACCTATCACTATATCTTTTAGTAGTAGATAATGTCTTAGTATTATATTATGTGGATTCATCTTGATTCTGTTATATCCTTCAGTTACTAGATTTGATAAGAACATATACTACACCATATGTACAGAACATAGATGATTCACACTAATGTATGCTAGAATGAATTTTGGGTTGTGTTCTGAGCCATCCGTTCTCACACTTGGCAAAAAATCGAATATTCTGTATTTTATCTGCTTTTGAAAATATACTCAAACGAGATGATGGTTCCTTTAGTTAGCTTGTTTATGTTATAATTATATTCTTTGTGAATATCGATCTTACCAGATGGCACCCATGACCCGAGCAGTGACACGTCGTTTGAGGGAAATACTATGCAAAATTAAATTGTCAAATGAAGCTGAGTTGAATTTTGTATATACGTGCTATCATTGATATTTAATGGTCTTACCAGATGGCACCTAAGACCCGAGGATCTCACTTGAGGGAGGCACAGATGGCTGCTCCAGAGAGCAGTTCCACCGAGAGAGCTGTTCCAGAAGTGATTCCTAAAGCCGAGAGAGCTGTGGAAGAGGAGACGGCAACAGAGGGCAGTTCCACCGGGAGTTCCAGTCATCCATCTCCTCTGGATATTGATCTGGCTGTCGTTGATCCTACTTATGTGTGCTGGCTGAGGGAGTTCTATCTGCCCCAGCATAGACGACAGTAGATACATATATTGACTGGATTTGATTCCAGAAGACTTATTTCTGACAACCGATATTTAATGGATATTTGTTTTGATGGATATATCTCCTCTGGATATTGTGATAGATATTTGTTTTGATAGATATATCTCCTTTGGATATTATGATGGATATTTGTATTTTGGTGTGTGATATATATTGTGATGTATATTGGTTTGTGTGATGTGTGATACATATTGTGATGTATATTGGTTTGTGTGAGGTGTGATGTGTGATGCATATTGTGATGTTCCGAGAGGCTTGAGGAGACGACCAATTACTTTTGGTCTATTCTGGATTGTATTGTGCGTGCCGGTGTTGAGTGTTCCACCGAAGGGGTTGGCGAACCCAGGGATTAGATTCTGTATTTTAGATTGGATTGGATTCTGTATTTTGGATTATACATTTGCATTTTGGATTCTTTTTTTTATTTTTTTCAAATTAGCGACATTTTTAGCGACGTTTATATTCGTCGCTAACTGTTAGCGACGAATATAAATGTCGCTAAAAATGTTGCTAAATTGTTGACGTGGCAAATAATCTGATGCCACCATATCATCGCGAAAACGTCGTTAATGTGTCGCTAATCGGCGACCACAAGAAAACATCACAAATAACGTCGCTATTTAGCGACGTTATGACCATCGCTAACTAACGTCGCCATAGCGACATTTTGCGACATTTTCTTGATTAGCGATACGCTTTTTTCATCATTTCCAAAACATCTCTAATTTAAGTTAGCAACATTTTGGCCGAGATTAGTGACGTTTATAAACGTCGCTAATCTGACAAATTTTTGTAGTAAGTTAGAGTGAGAGGGAGCTTTGGGAGTAAGCATGAGTTAGGGTTTTTGTGTGTGTAGAGAGGATTAGTAGAGAGAGAGAGAGAGATGATGATAGGATTAGGCTTTCTCGAACGGATAGAAAGAAGAGTGAGTGAGAGAAAGGATTTTAGGTTAGGGTTGGGAGTGAGTGGTTGAAGAAAGACGATGAATAGGGTTAGGGTTTGTTGTTCTTTATGAAGGCAGAGAGTAGGTTTAGGGTTTTTCTAAAATAGAATGAGAAAAGAAAGGAAGAGAGAGATGAGAGATTATATGTTAGGGTTAGAGTTGCAGCTGTGCGCCGGGTTGGGCTTGTAGAAGTGTGGATCGGGATGTTCGGCTATCGGTTTACGAAAGAAATTAGAGAGAATAATTTGAAACAGCAACAGTAGCAATATATTGGTTTGGGGCAGCAACGGGTCGGATTTTCAAAACAGGGCTGGGTCTGCCAACAATAGGCTAGTAAAAGGGAAAAAAGGGAAATGAGGTTCGAGCTTGAGCTTATTTGGGCCTATTTGGACTATTATTGTATTACTAATCTTATTAATGATATTATTGTTACTATTATTAGCAAATTATTATTGTTTCTTTATTTTGGTTTTATTAAATGTTTATAATTATAAGTAAAACCTATTCTAATAACTATTATCTTACTAGTGATAAATATTTCTAAAATAATTATTTATCTAATTGATGTTAATTTGTTAGTAAAATATTTTGGTTCTAATTACTAACTAGATAATATTATACTATTTTGCTAATTCCTATAGAATAGTATAGTTAGCTAGAATATGTATTATTGTTAAATAGTTAGTTTATGGTTAGCAAATAAGTTAGCTAACTATTGTCAATATTTAGAATCTAACCAAACTCCCAATTTATTCTAGGAGGACCTAGAGATTACTATATTCCTATTACCGATCTTCCAGAGCAATGCAAGTACTTCTATGATTTTGATTCATTTACTTCATGCAGTGGTCTTTCGTATTTGACACATTGTTACACGGCTTGATCTTATATCTGGTTCATGATCTTTTACTTGTATACCAGAGAGGGGAAGTACTACGGATATGTGACGAAAGTCTAACTTAGAATTTATTTTAATAGCTTAATCTCACACCTATGCATGTGTGATTAAGTGGTACCATTTACTTGCTCTTATTCATGATCTTTATCCAGCCGGTCACATATTTTAGTATGTATTTCAAATTTATATGTCATGATCTTTTGATTACATGTTTCAGTCTGTTAGATTATGCATTTACAGTTCATGTTCATCATGTTTCATTATTCCTTTACTTGTTCACATGTTGTACTTGTTTCATTAGTATAGATTGTACTTTGCTCCATTCCTGACTGGATATGTTGTATATGAGCTTGAGACTATATGTTCTACCTTCTATGGGCAGGAGCCCGAGGCCTTAGTTGAGCAGGACGATACCATGACTTAAGACTTAGGAGCTGCAGAGATCTAGCTTTAGTTTTATTACTTAGATTTGTCTAGTGACTTTTGTTTGCCATTGATGATAAAAGAACAGAACAGTTTTATGGGAGGACTGGACTTTTACTTCACAACTACAAACTCGCTTGTACAGAAGAGAGCCAAGGAACAAAACCTAGGAAAAGCAATCTAAAGTACAATTGTTTTATTTTTTCTGGGGGGTAACGGTAGAGGCTCGGGAGAGTTCTATCAACTCTGCCTTACTCCTTGGATGATCGGACGTCGCTTCGGCTCTGATGAAGAAATGCTCTTGCTAGATGCCCTTTCTCTATGCTTCTCTTTTTTGTCTCCGTCGCTCTCTGTGTCCACTCCTTTTTGCACGGGAATGGCACCTTACTATTTATAGGGCTTTTTGATAAGTAGGGTGTACAGTAATTGCACCTTTAAAAGTGGGCGGTTAGGGATTTGGTGAAGATTAGCCTTGATCTTTTTTGTTGGAAATTAATCTGAGCTGTTAATATTGATTGTAACAAATCTGGGCAATTAATGTTGATTGCACCAAATCTGTATAGTTTGTTAGAAATCGATCTGGGCAGTTAATGTTGATTGCACCAAATCTGTATTGTGATGATTTGTTGATAGCATTAAATCCGATAGGATAAGTCTTGGTCAATCTTCTGCCATATGTTCCAGCCGTACGAACGCGGGAGAATAAGTCTTAGTCGACCTCCTGCCACGTGTCCCTACTGCCATTGTGATGCAAGCCGCATAGACGGGGCATCCAGGCATAGCCGCATGAGCGTGGCCCCGACTACCGAGCCGCATGAAGGTGGCAGCTGCATGAGAGTGATAGCCTCATAAGAGTGAACCCCAACTAAACCGCATAAGGGTGGCCCGCCATAATTCGAGCCGCATGAGAGTGACAGCCGCATGGGGGTGGCCTCCAACTGAACCGCACAGGGTGGATCCTATGACCGAGCCGTATGGAAGTCTTTGAAGAGATCTGCATAAGGGGCTTTGGAATTGGTGGATTGTGCCAGCTATAAAGATTTTATCTCATCTTTCTAGGAGCACGCCATTGTGACAGAGCCATTATTTTACCTTTATATCAGAGCTGTCAATCCTTCGTTGTCAGAGCTGCCGCCTTCCTGTGTCAGGGTAATTAATGAGCTAGCTGCTCAGAGTATTTATGGCCAGCTGTAAAGGCCTATTTTTGAGCTGCATGAGGCTACGTGGCTTCCCCTTCATCTTTCTGAGCCGCATGAAGCTCTCGGATCTTTTGAGCCGCATGAAGCTCTCGGATCTTTTGAGCCGCATGAAGGCTCCTTCAGCTATGAGCCGTATGGGGCTAATTTTTGGGCTGCATAAGAATTTATTTATATTTTTTCATGCTTCTACAAGACCCCCTTCAAAGTTTTTAATTTGCAAAATTGAAATACTTTGAATAAGAAGCATGGGCATGTCTGCATAAGCTCTTCCTGCCGTATAGACTTCTTTGGCCGCATGGGATGTTATGGCCGCATGGATCGCTCTGGCCGCATGGACTTCTCTGGCCGCATGGATCGCTCTGGCCGCATGGACTGCTCTGACCGCATGGACAGCTCTTGGCCGCATAGACTTCCTAGCCGCATGGACTGTTCTGGCCGCATAATGTCCTGTGCCACGTGGGCGTCTTATTATTGCTCTTGATTTGTTTTGATTTGAAGCCGTCTTTAGGGTAAGATCCCAAGAGTCGGCTTTAAATATACTTTGGATTTGCCTCGATGACCCAAGAGTCGTTCTGTCTCCTAGGCAGCCCATAACCCGAAGCGCCTATCGGTACACGTGCCCGTTGTCCGCCTACAAATATGAGAAAGTTTTAGAGAGAGACTCTTTACTCTCTCCTCTTGTTCAAGCTTTTCTTGCCCTAGCTGCCGTTTTCTTCTCCTTCGATCATCAATGGCTCCCAAGACTTCTAAGGTCTCCTCTAGCGCTGCGGCGAAGGGTAAGGGAGCGGCTTCTTCATCGACTGCGGCACCCCCAGTTCACCCTGATGTTCATCCTGCCATTACTGGTAAGATTGTTGGAAGAAAGCTACATGGACTCAAGCCCTAACCATAACAGCTATATCGCATGTTTATGCGCGAGCCCTTCTTCGTCTTCATGGAACTGTTCAAGTTCATTGTGATGATACTGTGCTGTATGTGCCGCATGAGAGTCATCTTGTGGCCGCATCAACACTTTGCAAATTGGGCCGCATGAAGACCCATCGAACAGTGCCGCATAAGCTTTCTCTTGAACTGTGCCGCATGAGACCCCACCAAATCAGAGCCGCATAAGCTCCGTTAAACTGGACCGCATAAGCACTCGCTAAACAGAGCCGCATGAGCTCACTTGAACTGGGCCGCATAAGCACCCGCTGAATCAGAGCCGCATAAGCCCTGTTAAACTGAGCCGCATGAGGCCGTGCTAAATCAGAGCCGCATAAGCTCTTCTAAACCGTGCCGTATGACCACTCGCTAAACCGAGCCGCATACGCTCACTTGAACTGGGCCGCATGAGGCCTCGCCAAAATAGAGCCGCATAAGCTCTTTTAAACTGTGCCGCATGAACACTCGCTAAACCGAGCCGCATACGCTCACTTGAACTGGGCCGCATGAGGCCTCGCCAAAATAGAGCTACATAAGCCTAGAAATACTAAGTGGTTTTACCTGGCCATCTTCTAACTTGTTTCCTTTGTCATTTTTTCAGTGAATCTGCCAGTCAATCCTTGGGGAGAGCCCTTGGTGGGTTCAGCCCAATCTGCTGTGGGTGTACGGTTCGACCGCATAGTCCAGTACGTGGTGAACCAGCTTCCCAAAGACGAGCCTGTGGAGAGGCTGAATGCTATCAAGAACCAGTCCTTTTACTTTCTCTGTGCTATGATGAACTCGGGGCGATTGGGGGGAGAATTTCTGAAGCCCGAGTTCCTCTTCGGGGATGCCTTGACTGTGAAGAACCCCCATGTTCTGGATATATCCGAGAGTTGGAGCTTCACTTCTGACGAAATGGCGATCCATATTCCTCAGATGGAGCGTCATTTTTCGGTGTCGTGGTTTAACATGCTGCCGATGGACAGAAAGATGGTGGACTCTTTAACTCCGAGCCAGTCGGGGATGTTTGTGGGTAACATCCATTATAACATAAACTTGGTGTCAGTGTATGCGGGCAAGATATCGGTCCGTTGCTACGTTATGGGGTTGGCCCCGGGTACCTTCTCAAATGTGCAGGGTCCCAATTTCAAGTTCTCTCAAGCCGACACTTTCCTGAACCAACTTGCTAGGAAGGGGTCCTATCCTGTTGGCCGGTTGGCGCTGCTGAACTGGATAAACTCCATCCCTTCGTAGGCCAATTTGACCACATGGATTCTGCGGAAGTATGAGACTCTCCTTCGTGAGATCGACCTCTATCACGCCATTCGGGACACCTGTCACGGTCTGTCCATGAATAAGACGCTGTTCGTGGCTATCTTGGAGATGTTCAACCGACGGACGGGAACCTTCTTCACGCCTGGAGGGGAGATGGGACTCGCTCTCCATGAGATGCATGCAGTTTCCAAGTTACCCTGGGGGGGAAGAAGTTTTTGAAGTGTATACCCCGACGAACGAAGAGTTCAAGGATTTGGATCGGCGGTTCCCGGGCTTTGTTGTCGTATACCGGGAACTACTGTGTCATCACAGTACCTGCCACCAGACGTCCATCAAGAAGGACGGTAGCTCGGAAGAAAACCTTCCTCACATCCGGACATGGCTCACATACCTTTTTACGCTAGGTGCCTCAGGCCGGGTTTTCCCTTGAAATCCTCAAACCCAGGAGGAAGTTCAGGACCTGGTGTTGACTGCCAAGAGGTCACGGGCCACAGGCGATAGGTTTGGGAGTCGTACTGACCCCTTCAGTTATTTTTATCAGGGTACTCAGCAGCTGTCAGAGAAGGCACTCCCGGCAGGATTCCTGATGGTATGGCTGCAAAATTGCGTGGTCTCGGAAGGGGATGGTTCTATTAAGAGAATCAGCCGTAACTTTATCCTTCATGCTGTGAAGCTGGTCTTCGGTGCCAGACTAGCTCTTCTTCCGGCTATGGTGTGCAGCATACACCATGGCCTCCGTGCCTTCTCGTCCAAGGTCATCGCCCGTGACATAGCGAAGGACTTTGAACGCGTTGAACTGTCCTATCATTATCTGATGGAGTGGTTGTTGATGCACTACCGGTCTTTGATGAGGCCTGGCGCAGAAGACGGCATTACGGCTGAAGATGCCTTTATCTTCCAATATCATCATCAGCCCTGGGAGTGCAATACTATGCCAGCCTGTCGGAGGGCTCTGGCGAGAGTAGACGGATACAACTTTTTTGTGTTTGTTCCTCGTTTTACCGATGAAGAAGTGAGGGGCGTACATATTGATGGTACCGGGCCTCCTCACCTCTTGCCTGAAAAGATGCTCCTTTGGTTGCGTAACATCCGTCCTGCGCACCTAGTATACCGCAATCGCAACACTGTCTACTTGGAGCCTTACTTGCCCAGTAGGTTCTCCCGACAGTTTGGGTATAGTCAGCTACTCTTGGACAGTCCCAGCGCTTGCCTGGGTTTTGAAAGTAGCGTGCTTGACGGTATCAGGGCCTGGCATTATTATGATACGGTTCATACCCGTACGAGCTTCTCATTTCCTGATACTGAGGCGCCAGGAGAGATTTTGTATTTGGCGGCTCTATACCATGTCGCGGCGAGCAAGCCTCCTGTTGGCTTTGAGCCAAGTACCAGCTTTATTGTTGGTACAGGCTTGGCGGAGAAGCCCCAGGGGTCCAAGATTAGGAAGAAGCGGGAGAACACAGTTGCTTTGTCGGACTCAGGGTCTGCCGACGCGGACGAAGAGGATGACGAGCATGACCCTGATAACTCTCTTCCTCCTGCTGATGATGTGGGGGTTGATCAGCCGCCTGTCGTCCCTGGTCCTTCGCACAAGCGAAGCAGGCCTGAGCCTGCCGTTGGCGGCAGAACTTACTCCATGAAACGGACTGCGTCTAAACCTCGCAGGCTGCTCATCAAGGAGAGAGACGAGGATGACGCCGTTTCAGAAGTGAATTGAATTACAACCATCTTCTTCTTTAGCTCTTCTTTTGAACTACGACCTAATCATTTTCTTTTCTTTACAGGCGTCAGAAGAATCGGACTCTCGAGAATCGGCCCCTGACTCTGAAGTCGACCCGGCCTTGACCACTTTGATTATGACATGTGTGCTGAGATTATTTCTGCCGGGGTTCTTTCGGTGACGGCTGAGGCTCAATCCATTGTTGAGGTCTCAACCCAGGGTGACGTGGAATCTGCTAAACCCGTCCCCGAGGCTGCTAAACTTCAGCTGGGTGACGTTGATCCAGTTGTATCTCCTTCCGGGGCAGTTGGGGCAGATGAACCAGTTGCCTTTGGGTCGGATGTTGCTGGTGAAGAGGTTACGGTGGCTGAGAGCGAACCTCATTCCCAGCAACTCTCCCCTGGTAAGCTAAGTCAAATTTTGACCAGCGAGAAGATTCATTCGCTCTATCATCATATCCTTCGGGTTAAGTTGATTGATAGTTGCTCCGGACATACAGGTCCTGCTCCTTCACTGCCAACGACGGACACAATTGGGGGAGAGCTGGCCAGAGAGAATCTGGTGGAAGAGAGTGTGCCTCCTCCAACTTATATTGAGGAGCCTCCCGCTGAATCGAGTTCGGGAGAGCAGACGGCGGAACGGCCGGGGCTGGGAGAAATGGTCCTCGCCCTCTCCTCTGTTTATGTGGCTCCGGGGGTCGACCTTTTCGCCCTGCCGAGTCTCCAGACCCTTCGAGTTGCGGAGGAGGAATTGGCCGCTATTCAAGCGTCCTTTCGCTTGGAACATGTTTCCTTTGTGGTGGGGGCAGCAAGTTCCGGTGCATCTTCTTCGTCCCTGCCAGCTACCCTTCCTTTGACACCGTCTTCTACGGAAGTTCTGGATGAAGCGTCAAAGGATGTGGTTGACAGTTTTTACAACCATTTGAGGCGAGAAATTGAGGCTGCGGTGTAAAGGGGGACCTCTTTTTCCTTGGCCCGTCAATGCGCCCGGGGCCAGATTGAAATCCTTAGAACCCTCCCAGGCGAGGCAGGGATAGTTGAGCTCCTGGAGCCCAAATTGCTGGAGGCCGATCAGCTTGTGGCCCAGTTTCAAGTGCTGTGGCAAGTTGATCTGTCTGCATCAATAGATCAAGAGCGCGTCTTCCTTATAACTGCCATAGAGAAGGTAAGGGTTGCTCGGGATACGGCCAAGCTGATTATAATGGGGGACCTCCACCGCCTGTCTCTGCAGTATGATCAGTTGAGCCGCAGGGGAGAGGATTACATGGCTCGGGAAGCAGCCGCCTCCCGTGGGGTATTTGATACGAGAGACCAGATCCTCGAACTTCAGAGAAAACTGACTTTCTTGGAATCTGAGCTCGAGGCCGCTCGCGCGGATAAGGAGCTGGTTGTTCAGGAAGCCGACAAGGTCACTCGAGCTTCTGCTAGCTTGGAGCGTGCTCTGGAGAAGCTTGAAGAGGGCTGGCGGGCTCACTCATATTTGGAGGATGTGGAGCGGCTGACTCAGGAGGCCGAGCGCCAGGCCAAGCAGCGGTTTGAGCAGTCGACTGCCTTGCTGAGGGACCGTCTCAGGGAGTTATGTGTCGTCGAACCATAGTCGGCCTTTTCTTTATTTATATTCTTTTCTTTTTTAGAGGGACGTAGTCCCAGAACATGTAGTACCTTTGACTTCCAAATAAAAGAGTATGTTTTATTTTACCCTTCATTTGCATTGCTTGTTGCGTTTGTGGTGTTATGGTATTTGCCCCATTGGGAGACTATTTGTGGACCTATTACCCTTGGCATACCTTGGTTTTAGGTACGGATAACAAATTTGATAGGGATACTTAGAATAATCCACGGTAAGGTGGCCATGGAATTTTTTGGTATCGGAAAAAAGAATGCCATGGAGCAGCTGGGCTCCCGAGGTATGATGAGAAATGAGGCGCATGTACTAGAAAACTTAGTACAGCATTTGTGGTCAATAGAGGACATTTGTCGTCAACAGAGGACATTTGTGGGCCTATTATCCTTGGCGTACTCCGGTCTTGGGTACGGATAATAGGTCGAGAGAGAACCAACATATTTACTCAGAGGTAATGAGGACGTGGTAAATATGAGGGTTTCTTCAATGGAGCCTTCCTATTCAGAGGTAATGAGGATGTGGCAGGAGTGGACTCCATGAAGGGTACATAGAACAACTCAGAGGTAATATGGATGTGGAAGTTCTACGTACGGAGGTAATTTTTTTTTTGCGGAAGCGAAACAACTCAGAGGTGACATCGACGTGGTTGTTTCAAAAATTTTGTGGATCTGTTACCCTTTTTATGTACTGAAAGTACGGGTAGTAGATCATGAGGAAGGTGCTCCTTTTAGGAAGGAAGTTCAGAGGTATGATCATACATGACTTACTACCCATAAGATACGATATGGATTCATTTGGAGTGACCAGAGTATAAGTTTAGCGGTACATAAGGGCACATGACTTAACAGTCCGGTAGATTTGGAGCATGTCATTTAGACATAATACTTCTTCAAAAACTTGCCGTTGACGGGCAACATGAGCAAGTCTCCATTTTGTTTTGTGAGACGGTAAGCACCATTGGAGAATACAGCCTCGATGACAAATGGGCCTTCCCACTTTGGCTGGAATTTGCCGACGGTTTTGTGAGTCATAACCATCGGCCTCCGAACTGCCAGAACGAGATCACCCACTTGGAATGTTCTGAGTTTAACCTTCTTGTTGAAGGCTCCGGAGATGCGGGCTTGATACAGCTCGATTCGTTGTTGAGTTAGCAAGCGCTTCTTATCTAAGTCCTCAAACTCTTGTAGCCGACGACGGTAATTATCATCCGTCGTTAATCGATAGGTGAGGGCGACGCGGAGCGAGGGAATTTGGGTCTCCAAGGGAAGAACTGCCTCACTACCGTATGCCAGAGCGAATGGTGTGTTCCCGGTCGCTGTCCGGACTGTAGTACGGTACGCCTATAATCATTCGCCAAGCTTTTAATTCCAGTCGCGTTTGTTGGAAGACACAAACTTGAGCAGCTTGACTATAGTTTTGTTGAACGCTTTTGCCAAACCATTCGCCGAGGGATTGTATGATGTTGAAGCAACATTCTGGATTCGATGTTTGTTACAAAACCGATAGAAGGCGTGGCTTGCGAACTGCGGACCGTTGTCGTGGATGATCCTTTGATGCAGTCCAAAGCGATAGATGACGTGATGTTTCAGGAAGCTGATCATGTTTGATGTCTTCACTTCTGCAAGAGGAATAGCTTCCTTTCATTTGGAGAAGTAATCAGTGATTGCGAGTATGAAGCGGTGTCCTCTGGACGAAGGTGGAGTGATTGGACCGATGATGTCCATTTTCCATGCTTCGAATGGCCAGGATGCCACCGTTGGATGTAAGAACTTGGATGGTTGATGGATGAAATCTGCGTAGACTTGACAGGCTTTGTACTTTCTTGCATAGTCTATCACATCCGCCACCATCGTAGGCCAGTAATAGCCCATCCGGCGAAGGTGGTCTTGCAGCTTCGGGCCAGGTTGATGGGCCCCACAAACGCCATTGTGAGCTTCACGTACGGCTTCTTTGGCTTCTGTATTTGACAGACATCGAAGCAGTAATCCATCGTATGATCGTCGATACAGCATTTTCGTCTCAGTATTATAGAAGAATCTGAGGGAACGCCTTCTGATAGAAGTGGCTTCTTTTGGATTCTCCGGGAAATGTCGTAGACTACAAAGTCAATGAATGGCTGTCTCCAGTCTGGTGCTTCGTCGACTGTCAAAGTGGAGTAACTCTTAACACATTGAACATTGTTCTTGGGACAAACCAATTCACGGCCTATTACTTCAACCAAGTGGTGAGCATGGTTCGGAACTGCTAAAGAAGCGGCAAGGCCTGCTAGGGCATCGACTTCAATATTTTGAAGCCTGGGAACGTGTTCTATAAAGAACCCTTCCAAGGACGAGATAATGTCAATCGCTATTTGGTGATAGGGGATCATGTCTTCATGACGAACTTTATATGAACCCCGGATCTGGTTAACGATTAGCTGTGAATCGCCATATGCTTCGAGGTGCTCTACCCCCAGTTCTTTTGCAAGTCGGTGGCCGATAACCAGAGCGTTGTACTCTGTCACGTTGTTTGAACAAGGTTCCGTGAGGGAGTACGCCCGATTGATCATCAACCCGGAGGAAGAAATCAGCACCACTCCGACTCCGACTCCGACTCCGACTATGATATTGCCTTTGGGCCAAGTTCTTGAAGCGTCGTCGAAGAACATTCGCCAAATGGCATCATAGGAGACCACATTTGAATTGGCGACCTCGTCTAGGATCTCTTTGTATATTCTGGTTGACTCCAAACCTGGATGGGCTGCTAAAAAGTCCGACAGAGCTTGACCTTTAACAGCCTTCTGCGGGACGAAGATCATGTGGTAGGAAGACAATAACATTGCCCAGGTAGCGAGGCGAGAGCTGAGTGCCCCTGGTTTGGTCATGAGGACCCTGAGAGAGTTGACTCGTGATATCACATGTATGGTTTGTACCGTGATATAGTGTCGCATCTTCTGAATGGCGAACACTAGAGCGAGGCACTCCTTTTCCACGGCAATGTATCGATGCTCAGGCCCTACCATCATTCGACTGAGGTAGTAGATGGCTTGTTGATGGCCTGCGTCATTGTTTTGTGCTAGTATAGCACCGAGAGAATGCTCTATAGCTCGCACATAGAGCAGGAATGGCTTTCCAGCAACTGGGGCCACCAGGACTGGTGGGTTCGACAGGTATTCTTTGATGTTGTCGAAGGCGCGCTGGCACTCTTCATCGCATACGAAGGAGATGCCTTTCTTCATGAGGTGCGTGAAGGATTGGCATCGTCCGGAGAGGTTAGAGATAAACCTCCTGATGTAAGCTAGTCTTCCTTGAAGGCCTCTGAGTTTACGGAGATTTCTTGGAGGACCCATCTCCATGATTGTCTTCGTCTTCTCCGGGTCGACATAGATTGTAATACCCCAGTCCTAAAATACGTAGGACTAGGAACGTAGACATGCCAGCTGTATTCTTACGAAGTACATAGGCTTCGTATGGATACATAAGCTGTAAAATGTAGTAGAACCATAACTAATCTCATCCACACAAAATAAATGAATAGAAGATCTCATATAATCAACTATGAAATTGTCATTTGGTATATGTAGTTGGGCGGAGACAAATCCACTACCAACTATGAAAAGAAATACATAACAAAAGAAAGATTTTGGCGAGCGAAGCGAAGACGATCCAAGCGCAATCATCCTCGAAGAAATGGAGATGGTCGCGGCTAGAGCTAAAACACCTGCGAAAGACAATAGCACACACCTGGAGAGATAACCAGGTCCTCAGAGGGACGTAACAAGACACATAATATCATGCCATATAAACTGAAAAAATATTGCTCAAATAAATAAGTCAATTGAATTTATAACATGGTCCAATACACACCTATTGAACGAGCGTACCATCCCCCCAACCAAACAAGGACAGGAGAGGGTAAACTAATTCACGGTAGCATATCTTTCCATGCTATAAAACCAATATGGTATTCGGTCTCCAATAAGGTTCAATACCTTCTCATCAAAGTAGTAAGTCACACCTACAACCAAACAAGGACAAGATGTGACAAACTATTCTGCGACAAGTTATTGTTCCAAGCCACGGTCAGATACAAGTACTCAAACCAAAAGTACTCATACCTAACGGATAAAGGTGCCTAACCGATCTAAGTGAAATCTATTTAAGAACAATCCTTCCTACGCATAGGCCCTGGCTGAATAGGATCGGCATAGTCCCCCCTTGGGCACCAGAGGCCCCATCAGTAAGAGCATGACGTTCCGCAGAATCGTTAGTGGCCGTCAGTAATTATGGGTCATCAACCCCGTATCTCCAGCGAAAAGTCCGGGTCACAAGGAAAAGTGCATCGAAGCCCATACGCTAAGGAATTATCCTTCCCGCCCAATGCCTACTCTGTTGTATCCACAACGGTAAACCTCTATAACCGCTAAGTCAAACTAAGCATGCAACCTCTATTAGCGGTTATTCCTATCGCACGACTTGTACGTACTGGTGGCCAGCCAATCACGCACTTCCGTGTCCTACATGCGACACATAATCTTCGTGTTACAACGTGTCAAGGCCAATGAATGCAACACACAAGGTGGTCCCTTAATTCTAGGTTTAATGTGAGAAAAAAATAATACATAGCAGGAAATATAAATGAACAGTAAGTTCTAACAGGTTATGCCATGTATCACAGTTTATTTTACATAAAGAAAATAAATAATGCATGAAATATGAGCTAAAATAAATAAACAGCAAATGGCAAGGTGTCTTGTATGATAGGACGCCTGGTGTACTGTAATGATCAATGTGGCACGAACAGCGACTTTGGTACAACAACTATGCAGGGTGACCTCTGATGGTGGCACAGATAGTTCCATCGGGTCCATGACGGCCAAATTAGTTAGGGTGGACATAAAGTAGTCTCGAAATGGGCAAAGGAATAGGAACAACAGGACTTGGAAACGGACAGGAGAAAAATCAAAGAAATAATGGATAATTAAATATTTATATATATACGAGTTTTAGAAAATATTTATAATATGCAAAAATTAGATTTTTATGAGTCAAAATATTCTTAGAAAAATACTTAAAATTATCAAAAATTGTTTGACGCTAAATTACTCTAGTTTTAGAATATGCTTCTAGGTAAAACTATACTCCATAAATTTTAAAGTAAATAATTAAAATTATTAATAAATTATCTAGGCCAAAAAAAACTATATCTTTGTAAAATATATTTGAAAAATGGTTTGATATATTAGAAATCAAATCCTAAAATTTGAAATTTCCAGTACGCAAAACACAATAAAATATTTTTGTTATAAAAATAAATCCTTAAAATTATTTGGTATACTTATTATTAAAACTAAGTAATGATACTCATTATGATAACACAATCATATACTGTATCTATACAAATACAATTGTTAAAATAATATACCATATAAAAATTAACATAATAATAATAATAATAATAATAATATAACATAGCTTTACTGAACCTGTTGCTTTTACTTATAATACTAATATAACTAATGAATAAAAATAATAATAATAAAAAAACCCTTAACACAGTATCATTCCCCAAAACTTATAGAGAGAGAGAGAGAGCTCGGTGACGGAGAGGAGCGGCGGCGCGACGCTCAAGGCGGAGAGGGGTTCGCGCCGGGTGGAGCTCGCGGAGGAGAAAGGGAGGATGATCGGGGTCGGAGCTGAGTTCGACAAGCGGAGGGGACGCTCGGGCGGCTAGGGCACGCCGGCGGAGAGGGTTGCGCGCGCGCTGCTCACGGAGGAGCGGAGAGGGGTTCGTGCGGTGGGCGCGTGCGGAAAGAGGCAGAGGGAAGGAGGATCGGTGGAGTTCAGGGGTCGGGCGCCGGCGTTGGTGGCCTCGCCGGCGGTGGTCGAGATCGTGGCGGCGAGAAGCTCGATGCGGTGGCAGATCAAGGATGATCTGGAGGAGCGGTGGTCGAGAAATCGGAGGCGGGGCGCTGAAGGGGCGAAGTCGACGGGGTCATCGGGGCTCACTGCTCCGACGACGGCCAGGGCGGTGACGCGCTGGAGGCACCGGCCGGAGGGGGTCCGGTCGGGTGGAGGCGGTTCATGATAGGGGACGGCGCCGGCGGCGCGGGTCCGGTGGAGGCCAGGTGTGCGGACGTCGACGGGTTGGTCGGGCTCGGCGGAGGTGAGTAGTGATGGGTTTTTTTTCTTTTTGTTTTTCTTTTGGATGGTGGTAGAGGGCGTGGACTGCCGCGGCAGTGGGCGCGGTGGCGGTTGGTTTGGTCGGTGGTGGTCGTGGCGTGGACGGTTCTGGCTGATGGTGGCGGGGGAGATGGTGTTGTCGGGAAGATTGATTTGGGGTTGGCTCGGCCATTGCGGTGGTGGTCGTATGGCTGGACAGTAAGGTCGGGGTGCCGGGGATGGTGAAACAATGGCAGCGATGGCCGCGGCTCGTTGCCGAGACGGGATTGGGGAAGGTTTTGGGTGTGCTGTGGGGACTTGGTGGCTGGTCGAGGTGTGCTCGACTGAGCATCGTGGAGATGGCCGGCCATGGTCGCCGTTAGGGTTAGGGTTTGTTGTAATTGGGGTCATGTTTGGGTTTAGTGGACACGACATGAAATTTTGGAATTCGTGATCCGGTGTGTCGGACACGATGAAGGGATAATGGCAGGTGTCCGTGTGTGGACACGAAGAAGGTGAAATGTACATGTAAAAAATATAAAAATAGTGAAAGGGAAAAATAGGGGCACGGACACGATGCACGGGATTAGGATTGGAGAAATATTTGTGGATGTGAATTGTGGAGAAATTAATAAAAAAGTTGGAGCAGTACCTGCCTATTTATAGGATGTAAGAATTCCCAATTGGATAAGAATTAGGATTCCTTTAAACCCAATTTGATTTAAATCAATAATCAAATCCAAATTTCAAATTAAATATCCAATTTAAATCAAATTTAATTTCTAGTATAAAATCAATGAGATAAATCAAATTTCAAAAATTTAGCGATTTAAATAAATCCAAATTTTCAAATCAAGGTTTAAATCGCCATAATAATTTTGAAATATATTTTTCAAAGATACTAATAATAATAATTTCGAAAATTACTTTATTATTTAGAAATAACTCAAATAAATATTTATGAAATATATATATATATATATATATATATATATATAAAATATATATATATATATATATATATATATATATATATATATATATGTAAGCATAAATAATGCATACTTTTCCTAGTACATAATAAAATATTATTTATGATTAATAACTCTTTAAAAAAAGGCTTTTTATAGCAAGAATAATAAGTATATGTAATATTTTCAAAGTGTATAATAAAATAAAAATGTTTTTCTAAAATATGTACGCTCGCACATATTCGCACTCGACGAGCAAGAAAAATAAATTTCGTGCGCGACGTAAAATACGACTACGCGACGTACAATACAAAAATTTTAAATCAGTACCAAATTTAATTAAAAATAGTAAAAATTTAGAGGTTTTACATCCTACCCAACTTAAAAGAATTTCGTCCTCGAAATTAAGAATTTATGGGGGGGTGAGAAGACACAAGGGGTATCAATGGGGATCCAACGATGACAATGTTTTCACAAAATCATGTCGTAAGAAATCGCGATCTAGATCATAGAAAAACAATACGGTATGGTCATAATCGATATGAAGGCTTAGAAGAAGTTCTAGTACAACGCTTTCGTTCTTCTAAAATAGGTGAAGGCGAAAGCAATATAGAGTTCGAAGGAGGCGTTATCGAATACGAATACGTGATTCAAAGACGATCGAATAATTTCAAAGGAATTGTCAAGGCAGTCGTGGATGGGACTCTAAAGGACAAGTTTAGCTATGTCCCCATCCACGTAGAACGATAGATATAAGCGAACCAAAGTGCACTCGGTTGATCAGACCATCATACACCGGTTCTGACTAGATCATATGTTAGTGGACATGCCCAAATAACATATGTCTTGAAACAAGCTTGATAAAAAAATAAGCTTGTAAAAACTTGTCTACATTAGCATCATTAGTCTAGATAGTAAAAATATAGGCACGATGGTAGATGTAAGAAGAACAAATATGAATGGTCTAAGAGTCATAAGGATCTTAGTCTTGTTTATTCCTATACCATCATTCTACGGTTTTATTGACCAAGGCTTGGTTGACCTAATGGGTTAAATTTCTCTAGTCTCTATGGTCTAGATAATACTATTTGTATTCCCTTAATGGTCAAGGGTGTGTCAGGTCGTGGGGTATTCTACCCAACTTAAAGAATTAAGCTAAGGGTGTTTAGGACATCTAACTAGTAGGGTCAATCTCTAGCAAGCACGAAGGGAAGATAAGAATAATGATAGGAGGAATCAAGCAAGATGCAATCGATGATTCGATCGGTAGTTCGAATATGGAATCGAGGAAAAAGGTCAAGCATGTGGATGAGATCCTAGACTTCTAATCCTATTCGCAGGCTTGCTTGGCACGGTAAAGTAACCAAATAATTTATTTTGACCTGCATGGGCCACCACAAAAACATGTAACGCCCCAGTCCCAAAATACGTAGGACTACGAACGTAGACATGCCAGCTATATTCATACGAAGTACATAGGCTTCTTATGGATACATAAGCTATAAAATGCAGTAGAACCATAACTAATATCATCTACACAAAATAAATGAATATAAGATCTCATATAATCAACTATAAAATTGTTATTTGGTACATATAGTTGGACGGAGACAAATCCACTACCAACTATGAAAAGAAATACATAACAAAAGAAAGATTTTGGCGAGCAAAGCGAAGACGATGCAAGCGCAATCATCCTCGAAGAAATAGAGATGGTCACGGCTAGAGCTAAAACACCTGCGAAAGACAATAGCACACACCTGGAGAGATAACCAAGTCCTCAAAGGGACGTAACAAGACACATAATATCATGCCATATAAACTGAATAAATATTGCTCAAATAAATAAGTCAATTGAATTTATAACATGGTCCAATACACACCTATTGAACGAGCGTACCATCCCCCCAACCAAACAAGGACAGGAGATGGTAAACTAATTCACGGTGGCGTATCTTTCCATGCAATAAATCCAATATGGTATCCGGACCCCAACAAAGTTCAATACCTTCTCATCGAAGTAGTAAGTCACACCTACAACCAAACAAGGACAAGATGTGACGAACTATTCCGCGACAAGTTATTGTTCCAAGCTACGGTCAGATACAAGTACTCAAACCAAAAGTACTCGTACCTAACGGATAAAGGTGCCTAACCGATCTAAGTGAAATGTATTTAAGAACAATCCTTCCTACGCATGGGCCCTGGCTGAATAGGATCGACATAGTCTCCCCTTGGACAATAGAGGCCCCATCAGTAAGAGCATGACGTTCCGCAGAATCATCAGTGGCTGTCAGTAATTATGGGTCATCAATCCCGTATCTTCAGTGGAGAGTTCGGATCACAAGGGAAAGTGCATCGAAGCCCATAGGCCAAGGAATTATCCTCCCCGCCCAATGCCTACTCTGTTGTATCCACAACAGTAAACCTCTATAACCGCTAAGTCAAACTAAGCATGCAACCTCTATTAGCGGTTATTCCTATCGCACGGCTTGTACGTACTGGTGACCAGCCAATCACGCACTTTCGTGTCCTACATGCGACACACAATCTTCGTGTTACAACGTGTCAAGGCCAATGAATGCAACACACAAGGTGGTCCCTTAATTCTAGGTTTAATGTGAGAAAAAAATAATACATAGCAGGAAATATAAATGAACAGTAAGTTCTAACATGTTATGCCATGTATTACAGTTTATTTTACATAAAGAAAATAAATAATGCATGAAATATGAGCTAAAATAAATAAATAGCAAATGGCAAGGTGTCTTACCTTGTAGGACGCCTGGTGTACTGTAATGATCAACGTGGCACGAACAGCGACTTTGGTGTAACAACTATGCAGGGTGACCTCTGATGGTGGCATGGATAGTTCCATCGTGTCCATGACGGTCAAATTAGTTAGGGTGGACATAAGGTAGTCTCGAAATGGGCGAAGGAATAAGAACAACAGGACTTGGATACGGACAGAAGAAAAATCAAAGAAATAATAGATAATTAAATATTTATATATATATACGAGTTTTAGAAAATATTTATAATATGCGAAAATTAGATTTTTATGAGTCAAAATATTCCTAGAAAAATACTTAAAATTATCAAAAATTGTTTGACGCTAAATTACTCTAGTTTTAAAATATGCTTCTAGGTAAAACTATACTCCATAAATTATAAAGTAAATAATTAAAATTATTAATAAATTATCTAGGCCAAAAAAAACTATATCTTTGTAAAATATATTTGAAAAATGGCTTGATATATTAGAAATCAAATCCCAAAATTTGAAATTTCCTGTACGCAAAACACAATAAAATATTTTTGTTATAAAAATAAATCCTTAAAATTATTTGGTATACTTATTATTAAAACTAAATAATGATACTCATTATGATAACACAATCATATACTGTATATATACAAATACAATTGTTAAAATAATATACCATATAAAAATTAACATAATAATAATAATAATAATATAACATAGCTTTACTGAACCTGTTGCTTTTACTTATAATACTAATATAACTAATAAATAAAAATAATAATAACAAAAAAACCCTTAACACAGTATCATTTCCTAAAACTTATAGAGAGAGAGAGAGAGAGCTCGGTGACGGAGAGGAGCGGCGGCGCGGTGCTCCGGCGGAGAGGGGTTCGCGCTGGGTGGAGCTCGCGGAGGAGAAAGGGGAGGATGATCGGGGTCGGAGCTGAGTTCGGCAAGCGGAGGGGACGCTCTGGCGGCTAGGGCACGCCGGCGGAGAGGGTTGCGCGTGCGCCGCTCGCGGAGGAGCGGAGAGGGGTTCGTACGGTGGGCGCGTGCGAAAAGAGGCGGAGGAAAGGAGGATCGGTGGAGTTCAGGGGTCGGACGCCGGCGTTGGTGGCCTCGCCGGTAGTGGTCGAGACCGCGGTGGCGAGAAGCTCGATGCGGTGGCAGATCAAGGATGATCTGGAGGAGCGGCGGTCGAGAAATTAGAGGCGGGGCGCGGAAGGGGCGAAGTCGACGGGGTCGTCGGGGCTCACTGCTCCGGCGGCGGCCAGGGCGGTGACGCGCTGGAGGCACCGGCCGGAGGGGGTCCGGTCGGGTAGAGGCGGTTCATGATAGGGGACGGCGCCGGCGGCACGGGTCCGGTGGAGGCCAGGTGTGCGGACGTCGACGTGTTGGTCGGGCTCGGCGGAGGTGAGTAGTGATGGGTTTTTCTTCTTTTTATTTTTCTTTTGGATGGTGGTAGCGGGCGTGGACTACCGCGGCAATGGCCGCGGTGGCGGTTGGTTTGGTCGGTGGTGGTCGTGGCGTGGGCAGTTCTGGCTGATGGTGGCGGGGGAGATGGTGTGGTCGGGAAGATTGATTTGGGGTTGGCTCGCCCATTGCCGTGGTGGTCGTATGGCAGGACAGGGAGGTCGGGGTACCGGGGATGGTGAAACAATGGCAGCGATGGCCGCGGCTCGTTGCCGAGACGGGATTGGGGAAGGTTTTGGATGTGCTGTGGGGACTTGGTGGCTGATCGGGGTGTGCTCGAGTGAGCATCGTGGAGATGGCTGGCCATGGTCGCCGTTAGGGTTAGGGTTCGTTGTAATTGGGGTCATGTTTGGGTTTAGTGGACACGACATGAAATTTTGGAATTCGTGATCCGGTATGTCGGACACGATGAAGGGATAATGGCAGGTGTCCGTGTGTGGACACGAAGAAGGTGAAATGTACATGTAAAAAAATATAAAAACAGTGAAAGGGAAAAATAGGGGCACGGACATGATGCACGGGATTAGGATTGGAGAAATATTTGTGGATGTGAATTGTGGAGAAATTAATAAAAAAGTTGAAGGAGTACCTGCCTATTTATAGGATGTGGGAATTCCCAATTGGATAAGAATTAGGATTCCTTTAAACCCAATTTGATTTAAATCAATAATCAAATCCAAATTTCAAATTAAATATCCAACTTAAATCAAATTAAATTTCTAGTATAAAATCAATGAGATAAATCAAATTTTAAAAATTTAGCGATTTAAATAAATCCATAATTTCAAATCAAGGTTTAAATCGCCATAATAATTTCGAAATATATTTTTCAAAAATACTAATAATAATAATTTCAAAAATTACTTTATTATTTAGAAATAACTTAAATAAATATTTATGAAATATATATATGTAAGCACAAATAATGCATACTTTTCCTAGTACACAATAAAATATTATTTATGATTAATAACTCTTTAAAAAAAGGCTTTTTATAGCAAGAATAATAATTATATGTAATATTTTCAAAGTGTATAATAAAATAAAAATGTGTTTCTAAAATATGTACGCTCGCACATATTCGTACTCGACGAGCAAGAAAAATAAATTTTGTGCGCGACGAAAAATACGACTACTCGACGTACAATACAAAAATTTTAAATCAGTACCAAATTTAATTAAAAATAGTAGAAATTTAGGGGTTTTACATAGATACTCTGGGAGGTAACGATAAAATCTAAGAACTTTTCGCTGGATACGCCCAAGAAGGACTTCGTGGTATTCATCTTCAAATTGTGCGCCTACATCAGGTCGAATACTGTCTTCAGATAATACAGATGATCTTCTTTAGAGCGGCTCTTGACGACGATGTCGTCGACATAACATTCTACTGTCCTGCGTAAGTGATCTCTGAAGATGATACTCATGGCTCGTTGATAGGTGGCGCCAGCATTCTTTAAACCAAATGGCATGACTGTGTAGCAGTATGTGCCAATCGGTGTTCGGAATGATGTATACTTTTCGTCGTTAGGGAATATCTTGATTTGATTGTACCCTGAGAAGCCATCCATGAATGACATGCACTCGAAGCCGCAGGTGTTATCAATTATTATATCTGTAATAGGGAGGGGAAACTCATCCTTAGGACACGCCTCGTTCAGATTCCGGAAGTCAATGCCGATTCGGATCTTCCTATTATTCTTGAGGACTGGTACTATGCTGGCTACCCAGTCTGGATGTTGTTCCTCGCGAATGAAGCCGCTGGCTATCAGTTTGTTGACCTCGGCCTCGATATAGTTCGTGATGTCTGGACGGAACCGTCGTTGTTGCTGCTTGACCGGTTTTACGTCCAGACGAATGTTGAGTTTGTGAAGTGCAACCTCAGGGTTTAGCCATGGCATGTCTTTATTGCTCCAGGCGAACACGTCGATATATTCTCTGACGAGTTACAGTAGTGATTCTCGCTCTTCGTCTGTCAGACTTTTGCTAACGAAGATTGGTTTTAGAGAGGACTCATCGCCGAGGTCAACTTGTATGACCTCATCTTCGGTAGAAGGCTCTCTTTGTTTGAACCGCTTCTCCCATTGCGCATCAAGCTATTGGTCCTAAGGCTCTAACTCAAGAAGTTCAGGAATGTCTTCATCTTCTTCGTAGGCGTCGACGAATGCCATATTGACAGTCCAAGTCAGCCTGAGCATGTCCCCAATGCTAACATCCGAATCAGAAGTGGGTGAATCGGACGGATGAGAGTGCCATTCATATTCTTTATCTGAGCTCTCGGGGGTTGTCACAGGAGTAACATAGCCTAGACCATGTCTAGTCTTGCTGTAGTAATCCCGTGGCTTTTCAGTCGGGACTGGCAATTGTAAAGGTAATCGTCGGCCGATGCCGTAGTTCAGGCCTGGTGTAGCCTCCATATCATACCCCTATTTTTGCATGAGGTACTTGGATTGAGAGCTATACAGATAAAGGGGCAGTCTTCCAGCGTCGGGTTCCAGATCGACTTCTTCTAGCCTGAAGGACTGTGGATCATTCTTCCGGCCAAAGATGATTGGATGATCCTCTCCTTCGATTATGAAGCAGGCACCTTCCACATGAGTAAGTTGGTTTGTGGTATAGACATTGGTTACTTGTGTGTGTAAGTTAGTGCCTATACCGTATTCCATCGCATACATTACACGAAGCTTATCAAGCTCGAGGTAGTTCAAAGATAACCCTTTATTGATGAAGTAAGGTATCTTTTCTGGAGGAATTACATCGTCAGTGGAAGGAACATCAGTGCATGCGGCCACATACTTGGCCAGCTCTTTCTTCTCTTCAGCTATCCCCTGTGTCAGTGAAGACTGGGAGGATGATCTGGGCAGCCTGATCATCAAGGGTTCCCTTGATGAGGCCGGACGTGGAGTTGTCGGTGCGCTAGCGGTCCCCGGCTTGGTGCTGACTTATTGGTTTATCTCCAACTCCAGTTCAGCAACCCCCTGCGTTATTGAAGCTTGGGAAGATAATCTTGGGAGCTTGATCACCAAGGATCCCGTTGGTGGGATAGGACGTGAGGTTGGTGCCTGACTAACAGTCCTTGGCTCAGTGTTAGGCTGACGCCTTGTCCTTGGCAGACGAATGACCATTGGCTTATCAGAAGAGTTTGTCTCTTCAGATTGTCGTTGACCGGCTCTTGACAGTCTGATTGTCGTTGGCTTCACAGTAGGTTTCGGCGCTTGACCAGACCTTGGGAGTCAGATAGTCATTTGCATCCTTACGCAAAGTGGCTGTAAGGGGTACAGTTCTGCCTAGTTTGCAGGCTTGGAGGTGGATCGTCAGAGGTTCTTCTGATCCTGTTGCCGCCTTAGTTTGAGATTGAGTATTTTCTTCGACAAGGTGCCTCTTCGACTTCTCGTACAAGCAGGAGTCCGAGTAGTAGGATTTAAGCCCTCTGAAAGGATCAATGTCGACAAATTCGGTTCTTATAAAACCGTATTTGTCGACGTACTTGAAGCATTGGTGTAACGTGGAAGGCACGACCATGTAGTCGTTTATCCAAGGACGCCCCAGAAGAATATTGTAGGAAGTGTCCGCTTCTATGACATAGCAAGTTACTTCTGACTGAATATCGCCAATTTGGCACTTCAAGCGAATCTTTCCGACCGGATAGCTTCTGTCTGAATTGAAACCGCTGATGGCGGTGCTTGTAGGTGTCAGGCGATGCATAGGGATGCCCAGGAAGTGAAGCAGGCTCTTCAAGATGATGCTTATGGAAGAACCGGGATCTATGTGCATCCGATCTACCTTTACGATGCCGACGTATCCAGTATAATACAGCGGGCGATCGTGCAGGTTGGTCTTAATGAGCATGTCCTGCAGAGTAAAGACAATGTTGGGCATTACTCCAGTAAAAGTACTGTCTTGAGGATCCTTCGTGGAGCTTTCTTCTGTGAGCTTAACTTGAGCCAGCTAGGTGTCAGCGTTCTGAAGTGCGTCACTCAGTGCTACACGAACATCTTTGGAGACCTCAAGAGCTCATACAACGACAATTTGGCCAGTCTGTTGGCCAATTGTGCCAAGATGTCAAAGTTGTAAGGCCTCTCCAGTCCCTGAGGCGTATCTTTTTGGAGCAGCGGTATGTCGAAGCGGGTCTTCTTCGGCCTAGCCTTGTCGATCGTCAGAGGCTGAGGGGGCCCTGGAGCATCAACAGCAGCCGGCTAATGATCTTCAGCCAAGTTACCCGGTGGGGGTTGAGTTTGTGCACCAGATCGGGTGACGACAGCTGTGGTTTCTTCGACGTCGGTTGAGAATGTATGACAGGACTTGACTTTCCTACCCTTCTTCTTGCCAATAGAGGGTGATGCTGGCTGGATTACTTCAGATACTAAATCCTGGTGGACCCACATGATCTCTCCTCGCAATGTGGTGAGGGGTACCAGTCCAGCAGCCTGGTCTCGGGGAAGTAGAAGATTAGTGACCTCCATCTTCGCCCGAAGGATGGGTACCACTCGATCCTGAGTCTTCGTCGGAGGGAAGCTGCCAAATTGGACAGACACCATATTGGCAGCTACAGTTACCTCCTCGAAGTCAATGGCCAGGGCCTTGGAGTCGATCAGGTACTGGATATACTGCTTTAATTGGTAGCAGTCTTGTATAGCATGGTGGACATAGCGATGGTGGTGGCAATACTTTGGGCTTTCCATCTCTGCAGGCCGAGGCTCACGTCTCGGTGGAGGGAGCTGAATCATGTCTCCTTGTATGAGCATGTCAAGGATGGGTTTGACATGGCAGTCTTCAAAGGAGTAAGTCATCTGCGGCCACTGCTTCTCTGCCGGCTTCGGTTCGGGCTTCGGGGCTGTGTCGGCCACCATAGCCTATTTGCCCTTCTTGTCTCGATTGTTGGAGAGGTTACCACCATTGTTGTTGTTGGTATTAGGGCGTTTGCCCTTGTCCTCTCCTTTCGAGATGTGCAACCCCAGTTGGCGAGCTTTTTTTAACTTGTCTTCTGCGCTAGTGGTACTGATGATGAAAGTCTTCCAGTCCTTGAATTGACTCTCTCCCATCCAGAGGCTGATTGTGGGAAGCAGCCTCTTTTGGCAGATTTTAATTAAGGAAGAATCTGGATTGCCAGAGGGCAATTTCATCGCAATTTAGCGAAACTGCTCAATGTAGTTCCTTGTCAGCTCTTTCTCACCTTGAACAACGTCCATGAGGGTGGACATTGTCATATCTTGTCCTACCTCATAGAACCTTTCAAGGAACATGTTTTTGAAGCCGGTGAAGGAATGGATGCAGTTGTCTGGCAAGTTGCGGTACCAGTCGAAGGCAACCCCTTCCAACGCTCCAATGAACAACCGCGTAAGAATGGCATCGTCATGAGGCATATGGTCGGTTGTGACTTCAAAGTAGGTGATGTACCTGCTTGCAGATGTCTTCCTATCATATAGATTGATGTTGAATGGTTTATATCTTGGTGGGAAGGGAACATCTCTCCATGCAGTAGGATACAGTTGTCGTATCCAGAGGTCCTAGCAGGTTTCTCGGGCGTGAAACATGGCCCGGAGCTCCTGGACCTCCCGTTTTGCCTCCCTGGCTTCGTCTGCAGCAGTGGGAGCCGATATTGTAGGAGGGTTGTCACCCGGGGTTGAGTTCGAGTCCGCATTGGCCGCGGGACCCAAGCTTATCTGGCCAGGCGTCCTTTCTTGCAGAGTTGGTAGGGCCGCTTTGATCTCGTCCATGGATTTGACCAAGGTATGAAGTATGGCCTCCAGGGTGTCGATGCGTTGGCGATCACTGGGACCACCTTGGTCGTTGTTTGTCATGAACACTGTCCTCAAATAAGGAGAGATAGAAGGAACGGTGGAGGACGTGCCCTCTGAATCATACCCTTGTACTGAGAAATCGTCGAGGTATGTAAGAATGTTCTCCTCTGGTTCGGACTCAGAGGAAGTGCTACCACCTGCGTAGGAGGCTGCCTCATCTTGGTACTTATAGACGTCTTCACGGACGTCAGAATCTGCTGCATCTGTTGGGGAAATTGTCTCCCCAGGTTGATCTTATTGGAACACCGGATTGTTGTGGATGTTCCGGGGAGTGCTACCCCTAGCTTCGGCTACCTCTAGGGATGTAGATGACGAACCTCCAAGTGTTTAAGATTTTATCTTTGAGCGGGTGCCTTGATAAACTCCTCCTGTGGCAGCTGCGAATAACCGCTTAGATGAGAGTTTCTTGGCCACACTGGTTGAGATTGTCGGGTTGGAGGTATTTATTTTCTTTTCTCCCTTGCCGGTAGGGACCTTCTGGGCAGAATTGCAAGAGGCGAAAGAAAGCACCTCGTTTCTCTAGCTTTGTTATAGGACAGGTCCTGGCTGCTGCAGTCGTTGGAAAACGGACCGCCGATCCTCTTGTACTGTTGCCTTGCTGTAGCAGTAGTTGATGATGACTTGAGTGCAGTGGTATCCATGAAAGGACTCTCTGCACACCAAGCTCTCTTCCCTTTCCTTGCATTTGTGAAGAATCACATCACACAAGTCACTCGTTTTGTGGGCCCGAGAGTTCTGAGCACACGAGTGTGTTGGCATCCTGCCTGCTCTCTGATGTGGGGCTAGTAAGAGTACTTGCCCATGATCGTTGTTGGGAGATTCTTGATAACTATCCCGTCCGTTGGCCACCGGGGGTTGGACACGGATAGTTTTATACAACTTTCCATCAGGGGCCCGCGTAATAGTCAGCGGGATGCCCTGATGGTCAGAAGTTAGGACAGCTGACTGAGCTCGACGAGCCCGCGCTGTCCTAGACTTCTTCCTTCTAGCACCTGAGAGTGCATAGTAGGAAGAGTCCAACTTGTGCGTCACAGAGTCTGGCACATCCTGCTGAGAGCCTATGGGGTCAGGAACGCATGAGAGGCGGTCAAAAACTGATCCTGAGCCGTACAGGGCAGATGGCTTGTGGCTGAGTTTGGCAGCCGCATAAGTGTTCTCTATGCGGCTGGGAACAGTTTGCATGCGGCTAAAAGTTGTGGCCGCATGGGCCTCCTTCATGCGGCTGGCAGTTGTGGCCTCATGAGCCTTCTTCATGCGGCTGTAGTTGTGGCCACATGTGCCTTCTTTATGCGGCTGGCAGTTGTGGCCGCATTAGCCTTCTCCATGCGACGAACAGTTGTGGCCGCATGAGCCTTCTCCATGCGGTGGGCGCCCTTACGTGGCTGCTTCTTGGACCGCATAGTCCCTCTTTGCCTCTGTAAGTCCAGCCTCGTAGTGTTTTCCTCTGCCGGACTTGGGGACAACAGAGTCCTCTACGGTCTGAAGTGGGGCCGCATGAGAGCCTTCTCTGCCGTCTTGGGCAGCAGAGAGCATTTCTTCCAGAGCTTGGGAAGGAGCAAATGATTTGCACCTCCACTCCCTACGGGCCTTCTTCGTGCGGGTTCGCTTCTAGACCGGGCCAGCGCTCCCGTCGGAGAATATTTATTCAAACGACTGCTGGTCGAAGCGGACGACCAACATCTGTTACGTGGAGCCAAGCTTGGCAGCGTCCGATTGCGTCACCAACTTCTCAGCCGTGGAGAAGTTAGTCCCCAGCAGAGTCGCCATCGTGTTTGCCATTAATTTTAAAAGAATAGAACAGTTTTATGGGAGGACTGGACTTTTACTTTACAACTACAAACTCGTTTGTACAGAAGAGTGCCTAGGAACAAAACCTAGGAAAAGTAATCTAAAGTACAATTGTTTTGTTTTTTCTGGGGGGTGACGGTAGAGGCTTGGGAGAGTGCTATCAACTCTGCCTTACTCCTTGGATGATCGGACGTCGCTTCGGCTCTGATGAAGAAATGCTCTTTCTAGATGCCCTTTGCTC
Organism: Iris pallida; assembly: GCA_029216955.1. Lineage (NCBI taxonomy): Eukaryota > Viridiplantae > Streptophyta > Magnoliopsida > Asparagales > Iridaceae > Iris > Iris pallida. The sequence continues at coordinate 1,887,625 of JANAVB010021200.1, forward strand.
TATGCTTCTCTTTTTTGTCTCCGTCGCTCTCGGTGTCCACTCCTTTTTGCAAGGGAATAGCACCTTGCTATTTATATGGCTTTTTGATAAGTAGGGTGTGCAGTAATTGCTCCCTTAAAAGTAGGCGGTTAAGGATTTGGTGAAGATTAGCCTTGATCTTGTTTGTTGGAAATTAATCTGAGCTGTTAATGTTGATTGTAACAAATCTGGGCGATTAATGTTGATTGCACCTAATCTGCATAGTTTGTTGGAAATTGATCTGGATAGTTAATGTTGATTACACAAAATATGTATTGTGATGATTTGTTGATAGCATCAAATCTGATGGGATAAGTCTTGGTCAATCTTCTGCCACGTGTCACAGCCGTACGAACGCGGGGGAATAAGTCTTAGTCGACCTCCTGCCACGTGTCCCTACTGCAATTATGATGCGAGCCGCATAGACGGGGCGTCCTGGCAGAGCCGTATGAGCGTGGCTCCGACTATCGAACCGCATGAAGGTGGCAGCCGCATGAGAGTGATAGCCGCATAAGAGTGAACCCCAACTGAACCGCATAAGGGTGGCCCCCCATAATCCGAGCTGCATGAGAGTGGTAGCCGCATGGTGGGTGTCCTCCAACTGAACCGCATAAGGGTGGCCCCCATAATCCGAGCCGCATGAGAGTGGCAGCCGCATGGGGGTGGCCTCCAAATGAACCGCATAGGGTGGATCCCACGACCGAGCCGCATGGAAGTCTTTGAAGTGATCCGTATAAGGGGCTTTGGAATTGGTGGTTTGTGCCAGCTATAAAGATTTTATCTCGTCTTTCTAGGAGCACGCCATTATGACAGAGCCATCATTTTACATTTATGTCAGAGCTGTAAATCCTTCGTTGTCAGAGCTGCCGCCTTCCTAAGTCAGGGTAATTAATGAGCTAGCTGCTCAGAGTATTTATGGCCAGCTGTAAAGGCCTGTTTTTGAGCCGCATGAGGCCACGTGGCTTCCCTTTCATCTTTCTGAGCCGTATGAAGCTCTCGGATCTTTTGAGCCGCATGAAGGCTCCTTCAGCTATGAGCCGCATGGGGCTGATTTTCAGGCCGCATAAGAATTTATTTATATTTTTCCATGCTTCTACAACTTTACTTTTGGATATTGTATTGTGAGGGTACTTGTGGATGTGAACTGACACCTTTATTTTTGCCTCCGAATTTGTCTTCGGCTTAGTTGTAAAAGGTGTAATAATGGCTAGATATGTGGTGGTGTATTGTGATAAACTCTGGGAACGTACTAGATGCTATGATGTGGATTTTATCATCTCTTATGAACTCTGTAGATACTTAGTACAGCTTACTACATTGAGTCCACAACGTAGGCTAGACGTATCCAATTATTCAGGAGTGGATCGTGACATATTTTTAGTGGTGGCCCATACAGGTCTCATCCTAATAGTACTTAGGCTATAGAGTGCTATTAGGTAGCCTGTTAAACTATGAAAAACTCATCACAACATAGGATCGGGAAAATGGATATATTTGTTATTACTAAGTTGCTTATTATTTTTAGGTCGTAGCAATCAACCGTTTCTTTTTCTATTTCAAGATGGTTCATATACGGAACACCGGGACCACTGAACCCATACACTCGAGGCACCAGAGCTTCCACCACATCCTATGCTTCCTCAGACGACCACTCTTGACATTGTTGGCCTATTCAGCCATGGTCAAACCGATTTTGGTAATTGACTTAAAACTCTGACCTTGATATAAAAAGAAACAAAAGATCGCAGATTTTGTCTTAACTATATTTTTTACTTTATTCTGTATTTTTTACTTTATTCTGTATTTTCTTTTTTATTTAGTCTAGAAAATTGTGCGTCAGGATCACTGGCAACTTGGAAGAATTTTCTGACTCAATCCATATTCCTTGCCCAAAATAATACCTGTCACGACCCGCACCCGCTTTTCGGATACGAAGCGTGTCCAAGCCCAGCTACGCATCGAGCGGACTCCAGTCCGACTCGAATACGTAAACGCTGTCAAGGCTATGGTATACTGCCAACTCATGGCAAACAAATCTATATCTCAATCCACAATAAGAATATGAAACATGAATGAACACTATGGATCGTGGTCTGCAGCTCACTAGCATATATGTCCGATAAGACTCTAAAGGAAATAACAAGAGTCTAAAACGGAATCAAGAAACAGGATATCTTATGATAAGGTATGAAAGCACGAGCGGATAATAAACACAATAACGATACCTGAATCCCGCAAGAACCGCAAATCCTCTGCCATCCAGAACAACTAGCTAACTCTATGCAATCGCTAAACCTGAGGAGATCATCAGGTCCTCTGAGGAGATAGCAAGATACATAATATACATGCCTATCTAACAGTTTTATCATGCGGGAGAAAATAAACAAGAAGAAACAGGAACACGACAATGACTACGAACACGAACACAAACTCGAACACAAACACGAACACGAACCCGAACACACGAACACTGGAACAAATACGTATAAATGAACTTCCGGATGAACGATAATCATGAGATCAATGGAAGAAACCAAACCCTCATCCCGAGTGTGGACTCACGGGTTTGAACTAAACACTAACCCTTGTCCCGAGTGTGGACTCTCTGGTTAGTACTAACCCTCGTCCCGAGGGTGGACTCTCTGGTTAGTTCACGGCAAGGCACCCTCGTCCTGAGTGTGGACTCTCTGGTGCAAATACTACATCCTCGTCCCGTGTGTGGACTCTTTGATATAAACACCCTCGTCCCAAGCGTGGACTCTCTGGTGCAAGTCAAGTCAAGTCAACACCCTCATCCCGTGTGTGGACTCTCTGGTGCAAATAATCGACATCCTAGTCCCGAGTGTGGACTCACGGATGTAAACAGATCAAGAAAAACACCCTCATCCTGAGTGTGGATACTCTAGTGCGAAGGAAACATTATCAAGGATAGCAGTTCAATTACACGTACTCGTTCTATGACACGACTCAAGCAAGGTACTGACTAGAAACTCCAAGTGTGAACCACAAGACCAACATGGACACGGCTATATGCAATGAAACAGCTCAAAAGAATAAAATACGAAAAGCACATGTCCATAAATAATCCAAAAGCTGGAAACTGAAATAAAATGCATGTAATAAAACTGTAGAGGGAGGCAAGGTATACTTGCCTGGAGGTTGCACGCAGATCCCACAAAATATAGTCAACTAGTGAGCCGTACAGTCCAAGTCATCACAACTGTCTCCGAAAGCTGAAACAAACATCGCCAACATTCTCAAAATAGTCAAATTAGCTAGGATTGCCTGTCCTTAAGTCCAATTCTGGACACAGGGGCAAAACAATAATTTCGGGCAAAAACGATGTCCGCCGTTGGACCCGCTTTACACCGAAAAGCGTACCGGAGTCAAAGGTCTCTAAAGTTGTCAAACTACATATCTACGGATCCGATTTTCCGATACGAACCCAACCGTATGTCCAAAGTTGGATTTCGGCAGGCCGTGCACAAAATCACCCGTTGAGTGGGACCGTGGGGCCCGCAAAACAACGTTCTGATTCAACTGTCTCAGAATTGGACCAAACTTGGCATACAGGACCAAAAAAATGATATGGTCCTGTTGGTGCAAGTTTTGTCTCGATCTGGCGAGCATGCACAAATTAATTGAGAAATTTGCACAGAGGCCGATACGTTGAATTTCGACGGATACACATCAAATTCGTCGCGCACACGCGACCAATTTGAATTCTGTCAAAGCCCACACGACCATGAAGCCGTTACGCAGCTTTCGATGCTTTTGGTTCACGACCACGTCGCCCGAAATGGCGGGACGCACGTCGTATCGTGGGGTTTCGTGATTTTTGAAAACTGTTTTATCGGATTTTTCTCGATTTTCAAGTCGATTTATCTTAGCATCTACTGATTATAAAAATAATCTAAAAATAGGGTTTTGATGCTGGTTAGGTTGTCTAGAAGTCTGTTCAAATGGTTTTCTAAAATTCGTGATATTTTGGTCGTGAATCGACCGCAAACATCGGATGTTGGGGCAGTTCTACGTCCTGTCTCGAACAGGTTTTTGGTCGATTTGGAACTCGATTTCTATCGCACATGGTACGAATCGAACTAAACTACTTGAAGGGATTGATAGCCGTATATGTGGTCTTCATACCTGAGAAGACGGAACGTGAAACGGTTGAGCGTACGGCACGGGAGTCGGGCACGGAGTCGGGGTCGGACAGTGGTTGTTGCTGCTGTCTATAGATCCGCGCGTGCTTGCGCGCGCTACCTCCGCGGCTTCGACCGTACGCGGCGGAGCGTCGGCGGCGGGTGGCTGCCCAGGCGACTGGGGTTGGGGGCGCAGCGCTGTTAGGGTTTGAGGAACTCCTCTCTCTATCGAAGTATTTTGCTATTAATAGAAACGGAATACTGCTCGGTTTGGCTCGGTTATATACGACTGTATATATATCCCAAAGTTCTCGGATTGGAGGGAGTTAGGCCGCTCGGCTGTGGGTCCATGGTCAGTTGCTACTGCTGCTACTTAGTCTTTGGTTCCACTTTTCCTTTTCATATTTCTTTTTCTATTTCATTTCTATTTTCTATTTCTATTTTTTCATTATATATATATATTACCAATATTAATATATATATATATATAACATATCAATGTTTATATACATATTTTACCTATATCAATATATCAATATTAATATATAACATATCAATATTAATATATATATATATATATATATATATATATATATATATATATATATATTTGTATATACATACACGTAAATAATTATACATACATTTATATATGTATATACCCACATACACATTTGTACAATATATTTTTATATAAAAATACACATATACACATATATTATATACATATATATATATATTCATACACTTACACACATATACATATATATTTTCATATAAATACACCTACACATATATATTTATTCGACAATAAGATAATATAACCAATAAGATAATAATATTAAATAACAATCCCAATAAAATAATAATAAGAATAATAACGAAATTTAATATGCCAATAATAGGCACATATATCATTTGTACAGTCTTCCAGTAGTCCCAAAACGTACAAGGACCCATATATATAATTACCATTGAATATCAACTAATAACGGTATTTATAATATTTAATTAAGAATACTTTAGAAAATATTCATTAGATAATTAAAACGGAATTCGACACCATCATACCAAGATATATCAACACGAATGTCATAGGACGTCCCGCATGACTACATGGGTTTGGGCTCAGTTCGGGTTCAGTTTGACTGGTTTGGTACAACCGGGTCTCCTAAACGTCAATTAACAATAATAATGAATAATTAAATTATTCATAATGGTCATGTCACAACTTGGCCTGGTTTTTTAGTTAGGACATCACTATAGCTCGGCATTCCCCTACCATGACTAAACACTAGTCAAACCACGCCACTGAGCTATCCGTGCCATGATTCCTAGTCACCTTGTACTCCAAATCTCAACTATGGCTAAAATCATCTACCGTAATAATTAACTATTTAATTATTTATAAAATTCTAAAATAACTATTTAAATCAAATAAATAATTCAAAAAAAATATTTTAAAAAATTTCGGGAAGGGAGGCTACAATACCTAAACTTTTATTTTTCCATAAACTCCATAAAACCAAAAATAACCAAAAATAAGCCTAAACGAACTCGGCCCGAGTTCTGCCCGAACTCGGTCCAATCAAATCTCTCCTGGTCAGCAGCTAATATCTATTTTTTTGGATCTACAATGTTCAAAATTATGAACATTAACCCTATCGAGTTCTGCCCGAACTCTTTCCTAGAAAAACCTATAAATAGAGAAGAATTTCATATTTCTATTCACTCATTCATTCTTCATCTTCTCTATCTATTCTCAAGCCTTCATATATACTAAAGAGATTTAATCTTCTTGTTTTCAAGACAACTCCTATTCTTATAAGTGCTGGTGGTTTTTGATTAAGGGTATTCGAGTTGTATAAGCTTGGAGTATAAAAGCTTTCTTTCAGAAAGGTGTTGAAGTTTTATCGTGGGCTTCGAATAATAATATGACAGTGTTAAATTTGGCGTATTTTTGGAGCAAAGCACGCGGTGTAACCTCTATTTCATTCAGTAGATTAATAGCGGGCAAGAGTTTTCGTGACTGGACTAGTCCTCTCAGAGGGGAACCAGTATAAACTTTGGTATTTGCGTATTGCTTCCTTGCCTTATTTACTTATTGCTTTAATTCACTGCATTTAAGTATTTATATATAATTGCCTTTGCCTTCTTAGTTTTTAATTGTGGAATATTTTTCGCTGCACTCTATTCACCACCCCTTAGAGGTGCCATCGATCCTACAATTGGTATCCGAGCACAGTTTTTCTCTAGTTGGATTTAATCTTATTTGAGATATGACATTATTATACAAGAGCAATGGTGAAGGCCAATCTACAAATAGGCCACCCCAATTTGATGGTACAAACTACAAGTATTGGAAGACACACATGAGCTTTTACCTCAAGTCTCTTGATTTCGATTTATGGTCGATTGTCATTGATGTTATAAGAAACCACTACCTATTGTGGTAGACGGTGAACTAGTTGAAAACCCACATGACAAATATACCGACAATAAAAAGAAACAAGCAAGTCCTGATGGAAAAGCTATTAATGCTTTATTCTATGTTGTAGATAGAACTGAGTTTAACAGAGTATCAACACGTGTCACGTCTTACGAGGTTTGAAAACTTCTTGAGGTTACTCATGAAGGTACTTCACAAGTGAAGGAGTCCAAAATCTTACGACTAACACAAGAGTATGAGGCCCTCAAAATGAAGCCTAATGAGACTATGACAAATATGTTTACTCGGTTCCTAGATATTTTTAGTCCTCTATCTTCCCTTAGAAAAGAATACAACAATCATGAGAAAATCCGGAAGGTACTTCGAGGGCTAACCAAGAACTGGAATCCTAAATCGCCAACCATTATTGAAGGGAATGATCTCACTACAATGTATCTTGAAACCCTTATAGGAAAGCTTATGACACATGAGCTGGACCTTAGAGATTTCGAAGGGCTAGCACCAAAAAAGAAGACTATAGAATTCAAACCTAACCACAAGACGGCCTCGATGACGAAAGTGAGACAGATAGCTCAGACAATGAGCAGATCGCACTCATGACAAGGAACTTCAGAAGATTCCTCAAGTATGAGAAGTCAAGCAAGAAGAAAAAAGATTCTAGAGATAATGAAGAACCAATTTGCTTTAGCTATAAGAGAACAGGTCATATTAGGAAAGACTGTCCTGTCGTAAGAAAGGGAAGCAGGCATAATCAGTCAAGAAAGAGAAGGACTTCGACTAGAAAATATGCTAACACTAGCATCTGGTGTAAAAGTGAAGCTAGTAAATCTGAAGAAAAAGAAGAGAAGCCTTGCAACACAGCAAATATCTGCTTTATGGCTACAGATGCTAAGGTAATATTGAACCCTCTCTATAAAGAATTCATATTTGATGAATTATTTGATGCCTTTAATGATTTGTAAGAAGATCAAAAGAAAATGATGGCTTTGTACAAAAGTGCTAAGAAGGGGCAAAAATTTGTACAATCTGAGTTTTCTAAACAATCTCATATGCTGAAAGATATTATAAACTCTTCTAGTAATACGGATGAGATTACTTCTTTAAAGTTGAGTCTACATGATGCTCTTGAAAAACTTGAGAAAGCTAATCAAGAAAATAAAAAACTTAGCGATCTCTATGAACTAGGGAAAAAGAAGTACAATATTACTGCTCAGAGAATAGATGCACTCACGGCTAAGTACAATGAACCCGTGACGTCTCTAAAAAGTTAGAGATTAAGCAGGGCAAACAGGTTGTCAAACATGTAGCTCAAGTGAACACAAATCACAAGGCTAAGCACAAACACAACACGACCAACACTGCTAGAACTGCTAGAAGCCATGCATATATGTATACATTTTCAAACAATAAGAAAACACACACTCTATAAAAATACATATACATGATCTTCGAAATACACCTAGCACCAACACTTTTGCTACCTGTCATTATTGTAGTATAAAAGGACATGTTTCAAACCAATGTAAGATTAGGAAGCTTATAGACATGAATGTGAATGTTTGGGTTCTAAAAGCTAAAAAATCAGGACCTTCAAGAAAGTGGATACCAAATGTTACATCTTCAACTTGTGTTATAGGTGGACCTTCCTCCTCCCACTAAAAGCAAATGGATCCTCGATAGTGGTTGCTCTAGGCATATGATAGGTGATAACACATTGTTTGTAACTCTATCGATGAAGAACGAAGGCTACATCTCCTTTTGAAATAACCTGAATGGAAATATAATTGGAATTGGCGACATATGTACTTCTCCCTCACCTATTATTAAAAATGTATGCTTTAATAACAAAATTAAAACATAACCTTCTAAGTATTAGTTAATTGATTGATCATGGTTATGGAATTAATTTTGTTAATAATAAAGTTTTGTCTATAACAAAATTTCTAGAATAACTTCCTTTGAGGGAATAAGAGAGGATAATATATATGTATTATATCTGTCATAAAGTACAAATAATATAGGGAAGTGTCTATTCACAACTCAAGATGAAAGTTGGATATGGCATATGCATCTTGGACAGGCGAATATGGACACTATTGCAAGATTGTCCACAAAAAACTGGTAAGAGGCTTACATGATATCTGTTTGCAAAAACAAAAGTTGTTTGATTACAAACTGAGAAGAGTGTGTACAACAGTACAAGTTGATTTCTGGAGAAGTACAACTATAAGAATCTGATCAGAAGACGGTAACTTTATCCCTTGGACGATGCGATGTCAAAGAAGAAAGACTTTGGAGAGTGCTGCAGCAAGTACTCAGGAGATTATGATCATTAGTTATCTTTGAGAAGTGATTTAGAACTATATTTATAGAGTTCTGAAATAACTGCCAGCCAGTTATTCAGATTGGTGCAGACAGCCATTGGCATGCCATCACCCTTCGAGCGAACAGTTAACTTAACTGTATGGGACGTGTGGTATTTTGTGAGAGAGATGCGCATGGTCATGGGCAGTATCATGTGCACATTATTCGAGATTAGTGGCATGTCTGACACGTCATCTAACTGCTTTAGATGATAACTGATTGATTAGCGCCAACTGTTGAATGGTGTCCGGCGCTATCTGCTGTTTATTGCCATCTGCTTAATTTATTGATTACCTCGTGCCAGTTGCGAATGTCGTGAGGTAGTTGTCAGTCATTATGATAAATCTGACACAATCTCCTCGAGCGTCGTACGTTCGGGATTTGAAACAGATTTTTCTCGACTGATGTGCTGCCAGTCATGATGACAGTCATTTGGCTTCTACGAGAAGATTGCCATGTGTCTACCAGCGCCATCTGATGCCAGGTGCCATCTATTGACCAGCGCCATTTGATAACTTCAGTTTCGCATCTTTTATGAATAGCACATGATGATATTTATATATATTTTTTTGAGCTTCTACAAAACCCCCTTCAAAGTTTTCAAATTTAAAAAGTTTCAAAATTTGGAATACTTTGAATAAGAAGCATTTGTATGTGATTGGTGCACGGCAGAATTGTAACCGACTCCGAGTTTTGGGCACGATTGGCACGACTATTACAGATAGCATTTAGGCTATAAATAGCCGATAGAAGTGCGAGAAAACCCTTTTCTCCAACTCTCTTCTTCTCGAGCTCTTCATCTTCTTCCTCTCCAAGTTCTCAAAGCTATTAATCAATCGTCATGGCCCTGAAGAGAAATGCTGCCGAGAAAGGAAAGAAAGTGGTCAGAGCCACTTCACGTGTGCTGTCGTTGATGATGCCACAACACGTCATGCCGTCGGCAAGAGATGAGGAGGCAACGAGATGAATTCATCCAAGTTCAGGGTGCAGTAATTGAACGCCAAGTGATTCACTGCAACCTTTTGACCTAGAGTTCGAGAGAGACTTAGCCAGGCAAAGGGTGCTAAACTCCAGAATGGAGCGAGCTGATTCTCTGAAAAGGCTGATCACCGATCTTAGCACCCAGCCTTCCAAATGAAGCTATCCAAATGTAATAACTTTTGTTTTGATCATTTTGATAAATGTATTAATTTTACTTGAAATAAAAATTGATGATATTTTGTGGCTCTATTAATTATTGCGTATATGTTTGAGTCACAAGCAATAGGTAAGAATAAGAAATACGTTCAGAGGTACCGACATGACATATCTCTTAAAAATAATAATACTTATTATATCTGTTCAGAGGTAATGTGGACATGACAGAATATAACTTGCAATATTGTCATTTCGAAGACGACATCATCAGAGTAATATGGACATAACGAGTCGTTGATGTAGATAGCAGAATTCAGAGGTAATGTCGACGTGAATTCGCATATCTATTGATTATCCATGGGCCAACTGGGACTCAAGAACATGATATCTTTTTAAACAGCTGGGTTTCAAAAGATGATGTTTACAATGATGTAGTAAACGTTGTCAATGATGATAAGATCTGGATAGACTTCGCTGGGGATTCAAAGATTTTTAGTATGTAAAATATTTGTTAGAAAATATAGTACACACTTTCAATCATGGTACTTCTTCAGGAATTTTTCGTTAATAGCCATCATAGCGATTCGGCCATCCATTACAGACAGTTGATAAGCTCCGTTACTAAAAACTTTGCTTATAAAGTAGGGACCCTTCCATTTTGGTTCGAACTTGTCTTTGCTCATGTGTGTTATAGTCATAGGACTTCTGACAATAAGGACTATGTCACCTTTTTTGAAATGCTCGTACTTTGACTTTACGGTTGAAGGCTTTTGAGATACGGGCTTGATATAGCTCGATGTGTTGTTGAGCTAGTAGCCATTTTTCATCAAGTGCTTCAAGCCTATGAATACGAAGATGATCATTATTTTCTGTTGTGAGTTCGTTGGCAATAGCAACTCTCAGTGATGGGATCTGAATCTCTGATGGTAGGACAGCTTTACATCCATACACCAAAGAGAAAGGTGTACAGCGAGTTGGAGTACATACGGTAGTACGGTAGGCCCATAAACATTCTCCAAGCTTTTCGCTCTAGTTCTATTTATTGGTGGAAACAAACTTCTTGAGAAGCTTGATGATCGTTTTGTTGAATGCTTCCGCCAAACCGCTAGCTACGGGATTGTAGGCTGTAGAAGCAACATTGTTGATCCGGTTATCATCATAAAATCGAATAAAGTTCTGACTGATGAACTGAGGTCCATTATCATGAATAATTTGCTGAGAAATGCCGAATCTATAGATCACATGATGTTTGATGAAGTTGATGACACTGCTTGTCTTGACTTCTGCTGAGGGTATAGCTTCGACCCATTTTGAGAAGTAATCCGTTATATCTAGGATAAACTAATATCTTCGAGATGATGGTGGATTGATATGACCAATGACATCCATGCCCCAACCTTTAAAGAGCCATAATGCTGCAGTCGGACACAGAAATTCTGATGGTTGATGAATAAAATCTGCGTGGATTTGACATGCCCGGCATTTTCTTGAATATTCAATGGCATCTGATGCCATGGTTGGCCAATAGTATCCCATGCATGGAATCCGATCTTTTAGTTTTGGACCAGGCTGATGTGCACCACAGACACCGTCATGAGCTTCACGTAGTATCTACTTTACTTCATCTTCCGCAAGACAACGTAGAAGTATACCGTCAAATGATCGCCTGTATAGTATTTTGGAGGTGTGGTTGTAATAGAATCGGAGTGATGTCGACTAATTATAGTTACTTCTTTGGGATCTTCAGGTAGAATGTCATGAACCATGAAGTCGATGAAAGGAGCTCTCCAGTTTTTACTTGTAATGCAAACTTTGACTGAATTGCTGGATTCCAGATGCAAATTATTCTCGATGCAGAATAACGCCATGTTGGTGATGGTGATCATCTGTTATCTTTTAACAGGAATCGCTAATACTGTTGCTAGATTAGCAAGCGCATCAGCTTCTGTATTACAGGCTCGACGTACATGTTCGATGAAGAAGCCTTTGAATGATGTAGCCAACTTGACAGCTACTTCAGGATATGGAACGAGATCTTGATGTCGAACTTTATACGTGCCTCTAACCTGATTGACGATCAGTTTAGAGTCTCTGTATACTTCAAGGTATTCGATATCCAATTATTTGGCTAATGGGAGACTGATGAGTAGGGCATTGTATTCAACAACATTGTTAGAACATGGCTCATCCAAAGAATAAGCTCTCTGAATGGCCAATCCTTCTGGTGATACCAGAATGATTCCAATTCCAGTGACAGTAGTGCCTTTAGGTCCAATTTTGGAGAATCAAAGAATAGACGCCAAGCGAAGATTCCTTCTAAAATTTTGTTGGATTTCAGAGTTTCATCAGGAATTTTATTATAGAGTTTAGATGTCTCAAGGATCGGATGAGCAGCCAGAAAATCAGCTAGGGCTTGACCCTTAACAGACTTTTGTGGGACATAGACCATATCATACTGTGCCAGTAATATGGCCCATGTAGCGAATCTGGAATTGAGTGTACTTGGCTTCTTCATTAAGACTCGGAGAGGGTTGACTTTGGAGATGACATGAATGGTTCGGCCCATGATATAATGTTCATTTTCTGGATAGCAAACATCAGGGCTAAACATTTTTTTCCACTGGGCTGTATCAATATTCAGCACTGATCATCGTGCGACTGAGATAATAGATGGCTTGCTCATGACCTTTCTTATTCTTTTGTGCTAGTAGGGTACCCAGAGAATGATCCATTGCTCGAACATACATCAGAAAGGGTATTCCTGTGACTGGAGGCACTAGGACTAGGGGGTTCATCAAGTACTGCTTTATATCTTCGAATGCTTACTGGCATTCTTCAGTCCAAACGAAAGACACACCTTTCTTCATTAATTGAGTGAACGGTCTACAGCATCCAGAGAGATTTGAGATGAATCTCTTGATGTATACAAGCCATCCCTAGAATCCTCGTAGCCCTTTTAGGCTATGTGGAGGACGCATCTCTTGAATGGCTTTGACTTTCTTCGGGTCAACGTATATACCCTTAGAGGTAATAACGAATCCGAGGAATTTGCCACTAAAGACTCCCAAGAATGACTTGGTGGGATTCATCTTGAGTTGATGCTAGCATATTAGATCGAAGATGGTTCTTATGTCTTGGATGTGATCTTCCTTTATATGACTTTTGACAGTAATATTGTCGACATAGCAAATTATTATTTTTCGTAAATGTTCACGAAAAATGGTGCTCACGGCCTGCTGATAGGTTGCACCAGCATTCTTGAGACCAAATGGCATGACTATGTAGCAGTAGACTCCTAGAGGAGTACGGAAAGATGTACATTTTTTATCTTTAGGGTTCATTCTGATTTGATTATATTCAGAGAATTCGTCCATAAAATACATCCGCTCGAACCCACAAGTGTTATCGATCATGACACCAGTGATCGAAAGCGGAAACTCATCCTTGGGACAAGCTTCATTGAGGTCTCTAAAGTCGGTGCAGACTCGGACCTTCCATATTTTCTTCACGACTGGGATGGCATTAGCCACCCAGTCGGGATCTTGTTCTTCACTGACAAAGTCGCAAGCGATGAGCTTCTTGACTTCAATTTCTATAGCGTCCATCATATCAGGTCGAAATCAATGCTATTGTTGCTTGACTTGCCTTGCAGTTGACAGGATGTTGAGCTTGTGGGTAGCAATCTGATGATCTAATCCTGGCATATCCTTATAGCTCCAGCGAATACGTCAATGTATTCCTGAATAAGCTGAATCAGTTCTTGTTTATCTGCTTCAGGAAGACTTTTGCTAATGAAGATTGGCCTTGGAGAAGCTTCTTCTCCAACAACGATTTGGATCAACTGATCTTCGGTAGGTGGTTCGCATTGCTCGAAGCGAAGTTCCCAGTGATTATCCATCCTTTATGCCCAAGGATCAGATTCAGGGACTTCAGCAAAGTCATCGTCGTCTTCTGAGAACTCGGCGGTCACCATATTGGAAGATAAGATCACCCGATGTATGTGACCTATGCTGGTGTCCGAATCCCATAAGACAGAGTCAGAAGAATTACATCACTCTTTTTTGTCAGACTCAGAAATGTCTGGGGTCGTGATCGGTGAGGTGTAGCCTAACCTATGCTTTGTTCTGTTGTAATATTGTAGCAACTTTCCTTTTGGAGCAGGTATATAAATAGGAGTTTGCCTTCCCCTACCACCGTTGAGGCCAGTTTGAAGTTGTAGCCCATCTTCTGGATGATGATCTTCAATTGCTGACTATAACGACATAGTTGAAGTCACCCATTATCGTCATTTTCAACATCGTTATCGGTTGTAGCCTTTTGATTCAATCTTTTGCTGAAAAAATATGATGTTCATCTTTCTTCTGGGAGGGAACCAGAAAGAATGAATCTTGTACTGATTCTAGTGATACTTTGTCTTGAAGAGGCTGAACTACCCTTAATGTAAGGGGTTCAAAGATATCCAGGATTTCTAGATAACATTGAGTATAGTCGTTGACATCAGTATACTGCAAAGGAGATGCTACTTTATTATTAATTACATCATCATTTACAATAGTGCTCTTGATCTTAGCCGATGGCTTGCTAAGATTGATAACAAAATGAGGGGAAGGAGAAGGTAATGGTTTGTTACGACAAAGGTCAATAACAAGTGGCTCAGAAGATGTGAGCTTCCTATGCTCCATCTTTTTCGTAAGATAATGCTTGACAAAAGAGAAGAGATTGATGGTTAGCATCTGAGAAGATAAAGGACAAAAAGTGCATCTTTTGACCGGAATCACTAGGATATCAACTGGATTGTCCTTCTGATCTTTCTCAGTGTCCATGGCCAGTACGACTTTCATGAACTCTTCTTTGTATATTCTGGAGTCCGTAAAATATGCCTCGATATCTTGGAAGAGATTAAGATCAGCCACTTCTTTGCGGACTTCTTCGTTGTCATCCACACATTTGAAGCATTGATGGAGAGTGGATGGCACGATGTTATGTTCATGCAACCACGGTCTTTCTAATAAAGCATTGTGTAACACCCAGTTTTCCAAATGAGGGTAATTTTGAAATTTTATAATTATAATTATTAATTATTGATATTTGATTGATATTATGATTTTTAGTGATTTTTAATAATTTTTAAACTATTTAAAAGCTGTCTTAAGTCATGACTTGTGATTTTGATGTGCTGCTAGTAAAACCCTAGAGACTGCATGACCTAAAGCCTAACCATGTCATTAGGATGATTAATTATCATTTTTAGTCTAGGGGTAATTTGGTCATTTTGACTTATTTGAATTATTTGGTAATTTATTGAATTGGTGAATTCTAGTTGACTATGACTTGTTGAGACCTAGTGAACTAGCCTAGAAGCTAACCCTAGCCATGGTGACCTTAGTCTAACTTGAGTTAACCTATTTTAGTCATTAGAGAATAGTTTTAGAATGAGGGGATTTGGTTTAGTAAATTTAAGTCATGGCTTGTGATTTCATGAAATGACTTATGACTTAATGATTTGATTGATCATGACTTAAGCCCATAGGCCATTTAGTGAACCTTAACCCTAATTTTTGAGCTTATGACCAACCACTAGGGCTCCCCTCCCTATAAATAATCTCCTCCTTGAGTTCTTGCCGCTTTTATTTTTATTCCAACACTTGGAGAAAAGAAAGGTATTTTTTCCCCTTCCAAAAATTCCCATTTTATTCATTTGATCTCCTTTTTTTATCCTAGTCTTTTGCATTGGGTTCTAATTTAAGTTTATGGACTATTGGTGGAGAGCTATTTCAGTTTGGGATCAATTTGGAGCATTTGGCCATCAAGAAGAACACCCCCCATTTGAAGCCTTTTTTTGTAAATTGCACCTATAGGTAAAACCCTTTAAATTACATTATTATTGTGATTTCTTTGCATGATGGTTTAGGAATAGGTGTCCTCTAGCTACTGTAGAAATTTTGTGTTATTTGCATTAGGTTTCGTGTCCGTATCGGACACGTATCGAACCTATAGGCTAGGTGTTCGACGAAATGCCCGAACCGATTCGATTTGCAAATTTTGTAAATATATTTGCATAGAATCCTAGATCTACGGTTTGCTTATTAATTTCATTGTTTTTTTCCTGATTTTAGAGTCGTGTCGTGTCCACACGAGGACACGAACACGCTGTCCGTGCACTGTGCACTGTGTCCTGCATCACGGGGTCTATTTCTTCCGACACAGGACACGTGGACACACCAAATTTTGTGAGTATTGGGGCAGTGACTGCCACCATGCTCCCAAAATTTGGGAGTATCTCGTTTTGTGTGCGAGGAGAAATCCTCCCCGTACTGGTCGTACAGGACACGCGCGAGCTGTCGATTTTGCGCGTAAAATACGACTGATACGCGGTTCGACACGACACCACAAGTTTCATGGACACAGCACAGGCAGTGGGATACGCTCCCCTATCCCTGGCGAGTGTCTGGACAAGAGCACGATGTGTCACGTGTCGTGTGTCATGCACACGACTCCGTGACACGCTTGCACGACACTTGGTGTGCTCAAGCGTGTCTGTGTGTGTTTTTTTATGATTGGACACCTCGTGTCCAAATGTTTAGACACGAGTATACCCCTGGGACATGTGCACGTGTTGGGGATCAATTAACAACCTTTAATTCAGTACATTACCATGTTTTGAATTCGAAATTGGGATTTCCCATTCCCGACTGATACGCATTTCAGTTGTGTTTTCAGAGAAGTTTAATTCTGATTTTAAACTGATTCTTCCCTGTTTAAATTTCATGATTCATTCACTTACACAAGTGCATTAGACTACTATAGTGATGATTGCTGTTTGGTATGGGTATTAGAATTCGAATGGGTGTTTGGGACTTTGAGTTAACTGAACAGTCGATTCATGGACTGTTTCTTAATCTCAATTTCCTGAGAACCTTTCACTAAGAAATTCTAACATTAAAATCCTGAGTTGTATACTGTAGACACATCATACACATCACTATTTCCAGTTTCCAATTTGACACATTATATTGCATTATACACTGCTAGCTAGTAGCTTGAAACTGTCATTTAATTCCTGAGGACACACTGTTTTTAACTGTCACATTCATTGTTGTTTTCTGAGAATTCACACACACACACATCCTATTTAACACACTGATTTCACACATCACACCACAGCACTGAGTTCTTAACTGAGAATGGGTTATGGGTGTCAGGCTAGTGTATACCAGTGAGTTCAGGAGTGAGGGTGTATCCTATTGGAATTAGTTTTAGAGTTGGGATATGGGATTCGGGTATGGTGTGAGGGTTAGAGAGGGTTGGCCATGGTGTGTTAGGTTCCTGAGATTAGTCAGAATAGTGTGTGTTTTGAGTGTCATGTCCTATATACCATAGGTATCAGACCCTTATCATGTGTCTAGTATTTGGTACAGTTCATAGCTTAGTCATTCTTTAAGTTGTCCTACAGTTGAGACTGTCCAAGAATAGACAGTTATTTAGAGTCCATATCCTACAAGTTCAGACCTCCTATCAACCAATCCTCTACCTTAATGTTCTGTCCGAGGTTGCTATGCCACAATGGGATATCAATCGAATTTGGGATGTCTCAGTCCACTACATTTGTTATTCAGTCCATTTGTGATTAATCCATTGTATCTTTATATAGTGTGGTTCTCTCCTAATTTGAATCATCTCTCATGAATATTAGATTTGCATTGCATATCATGTATAGCTTCTAATCATTTAGCTCACTGCATCGCTTAGTGTCCTGTATCCTCATTTCACTATTTGTTCAATAACCTCTTGCACATGTTATATGCATGAACCCCTCACTTGATACACTGCACATACTTGGCCTTGTTCCTGCATATTAGAGACTGTCCTACATGACTTTGATTCATTGTCTCTTTAAGTTCAGTTGTCTGTCCTTGCATCATGAGATCAGACCAGTTTTCCCTTCTTGTAGTTGTTCAGTTGGAACATTACATATTCATATATATATGTTATATAGACTTTTAGATTTCATTATATGTTAGATAATAGGCTATGTGATATACATTAGAGATGTATTATATATATAGTTGAGTATATATTTGTGTACCATATATGTTAGGCTATGTTATATATATGTGATATATGTATGTATCCTTGTAGAGGATGTTAGGATAAATGTTATGGTATTGTTAGGAATTAGGAGATTAGCCTTGTATCCTAGTTAACCAATACCTAGACATGGACTCTTAGACCAAATTGACCAATGTTGACTATTGACCTTGATTGACCCTATATAGTGGACTTTGACTCTTAGTTGACTTGGGTCGACCCAGAGTTGACCAAGTTTGACTTGGACCTAGTTTGACCTAGATAGTTGACCAGGTTTGACTTAGAGTTGACTTTGACCTAGATTGGCCTAGAAATCATGTAGATTGCATCATAACCATTATTTACCTTATTTTAAACACATTATAACATGTACTGTTCTATTTAGGACATTGAGACTCCGGTGCAGACATCTAATATTACACTACTCTTTTCAGAGTATCAGGCGAGTATATTCTCTGATAGTTCTCTCATTTATTTGCCAGTTACTGTACTTCAGTTCTATTTAGTTTTATGTGATTCTCTGATACCACACTTACGGATATTTCTGGATTCATGTATGCGACACACATACCTTACTTATCTGGCCTCCATTACTGGAATCACTGGAATCATTCCGGAATCTATTTCTAGAATCATCATATTTTGGCTGGACTCATCTCGATTCTCGTGTGGAATTCTGGATTCATTTGTATTACGGGGAGGGGAAATATTGAGTAAGACATGTAGACATACCCCAAATCTGGAATCTCCAACTGGAATCTACTGGAAGCATAGCCATCTCTCGTCTGATCAGTGAGAGGTGTGCCTGATTACCTACAGCCGTTTACATGTCGATCTTGGTATTTTAAAACACACTTTAGAGTATAGCTGGTCTCACCTTGATTCTTGATCACTACCTAGAATCATCTTGTACGGGATTCATCTTATATTAGATTCATCTCGTACTGGATTTATAGTAGTTTTACACTTGTTATACATTTACTGCCTGGACTCATTATGTCACTTTAGTTCAGCTAGATTTATTTTACAGTCTTCATTGCCATCATTCTTCTCTTGTGTTAGTTACTTACTTTCCTTGTATCTTATCTGTTCTCCATACCATCACCTGTATATAAACTACCATATTCATCAATAAAACTGTCTACTACTGCTTTATAGTTCTCTGTCATTACTTGGATTTTCTTGATGAGTTGTACTCGTTCCTGTTCTGACTGGACCTGTTGTAAATTTTACAGATGATTGCCCTGAGGACACATGCCCTACATATTACTGTGGAGATGGCTTAGCTACCTATGGCCCCGACACTCAGGAGTGATTGGGAGATTAGCTAGTTGTTGTTTAGCTTTTATGTTTTAGAACTGGAGTTGTATATAAGTTGAGTTTTATAGTTGAGATTGTTCGAGATTATATTATTTAGTTCTTAGATTTATTTCTGTTATTTTAGTCTTTTGTTATAACTTCTGTGATATCTTATCGATCTTAGACTGTGATTGAGATTTATTATATCTATACTTGTCCTCCGTTCGGAGTTGAGATATGACAAGTACATTATATAATTGTGTGGTTGGTTGATTAGATAGTAACCTAGGACAGCGTTCTACCGTCGACACTGCGGCGTAGGCTGGGCATTGTTACGTGCTCGTACCCTCACAGTGGGTGCGGGTCGTGACACGTTTTTAGTGGTGGCCCATGCAGGTCGAGAGTCGTATTAGTGCGGTATCGTGGTAGTACGATGACTTAGTTGTACTGCTGCGAGCCTACGATAGGATTGAGAGATAGGCTTTAACGGAGAGGTACTCAATCACTGTTAGGAAAAATTCTGCTTTAATTCATGTCATCTACATATCTTACTGATTGTCATCTTTGAAATAAACTGTCCTCCTTTGATTTTATCGATTCCTGCTCAGTATTGACTTCTTTTTCGATCTGTCTTCAGGATGGTGGAGACACGATCACATCGCTCTGGTACAGTAGCCGCTGTAGAGGGGTCTGCCACCTCTCACCTTCAGCAGCCAGCCCATGGTACCATAGCCCCAGTCATGCCAGCTGGGGTGGGTGTTTCAGCAGCTTTCGGAGGAGCACCTCCACCAGCTGGGAGGCAGAGTCCGGTGCTTTCCGAGATCCTTCTACCGTAGCAGCTTCCACCTGCGGGGATGGTAGATGCTGCTCATCTATTCTCTTTCGTAGAGAGGATTCTGGCGTCTCATCAGTAGCAGCAGCAGCGGCAGACTACCGATTTTCGTCAGGGGATTGACGAGGCACATCAGCTAGTTCGTACTACTGTGGAGATGGTGACTGCTCAGGGGAAGCAGCAGCAGCCTCGTCGGAAGGAGAAGGATATACAGGACTTTTAGAAGATGCATCCCAGAGAGTTCCTGGGCACAGAGGGCATTCATTATACAGACGACTGGATAGAGCATATCGAGGAGATATTCAGGCTGGCAGAGATACCAGATCGACTCCATATCGAGGCGGCGGGCAGTCAGATGCAGGACTTAGCCCGTGCGTGGTACCAGACAGATCCTAAGGTGGAAGTTGAGGGCCAGACTTGGGCCCAGTTCAAGGAACTATTCAAGGAGCAGTTCTTTCCTGTTGTGGCCTTGGGAGGCATAGAGGCACAGTTTGAGGGTCTGGTTCAGGGAAACCAGATAGTAGCTGAGTATGCTGGGGAGTTTTGTCGATTGGCCCGGTTCATAGATGACTTGACTGAGAAGACGAAGGCGAGGAAGTTCCGCCGAGGCTTGATTAGGGAGGTTCGGTCGCTGACTAAGAGCGACCGAAATGCTACCTTTGCAGAGATATTTTCTGGGGCTATGGCAGCGGAGGATGACCTAAGGTTGAAGTTGAAGAGGGGTCGTGACTTCCAGAGTGGTAGCAGCAGCGGAGGCCAGGCCAAGAGGCCTCACATTCAGATTCAGCAGACCCGAGCACCAGTGATGGTTCAGCAGGTGCAACATCAGTATCGGGGTCAGGACCCGAAGACGATCAGTTGTTCCTACTGCAGGAAGTTGGGACACACCAGGGAGCAGTGTAGGAAGAGGATGAAGGTTTGTTGTTCCTGTGGGTCTGAAGCCCACCAGAAGATAGACTATCCCTTTGCACCTCCTTTTGAGGGAGCTAGGCCACCTGTAGCTCAACACCAGAGGGGTGGAGCTTTTGCGATGGCGGTCGAGGAGACCGACGCTGCGGGTGATGGGTTAGCAGGTTTGTCCTTCTCATTCTTCTTCTCCACTCTCCTGTATGATTCTATTAGTACCTGCCAGGATATTATTTTGATTGCTAGATAGTGTAGCTACCCTATTCGAGACTGTAAAATCACGACCAGTAGGATTGTGTTGTTTCGACATTGATTGATTGGGGGTTTGACCTAGTAGGGGGTACGATCATCTTAATTTCGAGGACGAAATTTTTATAAGGTGGGTAGGATTATAACACCCAGTTTTCCAAATGAGGGTAATTTTAAAATTTTGTAATTATAATTATTAATTATTGATATTTGATTCATATTATGATTTTTAGTGATTTTTAATAATTTTTAAACTATTTAAAAATTGTCTTAAGTCATGACTTGTGATTTTGATGTGCTGCTAGTAAAACCCTGGAGACTGCATGACCTAGAGCCTAACCATGTCATTAGGATGATTAATTATCATTTTTAGTCTAGGGGTAATTTGGTTATTTTGACTTATTTGAATTATTTGGTAATTTATTAAATTGGTGAATTCTAGTTGACTATGACTTGTTGAGACCTAGTGAACTAGCCTAGAAGCTAACCCTAGCCATGGTGACCTTAGTCTAACTTGAGTTAACCTATTTTAGTCATTAGAGAATAGTTTTAGAATGAGGGGATTTGGTTTAGTGAATTTAAGTCATGGCTTGTGATTTCATGAAATGACTTATGACTTAATGATTTGATTGATCATGACTTAAGCCCATGGGCCATTTAGTGAACCCTAACCCTAATTTTTGAGCTTATGACCAGCCACTAGGGCTCCCCTTCCTATAAATAGTCTCCTCCTTGAGTTTTTGCCTCTTTTATTTTTATTCCAACACTTGGAGAAAAGAACGGTATTTTTCCCCTTCTAAAAATTCCTATTTTATTCATTTGATCTCCTTTTTCATCCTAGTCTTTTGCATTGGGTTCTAATTTAAATTTATGGACTGTTGGTGGAGAGCTATTTCAGTTTGGGATCAATTTGGAGCATTTGGCCATCAAGAAGAACACCCCCCATTTGAAGCCTTTTCTTGCAAATTGCACCAATAGGTAAAACCCTTTAAATTACATTATTATTATGATTTCTTTGCATGATGGTTTAGGAATAGGTGTCCCCTAGCTACTGTAGAAATTTTGTGTCATTTGCATTAGGTTTCATGTCCGTATCGGACACGTATCGAACCTATAGGCTAGATGTTCATCGAAATGCCCGAACCGATTCGATTTGTAAATTTTACAAATGTATTTGAATAGAATCCTAGATCTAGGGTTTGCTTATTGATTTCTGTGTTTTCTTCCTGATTTTAGAGTCGTGTCGTGTCCACACGAGGACACGAACACGCTGTCCGTGCACTGTGTACTTTGTCCTGCATCACGGGGTCTATTTCTCCCGACACAGGACACGTGGACACACCAAATTTTGTGTGAGTGTTGGGACAGTGACTGCCACCATGCTCCCAAAATTTGGGAGCATCTCGTTTTCTGTACGAGGAGAAATCCTCCCCGTACTGGTCGTACGGGACACGCGCGAGCTGTCGATTTCGCGCGCAAAACGCGACTGATACGCGGTTCGACACGACACTACGAGTTTCGTGGATACGGCGCAGGCAGTGGGACATGCTCCCCTATCCCTGGCGAGTGTCTGGACAAGAGCACGACGTGTCACGTGTCGTGTGTCATGCACACGACTTCGTGACACGCTTGCACGACACTTGGTGTGCTCATGCTTGTCTGTGTGTGTTTTTTTATGATTGGACACCTCGTGTCCAAATGTTTGGACACGAGTATACCCCTGGGGCATGTGCACGTGTGGGGGATCAATTAACAACCTTTAATTCAGTACATTACCATATTTTGAATTCGAAATTGGGATTTCCTATTCTCGACTGATACACATTTCAGTTGTGTTATCAGAGAAGTTTAATTCTGATTTAAAACTGATTCTTCCCTGTTTAAATTTCATGATTCATTCACTTACACAAGTGCATTAGACTACTATAGTGATGATTGCTGTTTGGTATGGGTATTAGAATTCAAATGGGTGTTTGGGACTTTGAGTTAACTGAACAGTTGATTCATGGACTGTTTCTTAATCTCAATTTCCTGAGAACCTTTCACTAAGAAATTCTAACATTAAAATCCTGAGTTGTACACTGTAGACACATCATACACATCACTATTTCTAGTTTCCAATTTGACACATTATATTGTACTATACACTGCTAGCTAGTAGCTTGAAACTGTCATTTAATTCCTGAGAACACACTGTTTTTAACTGTCACATTCATTGCTGTTTTCTTAGAATTCACACACACACACATCCTATTTAACACACTGATTTCACACATCACACCACAGCACTGAGTTCTTAACTGAGAATGGGTTATGGGTGTTAGACTAGTGTATACCAGAGTTCAGGAGTGAGGGTGTATCCTATTGGAATTAGTTTTAGAGTTGGGATATGGGATTCGGGTATGGTGTGAGGGTTAGAGAGGGTTGGCCATGGTGTGTTAGGTTCCTGAGATTAGTCAGGATAGTGTGTGTTTTGAGTGTCATGTCCTATATACCATTGGTATCAGACCCTTATCCATGTGTCTAGTATTTGGTCCAGTTCATAGCTTAGTCATTCTTCAAGTTGTCCTACAGTTTAGACTGTCCAAGAATAGACAGTTATTTAGAGTCCATATCCTACATGTTCAGACCTCCTATCAACCAATCCTCTACCTTAATGTTCTGTCCTAGGTTGCTATGCCACAATGGGATATCAATCGAATTTGGGATGTCTCAGTCCACTACATTTGCTATTTCAGTCCATTTGTGATTAATCCATTGTATCTTCATATAGTGTGGTTCTCTCCTAATTTGAATCATCTCTCATGAACATTAGATTTACATTGCATATCATGTATAGCTTCTAATCATTTAGCTCACCGCATCGCTTAGTGTCCTGTATCCTCATTTCACTATTTGTTCAATAACCTCTTGCACATGTTAGATGCATGAACCCCTCACTTGATTCACTGCACATACTTGGCCTTGTTCCTGCATATTAGAGACTGTCCTACATGACTTTGATTCATTGTCTCTTTAAGTTCAGTTGTCTGTCCTTGCATCATGAGATCAGACCAGTTTCTCCCTCTTGTAGTTGTTCAGTTGGAACATTACATATTCATATATATATGTTATATAGACTTTTAGATTTCATTATATGTTAGATAATAGGCTATTTGATATACATTAGAGATGTATTATATATATAGTTGAGTATATATTTGTGTACCATATATGTTAGTCTATGTTATATATATGTGATATATGTATGTATCCTTGTAGAGGATGTTAGGATAAATGTTATGGTATTGTTATGAATTAGGAGATTAGCCTTGTATCCTAGTTAACCAATACCTAGACATGGACTCTTAGACCAAATTGACCAATGTTGACTATTGACCTTGATTGACCCTATATAGTGGACTTTGACTCTTAGTTGACTTGGGTCGACCCAGAGTTGACCAAGTTTGACTTGGACCTAGTTTGACCTAGATAGTTGACCAGGTTTGACTTAGAGTTGACTTTGACCTAGATTGGCCTAGAAATCATGTAGATTGCATCATAACCATCATTTGCCTTATTTTAAACACATTATAACCTGTACTGTTCTATTTAGGACATTGAGACTCCGGTGCAGACATCTGATATTACACTACTCTTTTCAGAGTATCATGCGAGTACATTCTCTGATAGTTCTCTCATTTATTTGCCAGTTACTGTACTTTAGTTCTATTTAGTTTTATGTGATTCTCTGATACCACACGTACGAATATTTTTGGATTCATGTATGCGACACACATACCTTACTTATCTGGCCTCTATTACTAGAATCACTGGAATCATTTCGGAATCTATTTCTGGAATCATCATATTTTGGCTGGACTCATCTCGATTCTCGTGTCAAATTCTGGATTCAATTGTATTACGGGGAGGGAAAATATTGAGTAAGACATGTAGACATACCCCAAATCTGAAATCTCCAACAGGAATCTACTGGAAGCATAGCCATCTCTCGCCTGATCAGTGAGAGGTGTGCCTGATTACCTACAGCCGTTTACATGTCGATCTCGGTATTTTAAAACACACTGTTAGAGTATAGCTGGTCTCACCTGGATTCTTGATCACTACCTAGAATCATCTTGTACTGGATTCATCTTGTATTAGATTCATCTCGTACTGGATTTATAGTAGTTTTATACTTGTTATACATTTACTGCCTGGACTCATTATGTCACTTTAGTTCAGCTAGATTTATTTTTACAGTCTTCATTGCCATCATTCTTCTCTTGTGTTAGTTACTTACTTTCCTTGTATCTTATCTGTTCTCCATACCATCACCTGTATATAAACTGCCATATTCATCAATAAAACTGTCTATAACTGCTTTATAGTTCTCTGTCATTACTTGGGTTTTCTTGATGAGTTGTACTCGTTCCTGTCCTGACTGGACCTGTTGTAAATTTTACAGATGATTGCCCTGAGGACACATGCCCTACATATTACTGTTGAGATGGCTTAGCTACCTATGGCCCCGACACTCAGGAGTGATTAGGAGATTAGCTAGTTGTTGTTTAGCTTTTATGTTTTAGAACTGGAGTTGTATATAAGTTGAGTTTTGTAGTTGAGATTGTTTGAGATTATATTATTTAGTTTTAGATTTATTTCTGTTATTTTGGTCTTTAGTTATAACTTCTATGGTATCTTATCGTTCTTAGACTGTGATTGAGATTCATTATATCTATACTTGTCCTCCGTTCGGAGTTGAGATATGACAAGTACATTATATAATTGCGTGATTGGTTGATTAGATAGTAACCTAGGACAGCATTCTACCGCCAAAACTGTGGCGTAGGCTGGGCGTTGTTACGCGCTCGTACCCTCATAGTGGGTGCGGGTCGTGACACATTGTAGGAGCCATGATTGTCAATCACATAGAAGGTGACCTTCGTGCAAAGATTGCCGATTTGAACTTTCAGGCGAATCTTTTCCAGAGGTTCGCTCCCCCGGAATTGAATCCCAGAATAGTCGTGATTGTTGTAGAGAGATTATGAACTAGAATTTCTAGCGCATCCAGTAGAGTCTTTGGCATAATACTGAGTGCAGATCCAGGGTCAATCAGGATGCGATAGACCTTCATTGTATCGACATACCATGTATAGTAGAGAGTCAGTCATATCGATTATCCTCCATAAGAATATCATCTTATGTGAAGGTGATTGTAGAAGCATGGAAAATAATGAAGAAAGAGCCATGCGGCCAGGAAACCCCATGCGGTTCGGAAAGCCCATGCGGCTCAGAAGACTATACGGCTCAACGCGTCTATGCGGCTCTGTGATCTCCATACGGCTCAGAGAGGTGCCACGTAGCATACAAACAACTCTTCCCTTACTGCATTAATTGCCTTGACGGCTGACAGCTCTGAAAAGACGACAGCCCTGACACAAAGATGTAATTATGACTCTGTCATAATGACTGACCCCTAGGGAAACGAAGGTGATCTCTGACATAACCCCCCGAGATCCAGAAAATGCCACGCAGCCTTGGCACGTGGACAGTCATATGCGGATCGAGCGGAGACCCCCATGCGGCTCAGGCCGAAGTTGGCCTATGCGGCCCAGATCGAAACTGCCCTATGCAGCTCAAGCGGAGGCTCCCCCTATGCGGCTCAAGCAGACGCTCCCCCATGCGACTCACGAAGACCATCTCCATGCGGCTCACGAGAGGGTTACCCGTTATGCGGCCATCTACGTCCATGCAGTCCAGATTATCATGTAACTCGAAGGTTAGGGGGCCAATCCCCAACAGCCTTAACACGTGGCCGGGCTTATGCGGCTCAGACCCCCTCAGCGGCTCCCAGGACACGTGTCATAAAGCTAATCAATTTCCCAGATTTACTGCAATCAAAGATTGGGTCAAATCCCAATAATCTGGGACACGTGGCAGAAGAATGAATTAAACTTATTCATTCAGATTCGCAGACATCAGCAGATCATCATAAGGGAGATTTATTCCAATCAGCATTAATTGCTGAAAGGATTTGGCATAATCTACATTAATGGCCCAGATTCATTACACTCAAAATTAATGGCCTAGATTGATCAATCAACAGGCCGTCGCCACTTTAAGGGACAATCATTGTAAACCTAATGATCGCATTCCCTTCTTATAAATAGCAAGGTGCCATTCCCTTGCGAAGAGGACCCTTTTTCGAGATCAGAGAGCACCAGAATACTTGGAGAGAAAAAAAGCAGAGAGAGAGAGAGCAAAGAGAGCATTTCTTCAACGCCAAGCAATCTTCTGGAGTCAAGGCTATATACCGATCGTCCAAGGAGTAAGGCAGAGCTGCCGTAGCTTTTTCGAGCCTCTATCGTCACCCCAGAATCTAAAATAAACAATTGTACTTAGACTGCTGTACCTAAGTTTTCGTCCCTAGGCTTTCTTTGTACAAGCGAGTTTGTAACGTGAAGTAAAAGTTCATTCCTCCGATAATTGTTCTGCTCTTTTATATTTCATGGCAAACCCGATGGCGACACTGCTGGGGACCAACTTCTCCACGACTGAGGAGTTAGTGACGCAGTCGGATGCAGCCAAACTTGGCTCCACGCAACAGAAGATGGTCGTCCGCTTCGACCAACAGGCGTTTGAAGAAATGCTCTCTGAAGGAAGTGCTGGCCCGGTCCAGAAGTGAACCCGTACAAAGAAAGCTCGCTGCGAGTGGAGGCCAAAATCATTTGCTCCTCTACAACCTCTGGACGGGATACTCTCTGCTACCTAAGACGGCGAAGGCGACTCTCATACGGCTCCACTTCGAGCCGTAGAGCACTCTGCTGTCCTCAAGTCCGACAGAGAAAAGCACTACGATACTGGACTTGCAGGGGCAAAGAGCGACTCTATGCGCCCCAAGAAGAAGTCGGACACTCCTGTGGCCAAATCTGCCAACCCCATGCAGGAGGCTCATGCGGGTGAATCTGCCAGCCGCATGAAGAAAGTCTATGCGGCCAGATCATCCATC
This sequence comes from Iris pallida, assembly GCA_029216955.1. Classification (NCBI taxonomy): domain Eukaryota; kingdom Viridiplantae; phylum Streptophyta; class Magnoliopsida; order Asparagales; family Iridaceae; genus Iris; species Iris pallida. The sequence goes on from JANAVB010021200.1 coordinate 1,916,100, forward strand.
CGCATGAAGAAAACTCATGCGGCTGAGACTCCCAGCCGCATGAAGAACACCTATGCGGCTACATCTGCCAGCCGCATGACACCCACTCCACGTAGCTCTGTCTTCGACCGTCTGTCTTATGGTCCTGATCTCTTGTGCTCCCAAGAAGAAATGTCTGACTCTCTCCAGCATCACCTAGACTCTTCCTACTATATTCCTTTACGCACTAGAGCGAAGAAGTCTAGGACAGCGCGAGTTTGGCACGCTCGGTCCACTGATCCTGTCTCTGATCATCTGAGCGTCCCGCATACCGTTATGCGGGCCTCAGATGGGAAGTTGTACAGAACCACTCGAGTCCAGCCCCCGGTTGCCATCGGACAGAGAGGTTCGTAAAAGTCTTCCAAAATCTAGGGAGCAAACATGGTCGATCCAGACCCATCTGACTTGCGTGAGGCCATCCTCCACAAACGCAAGGAAAGAGAAGAGGCATCGGAGTGCAAAGAGTCCTCCCAAGGACGTCACTGCACCCAAGTCATCGTCAACTGCTGCTGCAATAATACGACGATACGAAAAGACCGGCAGTCCGTCTTTCAAAGACTGCAACAGCCATCTTCAGAAGACGAGGTGCTTCCCGTCGTCTCCTGCAACTCTGCCCAGAAAGTCCCCGTCAATGGGAGAGGGAAGAAGACAAATGTCCCCAGCCCGAAGATTTCAACTACTCTGACCAAGAAACTGTCGTCTAAACGGGTGCCCACCACCGGAGTTTTCCAAGGCACCCATTCTAAGACAAAATCTGCTACAGTAGGAGATTCGTCGTCCACACCACTGGGGGTTGCTGGGACTGGAGGTAGCACTCCACCGAACCTCCACGACAACCCGGTATTCCAAGAAGACGAGTCAAGGGAGGCAACCCTCCCATCAGATGCAGCAAACCCCGACGTCCCTGAGGACGTCCATAACTCCGAAGACGAGGCGAACTCGGAAACTGGGGGTACCGTTCCTTCCGAATCCGAACCCGAGGAGAACATACCCACATACCCCGATGACTTCTCACTATATGGGTATGATTCGGAGGGCGCTTCCTCCACCACTCCGTCCATCTCTCCTCATGTGAAGGCGGCATTCATGACAGACAGCAGCCAAGGTGGTTCCAGCGATCGCCAACGCATCGACATTCTCGAAGCCATATTGCTTGCCTTGGTCAAGTCTGTGGACGAGATCAAAGTGGCCCTTCCAACTCTGCAAGGAGGGATACCTGGCCAAACAAGCACGGGTCCTGCGGTCAATGCGGACTCGAACTCGGCGGCTCCGAACCCGGGAAACAATCCTCCTGAAACAACGGCCCCCATCACCGTGGACGAAGCCCGCGAAGCGAGAAGAGAGGTCCAGGAGCTCGGAGCCATGTTCCACGCTCGAGAAAATTCTCAAGACCTCAGAATACGGTAACCATACCCTGCTGCCTGGAGGGATGTTCCATTCCCACCAAGATATAAGCCGTTCAATATCAATCCTTATGATGGCAAGACCTCAGCAAGTCGGTACATCACTAACTTCGAGGTCACCAATGACCATCTGCCCCATGATGATGCCATTCTCACACGATTATTCATCGGGGCATTGGAAGGGGTCGCCTTCGACTGGTAACGCAATCTGCCGGACAACTGCATCCACTCTTTCGCCGGCTTCAAGCGCATGTTCTTGGAGAGATTCTACAAAGTAGGGCAGGACATCACAATGTCTACCCTCATGGACGTCGTCCAAGGAGAGAAGGAGCTGACAAGGAACTACATCGAGGGTTTCGCCAAACCCCAATGAAATTGCCATATGGAAATCCGAATTCCTCCGTGATTGAAATTTGCCAAAAGAGATTGCTCCCAACAATCAGTTTCTGGATAGGCGAAAGTCAATTCAAGGACTGAAAGACATTCATCATCAGTGCCACAAGCGCCGAAGAACGATTGAAGAAGGCTCGCCAATTGGGATTGTACATCTCGGACGGAGAGAACAAGGGCAAGCGTCCTAACAACGACAATGGGGGTAGCCCCTCCAACAATCAGGATAGCAGGGGTAAGCAGGCTTTGGTGGCCGATACAGCACAAAAATCTGAGCCAAAGCCGGCAGACAAACAATGGCCGCAAATTACTTACTCTTTCGAAGACGGTCACGTCAAGCCCATCTTGGACATGCTCATACAAGGAGACAGAATTCAGCTTCCTCCACCAAGACGGGAACCTCGGCCGGCAGATATGGAGAACCCAAAGTACTGCCATTACCACCGCTACGTCCACCATGCCACACACGACTGTTACCAACTAAAACGGTACATCCAAAACCTCATCGATTCGAACGCTCTGGCTATCGATTTCAAAGAGGTAACAGTCGCAGCCAATATGGTGTCAGTACAATTCGACAACTTTCTTCCGATGGAAACTCAAGACGGTGTGGTCTCCATCCCTCTGGCGACAATAGAGATTGCTAATCTTCCACCTCCCCGAGATCAGGCTGCTGGTCTAGTGCCTCTCACCACATCACGAGGGGAGGTCATATGGGTCCATCCAGACTTGGTATCAGAAGTGACTCAGCCCACACCATCTTCCATTTGCAAGAAGAATAGTAGAAAAGTCAGGTCCTGTCGCACAATCTCGGCAGATATCGAAGAAGCTACAGCCGTAGTCACGCGGTCTGGGGCACAATCCCAACCTGTGGCTGACAATCCGGCTGAAGATCATCAGCCCGCTACAACTAATGCTCCGGGACCGGCTCAGCCTCCGAGACCGATAAGCCTAGGCCGAGGGAGACTCGCTTTGACAAATCCCTCCGAAAAGAGACATCACAAGGGCTGGAGAAGCCCTACAAATTTGACACCTTAGCACAGTTGGCCAAAACACCGCCCAAGTTGTCATTATACGAGCTTCTGAGACTCTCAATGGATGTACGAGCGGCTTTGAGCGATGCACTCCAGAATGTCGATGCCTATCTGGCTCAGGTCAACCTCACAGGAGAGAGCCTGCCTACAGATCTCTAAGACAGTGCTTGCACGGGAGCAATGCCCAATATTGTCTTCACTCCTCAGGACATGCTCATCAAAACCAACCTGCAAGATCGCCCGTTATACTACACTGGATATATCGGCGACGTAAAGGTGGATCAGATGCACATCGATCCTGGCTCTTCCATAAGCATTATCCCGAAGGGTCTGCTACATCATCTCCGAATCCTAATGCATCGCCTGACACCTACAAGTACCGACATCAGCGGTTTCAATTCGGGCAGGAGCTACCCAATTGGAAAGATTTGTCTGAAGTGTCAAATTGGCGATCTCCAATCAGAAGTCACCTGCTACGCTATAGATGCAGACACTTCTTACAACATCCTCTTGGGGTGCCCGTGGATACACGATTATACGACCGTGCCTTCCACGCTACACCAATGCTTCAAATATGTCGACAAGCACGGCTTCGTAAGGACGGAATTTGCTGATATCGATCCCTTCAAAGGGGTCGAATCCTACTACTCAAACTCCTGTCTGTACGAACAGTCGAAGAAGCATCTTGATGAAGGAGATGTGCAAGCTCATACCGAGACAGCCACAGGATCAGAAGAACCTCTGACGATTCATCTCCAAGCTCGTTAACCTGGAAAGTCTGCACCCCTTACCGCCACTCTGCGTAATGACGTAATCAGACTCTCGGCACAGGAAGAGCAGATGATAATCCGACTGCCAAGGTCTGGCCAAGTGCCAAGATCCACAACGGAGCGACTAATAATCAGGCTGCCGAGAGTCAGCCAGCTGCAAACGGAGAAGCTCAATCCCTCCGGCAAGCCAATGACGATACGCCTTCCCAAGAAGGGTCGTCACCCCGATGCAAGGTCTGGAACTTCTAGCGAACCAACTACTCCCTGCCCAACATCGAGTACCAAGCTGGGGGTCGCTAGTCTGCCAACAACTCCACGCTCTGCTCCATCAGCTGAACCTCTGACGATCAAGCTGTCCAGGTCGTCCTCTCAGTCTTCATTTACGCAGGGGGTAGCCGAAGAGGAACCGGAGTTAGCCAAGTATGTGGCTACCCACACTGATGTTTCCTCTGTAGATGATGTAATCCCCCTAGAAAAGATACCTTACTTCATCAATAAAGGGCTATCTTTGAACTACCTCGAGCTTAATAAGCTTTGTACAATGTATGCTATGGAACACGGTATAGGCACTCACCTGTACACATAGGTGATAAATGTGTACACCGCGATCCAGCTTACTCCAGTAGAAGACGCTTACCGCATAATCGAGGGAGGGGACCATCCAATCATCTTCGGCCGGAAGGACGATCCGTATCCCTTCACCATAGAAAAAGTCGACCTTGGATCGGATGCCGGGAGACTGCCTCTGTATCTTTATAGCCCCCAATCCAAATATCTCATGCAGAAATAGGGGTACGATCTGGAGACGACACCGGGCTTGAACTACGGTACTCGACGGCGATTACCTTTGAAGCCACCGGTCCCGGCCGGCAAACCACTAGACTACTATAGCAAGACTCGATATGGAGTAGGGTATGTAACACCCACGACGACCCCTGAAAGTTCAGATGAAGAATGTGATTGGCATTCACGTTCAACCGGGTCACCAACTTCCGACTCAGATACCAGCATTGGAGATATATTTAGACAAGTCTTGTCAGTCAACATGGCATCCGCCGACGCTTATGAAGAAGACAAAGACATCCCTAAAATCCTCGAGCTAGAGCCGTGGGCCCAACAGTTGGATGCACAATAGGAAAAGCGGTTTGAACTGAGAGAACCTCCTACTGAAGATGAGGTTATACAGGTCGACCTCGGCAGCGAATCTTCTCCAAAACCAATCTTCGTCAGTAAAAGCCTAACAGTCGAAGAGCGAGAATCGCTGCTGGAACTTGTCAAAGAATATATTGATGTGTTCGCCTGGAGCTATGAAGACATGCCGGGGTTAAGTCCCGATATTGCTCTTCACAAACTCAACATTCGGCCGGATGCAAAGCCAGTCAAGCAACAACAACGACGCTTCCGCCCGGGCATCATGGACGCGATCGAAGCCGAAGTCAACAAACTGATAGCCAGCGACTTCATTCGTGAGGAGCAACATCCTGACTGGGTCGCCAATATAGTACTCGTCCTCAAGAAGAATGGGAAGATTCGAATCTGTATCGACTTCCGCAATCTGAATGAGGTATGTCCCAAAGATGAATTCTCTCTCCCTATCACAGACATCATGATTGACAACACATGCGGTTTCGAACGTATGTCATTCATGGATGGCTTCTCGGGGTATAACCAAATCAAGATGTCTCCTGACGACAAAAAGCATACATCATTCTGAACACCAATTGGCACATACTGCTACAAAGTCATGCCTTTCGGTTTAAAGAATGTCGGTGCCACATATCAAAGAGCCATGAGCATCATCTTCAGAGACCACTTACGCAAGACGGTAGAGTGCTACGTTGATGACATCGTCGTCAAGAGTCACTGTAAGGGAGACCATTTGCAGGATCTGAGGACGGTATTCGACCTGATGCGAGCGCACAATCTGAAGATGAATCCTACAAATTCCTTCCTGGGCGTATCCAGCGAAAAGTTCTTGGATTTTATCATCACCGCCCAGGGTATCCATGTAGACCCCGAGAAGACAATGGCAATTATGGAGATGGATCCTCCGAGAAATCTCCGCAAACTCAGAGACCTTCAAGGATGGCTAGCTTACATCAGGAGGTTCATTTCTAACCTCTCCGGGCGATGTCGACCATTTACCCATCTCATGAAGAAAGGCGTCTCATTCGTATGGGACGAAGAATGTCAGCGGGCCTTCGACAGCATCAATGAATATTTGTCGAACCCTCCAGTCCTGGTGGCCCCGGTTGCTGGAAAACTATTCATGCTCTACGTACGAGCAATAGAACATTCCTTCGGGGCTCTTCTGGCACAAAACAACGATGCAGGCCATGAGCAAGCCATATATTACCTCAGTCGAATGATGATTGGGCCAGAGCACCGATACACCGCGGTGGAGAAGGAATGCCTTGCCCTGGTGTTTGCCATTCAGAAGATGCGGCACTATGTCACTGGACAAACCATACATGTGATCTCACGAGTCAACCCTCTCAGGGTCCTCATGACTAAACCAGGGGCACTCAGCTCTCGCCTCGCTACATGGGCAATATTGGTGTCCCCTTATCATATGATATTCGTCTGACAAAAGGCTGTCAAAGGTCAAGCCCTGGCAGACTTTTTGGCAGCCCACCCGGGTTCGGAGTCATCTAGAATATATGAAGGGATCCCAGATGAGGTCGCCGACTCGCATGCAACCTCTCACGATGATATATGGCGAATGTGTTGGCCCATTGGTCATATGGTCAACCTGATTTTAATAATTGATCAAAACTCTGTCTGGATATACGAAGCTAGTTGGGACATCTCAGCTTCTTGGACATAAGCAAGATTGGATATTCACTCCGTTCAAGACTGAAGATCTGTTTGCCTACTTGAGTCTGTATTTTCTATACAATGTAATTTTCACTTTATTTGAGTCTAAAAATACGTTGTACACCGAGTCGTACTGGCAAATAGGCTATCCCCAAAATAGTTCAAAATATTTTTAAAATGACCTGTCAAAAAGGTTTTCAAAAAGGTTTTCAAAAAAGTTTTCAAAAAGGTTTTCAAAAATCACCAAAACCTATTTTTAAAACCCTAACCTAACCCTGACAGAACTCGGCCAGAGTTCGGCCAGAGTTCGGTTGGTGGCCGTTTGATTTTTGAATTCTATGGAACTTGGTCCTCCTGCAGTTGCGGATTTGACCGAGATTTGCTCATAGAGATCTGCCCGAATTCTGCCCGAATTCTGACAGAGTTCTCCCTTTGGAACTCCTATAAATAGAGAAGGATTTTGATCATTTCAATTCACTCATTCACTTTCAATCTTCTCTCTATCTAAAGCTTTCAGTCTTCCAAAGAGTTTTCTAGAGCTTACAATTTCAGATCCCAAGCCAGTTACAATCCTCTAGTCAATTTGCCAGTGCGCTACGGTCTAGAAGTTTCTGAGAGATTGTAATCAGAAGGCTTGATTGAAGAATACCTTTTCACATTTGAAGTTGGACGAGTTCTTCGTATCAAAGCTCGCGTTGTAGAAGTTGCAAGGACTTCGTAAGAAAACTTGCAGTTTTTCCTATAGTGGATTCAACTGGTAGCAAGAGTTCTACCGACTGGATTAGTCCTCAACAGAGGGATACCAGTATACATCGCTGTCTTTGCGTTTGCTTTCTGAACTCTGCCTTTACATTATTTCAACTGTGATTATATACTGTGATTGTGTTGCTAACATTTTTTAATTAGCATTATTCCGCTGCCAACTCTATTCACCCCCCTCTAGAGTATTACGCTTTACTATATCGTTCCTACAATTGGTATCAGAGCGGGTGTTACAGGTAAAGCGAGGTAACAGTGCTATTATTTATTCATTATTTATTAGATTACAGCACATCACATGGCTACTATGAAATTCACAAGTGAAGGTCAGGCCACAAACAGACCCCCACTGTTTGATGGTACTAACTGTACTTATTGGAAAACACGGATGAGTTTCTTCTTGAAATCTCTTGATTTTGACTTATGGGCTATTGTTCTTGATGGCTATCAGAAGCCACCTCGTATAACTGTCGAGGGAGTTTTGGTTGAAAAACCCCAAAGCAGTTATACAGAGGAGGAAAAAAAAAAGGCCAGTCTTGACGCACGTGCTATTAATGCTCTTTTTTGTGCCTTAGACAGAACAGAATTTAACAGGGTATCTACATGCACATCGACAAATGGTGTGTGGAAGCTTCTCGAAGTTACACATGAAGGCACGACTCAAGTCAAGGAGTCAAAAGTCAGCAGACTTACTCAAGAGTACGAGGCGTTCAAAATGAAGCCAAATGAAACAGTCACACAAATGTTCGAGAGGTTCTTGGATATTGTAAACCCTTTGTCCTCCTTAGGCAAAGATTACAGTAACCACGAAAAGATTCACAAACTCCTACGAGCTCTCACCAAGAACTGGATTCCGATGGCTACAGCTATCATTGAAGGAAACGACCTCACCACAATGTCACTTGAAGTACTCATGGGTAAGCTACTCACTCATGAACTGGAGCTGCAAGATTTTGAAGAACCTGCACCAAAGGAGAAGACTATCGCCCTCAAGGCTCAGCACAGAAAAGCTGCTAAAGATGACTAAGACAGCAGTGGATCTGACGCTGAAGATCAAGCTCTCCTAGCAAGGAAGTTCAAAATATTCATGAGACATGAGAAGAGAGTCAAAGAGAACAACAGCAACAACTGGCACCAAGAAGATGTTGTCTGCTATGGCTGCAAGAAGAAGGGACATATAAAGAAGGACTGTCCCATCAACTTATCATCGAGCAAGAAGAACAACAGGTATGATAAAGGGAACCTGAAAAGATCAACTTCTCAAAAATATACCAACACCAGCATATGGCATGAGAGTGAAGCTAGCGACTCAGAAGATGAACATTCAGAGGATGCTGCAAACATCTGCTTCATGGCAATCGATCAGGTACCTACTGAACCTGTAGAAACATATGATGACTTTACCTTTGAGCAATTAGGAGATACCTTCAGTGACCTGATGCTTGACTACAGGAAACTGCGTAGTAAATATCAGACCGCTAAGAAGGTACTCAAAGAGTATAAGGGAGAAATAGGAAGACTTACCGACCTACTAGCTGAGGTTAGAGCTAATGTTAGTGAGTCTGGTGAGCTTTCCTCTATAAAGCTCTTATTACACGAGACTAAACAGTCATCCGAAGAGAAAGACAAGATTATAGACCAATTGAGAGAAGATCTTTCTAAAGAAAAGAAAAGTCTTCAATCTGCACAAATCAGAATGGAATCACTCACTTCTGATTATACTAAGTTATATGACACTTCCAAAAGGTTGGAAATTAGGTTAGGAAAATAGCCTGAGCTTGCTGCTTCCTACCCTAACACGTGTCACTTACCGAGAAATCGGAACATTCCCAAGCCAAACACTGTCAGACAAACCATATAAAACCTTTACCCCAAAAGGTTAAGCCCAAACATGATCATAGGTATGCATTCTTCTATACTAGAAAACCTAAACCTACCAACCATGCACACCACTCAGCTTTCAACACTCGACATGCACAATGTCATTATTGTGGCCTCATTGGTCATATATCATCTGCATGTAGAATGAGAAAGCTTGTAGATTTAAATGTTTATGCTTGGATACCTAAAGCTAACAATTCAGGACCCTACAAGAAATGGGTACCAAAGGTTTCATCTGCAAACTGTTTTATAGGTGGAACACCCTTCAGATGCTAGAAGCAAATGGATCCTCGACAGCGGTTGCTCACGGCATATGACCGGTGACGCTACTCTATTTGTAACACTGTCGAAGAAAAAGAAGGAAGGTTATGTTTCCTTCGGTAATAATTTGAAAGGGTATATTATTGGTATCGGTGATGTTGGTAAGTCTCCCTATCCCGTGATTAAAGATGTCTGTCTGGTTACCGAGTTGAAACATAATCTGCTCAGCATAAGTCATCTAGCTGATCATGGTTATGGTATCAACTTTGGCAAAGACAAATGTACTATAGTTGATAGCTCAACTGGTAGTACTATCTTTGAAGGAATCAGGGAAGACAATATATATGTTTTCTATCTGCTGGAAGAAGCTAACATTTCAGGTAGATGCTTAATGGCCAAAAGTGATGAGAGTCATCTATGGCACATGAGACTCGGTCATGCAAACATGGATACAATTTCAAGATTATCCACAAAGAAGTTAGTACGCGGTTTACCAGACATAACATTCAAGAAGGATTCGGTATGCAGCCAATGTGAAAAGAACAAGGCTACCAGATCCACATTCAAGTCTGTAAATGCAGTATGTACTACTAGACCTCTACAATTGCTACACATGGATTTATTCGGTCCTAGCAGAGTTGCTAGCCTCGGAGGTAAATTATATGCATTTGTAATTGTAGATGATTTCTCTAGATACACGTAGGTATATTTCTTGACACGCAAAAATGACGCATTATCAGAATTTGTCGCCTTTTGCAAGAAAGTACAGAATGAAAAAGGTTACATGATCACTCGCATTAGAAGCGATCATGGTGGCGAATTCGAGAATGCTGATTTTGAGCAATTTTGTGACACACACGGTTTTATTCATGAGTTCTCCTGCCCTAGAACTCCACAACAAAATGGAGTTGTGGAATGTAAGAACAGAACTCTAACCGAAATGGCTAGAGTAATGTTAAATCAATTTAGCCTACCCAAATACTTCTAGGCTGAAGCTGTCAATACAGCTTGCTTTGTGCTCAATAGAGTTCTAATTCAAACCAAATCGAAGAAGACTCTATTTGAGTTATGGTTTGATAGAATTCCTTCAGTTTCATACTTTAAGATATTTGGCTGTAAGTGCTTTATTCTTAATACTAAAGACAACTTGGGAAAGTTTGACGAAAAGGCCGATGAAGGTATATTTCTAGGTTATGCGGCCAAGAGCAAAGGGTACAGAGTCTTCAACAAACGTTCCATGATCATCGAAGAATCAATCAATGTCACTTTTGATGAATTGAACCAAATGACTCTCGATGACAGTGATGAAGATCTGCCTACATCAAGCTCAACTCCAGCTGATTCTCAACCAAGCTCTGCACTAGCTGAACCTCCTAGAGAAGATCCAGGAACCAGCTACCTTCAGAATGAAGCAAAAAGGTTGAAATTTACAGCAAATCATCCAAAGGATTTGGTAATTGGTGATATTACCAAGAGAGTAAGTACTCGTACATCCTGTAGAGATATTGTTTCTAGTGTTGCATTTATTTCACAGCTAGAACCTAAATCTATTGATGAAGCATGTAGTGATAGTTTCTGGATAGATGCTATGCAAGAGGAATTGAACCAATTCGAACGGAATCAAGTTTGGGAACTTGTTCCCAAGCCTATTGATCATCCGGTCATTGGCACCCGTTGGGTATTCCGAAACAAACTAAATGAGGATGGTTTAGTAACTCGTAACAAGGCTCGACTCGTAGCTCAAGGATACAATCAAGAAGAGGGTATCGACTACGATGAGACTTATGTCCCAGTTGCGAGATTAGAATCCATTCGTATGTTATGTGCATTTGCATGTTTTCATGATTTTAAACTTTTTCAAATGGATGTAAAAAGTGCTTTTTTAAATGGATTTATAAAAGAAGAAGTTTTTGTAGCACAACCTCCGGGTTTCACGGATTTCAAAAATCCTGACCATGTTTTCAAGTTGAAGAAAGCTCTATACGTTTGAAACAAGCCCCTCGTGCTTGGTATGATCGTCTAAGCTCTTTTCTACTTGATAACGGTTTTTCAAAAGGAAAGGTTGACACTACACTTTTTATTAAATCTTTTAATGGCAAGCTACTTTTAATTCAAATCTATGTTGATGATATCATATTTGGATCCACTGATGAATCTCTTTGTCAAGAATTTTCTAAGAGTATGCAGAATGAGTTTGAGATGAGCATGATGGGAGAGCTGAAATTCTTTCTCGGATTGCAAATCAAACAAACCGACAATAGGACGTTCATTAATCAAGCCAAGTACACAAAAGATTTACTAAAGAAGTTCGATCTGGACAATATCAAACCTATTGGCACTCCGATGGCAACTTCAACAAAGCTTGATTCAGATGAACAAGGCAAGCCAGTCGACACACGTAAGTATCGAGGTATGATTGGTAGTTTACTTTACTTATCTGCTAGTCGTCCAGATATAATGTTTAGTGTTTGCTTGTGTGCACGTTTTCAAGCTAACCCAAAGGAATCACATCTGTCCGCAGTTAAGCGTATCTTCCGAAACCTTAAGGGTACTTCTTCTGTCGGCTTGTGGTATTCCAAAACTAAATCCTTTGACCTTATTGGTTATTCGGATGCAGATTTTGCTGGATGCAAGGTTGATAGAAAAAGTACTAGCGGCACATGTCATTTCTTAGGCAAGGCTCTAGTCTCTTGGTTTAGTAAAAAGCAAAATTCTGTAGCCTTATCAACAACAGAGGCTGAGTACATCGCCGCAGGACGTTGTTGCGCTCAGATTTTGTGGATGAAACAAACCCTAGAAGACTTTGATTTATTTTTCACACATATTCCCATTTTCTGTGATAACACGAGCACTATTAATTTGACTAAGAATCCTGTATGTCACTCTCGTACTAAACATATCGAGATTCGGCATCATTTTCTTAGAGATCATCATCAAAATGGAGATATAAACCTTGTGTACATAGATACTGAAAATCAATTAGCTGACATCTTCACTAAACCTCTAGCAGAAGATCGCTTCAATTATTTACGTCGAGAATTAGGAATTTTGGACGTCAGTAATATAAATTAATTTTATTTTTATGATTATATATCATTATGCAAAACTGTATTAGAGACAAGCTAATAAAGAGTCTGTCTGTCACCACAACTACGGTTGAAGCGAAGCGGTATTTAAGAGTTCCCCGGTGAACCTCCGCCAGCTGGGACAGTACTCCTACAGCTAATCTGAGACAGTCACTGTGTAACGACATCTAATTCATAAAATATTATTAATTATGTTATTTGAAGACTAAAATAACTAATCTTTGAATTAAATATTTGAAACGAGTCAAAAAAAAAAGAAGTGGCAAAAATCAACTTTGAAGAACCCTAGGCGAATTCGGCCAGAGCTCTGACCGAATTCGGCCCGAGTTCGGTTGTAGGTATCTGTGTATATATCCAGAACCCGAGAGCTTCTTCTCTATCATTGCTTCCAAACTAATTACAACAGCAGCAGTAGCCGACCCCGACCTCCAAACCCTAGTTCTTCACCAATCTATTGCTTCCAATCTACTTGGTGAAATCCTTCCAAAATTTGGAATCGTGCGGAGATCATCATTCTCTACAACATATCTAATTTTCGTGAGGTATAACTCCCTCTCTCTCCACCTTTCAATTAGTGCTTTTTATTTCAATGGCACCTAAATTTAATCCGTCTAAGAGAAAGAAGACCACTCCTAGTGAGGAAGGGTAGTCTTCGAATCCTCATACGGATTTACTGTTTTCGCCGATCCAAAAGAGCGACGGTGCTTTCGATGGGTTCTTCTTTCAAACCCTCGATCAAGCCTTATTATGGTACGGTGACTTTTCCACCCGATCCATATGCGGCGGCGCTCCGGTTAAATGGACGGTATTTCCCGATCATCGTCACTTGTTTGAGGCATTAGGGTTACACTTATTTGTTAAACTGTGCTTCCCAATAGCTACTAATGCCATTAGATTGTTCTATTGTAATCTCATCGTAAACACTTTTGACGTGAGCACACATTTTGGAGGCATAGACATTGAGTTCAATGATGTTCTCCTAGCAGAGATTCTTGGTATTCCCAATGAAGGTGAACCGCTAGTTGACATCACGGAATTCGATTTCCCCGAAGGCACTACACTCACGAGTTTCAAAGTGGAACTCTGTGCACCTGACAGAGTACGTTCTGGAAAGTTCAAGGCTAACAACCTGAACTTGTTTAACTACGAATTGTATCGCATCATCTACTCTACTCTACTTCTAAAATCTACTTCCAAGGATGATGTGACTTCGCTTGAGCTGTCCGCCATGTACCATCTTATTAAGGGGATTCCTTTTTCCGCCCCTAAGACTATCATTCAGATGATGGGACGTTGTCGTGCTAGAGATCAAAATCTCTCTTACGCGATGATTCTCCCTCGTATCTTTCAGCGATTCGAGATCGATATATCGACTTGTACTCAGGACTCTGAGCCCAAGTTTCTCCAGCTATCTCGTCGCAGCCGGACTGCTTCAGCTCCACCTCCTGCTCCTCATACTGCACCTCCTCCACCACATCAGCCGTATGCCATGACTTTTGAGGGCATACATCAGCACTTATCAGCTTTGCACGTCTCGATGACAGACATGGCTCGCGAGCGTGAGTTCCGCGATGTCACCCGTTATCAGGCGATGGCAAACTCCTTGGCCGATCTGCGTTTTGCCCAGACTGGTCATTCTGCTGCTTCCATCCCTCATGATCCAGCTTTTTCGGGTTACCGCTGTGAGGATGAGGCTGTCCATGCCTACTTCCAGCCAGGTAACGCCTATGAATGGTATCGTGCTCCTCGAGATTACGTTGGTGAGTTCTATGCTGGCGCCCCTACTCATCCTACTGGCGCTGGTACTTCTGGTGCTAGTACTTTCGGTCATGCTAACCGAGCTGCTGATGATGATGATGAGGATAGTGATTATGAGATGTGATTTGATTATTTAGTGATATTCTATTGTATACTTGGAAATGCTCTGACATTCCAAGTTTTGATCATTACTTTTTAGTTCTTATCAGTACTTTATAGTTTGATTTCAGTACTTTTTATCTTCATGGACATGTTTATGATGTTTCATTTATGACATCTCAGTTTATTTCAGCATTTTGTTTAGCACTATCTCTTTATACTGCTTCTTCATTACAAACTGCCTGTGAAATAGCATGCCTGAGATTTCTTTTATGTTTTTTGAAACTTTATATGCCTGTGATGATGTATGTTTACTCTTATACTTTTTATTTGTTATGTTTTCTCACTTTTGTTCCTTATGCTTTAATTGCGGGGGAGCCTTCTGCATTTAATGCGGGGGAGCCTTCTCTTGTGCAATTATTTTGCTAAGTGACAAAAGGGGAGAAAATTTAAGATCTAACATTTTTTTGAGTTAAATACAGGACATGAACAATTCACGTTTTGATTCTTTTTGAACAAGCTTAATGTTATATCATTCATAGTTTGTCAATTATCAAAATGGGGGAGATTGTTGGCCCATTGGTCATATGGTCAAACTGATTTTAATAATTGATCAAAACTCTGTCTGGATATACGAAGCTAGTTGGGACATCTCAGCTTCTTGGACATAAGCAAGATTGGATATTCACTCCGTTCAAGACTGAAGATCTATTTGCCTACTTGAGTCTGTATTTCCTATACAATATAATTTTCACTTTATTTGAGTCTAGGAATACGTTGTACACCGAGTCGTACTGGCAAATAGGCTATCCCCAAAATAGTTCAAAATGTTTTTAAAATGACCTGTCAAAAAGGTTTTCAAAAAGGTTTTCAAAAATCACCAAAATCTATTTTTAAAACCCTAACCTAACCCTGACAGAACTCGGCCAGAGTTCGGCCAGAGTTCGGCCAGAGTTCGGTTGGTGGCCGTTTGATTTTTGAATTCTCTGGAACTTGGTCCTCCTGCAGTTGCAGATTTGACCGAGATTTGCTCATAGAGTTCTGCCCGAATTCTGCCCGAATTCTGACAGAGTTCTCCCTTTGGAACTCCTATAAATAGAGAAGGATTTCGATCATTTTAATTCACTCATTCACTTTCAATCTTCTCTCTATCTAAAGCTTTCAGTCTTCCAAAGAGTTTTCTAGAGCTTACAATTTCAGACCCCAAGCCAGTTACAATCCTCTAGTCAATTTGCCAGTGCGCTACGGTCTAGAAGTTTCTGAGAGATTGTAATCAGAAGGCTTGATTGAAGAATACCTCTTCACATTTGAAGTTGGACGAGTTCTTCGTATCAAAGCTCGCGTTGTAGAAGTTGCAAGGACTTCGTAAGAAAACTTACGATTTTTTCTATAGTGGATTCAACTGGTAGCAAGGGTTCTACCGACTGGATTAGTCCTCAACAGAGGGATACCAGTATACATCGCTGTCTTTGCGTTTGCTTTCTGAACTCTGCCTTTACATTATTTCAACTGTGATTATATACTGTGATTGTGTTGCTAACATTTTTTAATTAGCATTATTCCGCTGCCAACTCTATTCACCCCCCCTCTAGAGTATTACGCTTTACTATATCGTTCCTACAGAATGTTCTTCGAAGGTGCTTCGAGAACTGGACCCAAGGGCAACATCGTCGTAGGAGTTGGGGTCGTGCTGGTCTTCCCTTCCGGATTGGTTATTAATCGCGCTTATTCTCTCACAGAACCCTGCTCTAACAATGTAGCCTAATACAACGCATTGGTCATTGGCCTCCAACTTGCATGGGAGCTGGGGGTAGAATATCTTGAAGCCTACGGCGATTCTCAGTTAATCGTCAATCAAATCTGGGGCTCATACGAAGTCCGCCACGAAGACATGATCCCCTATCACTAAATAGCGATCGACATCATCTCGTCATTCAAGGGGTTCTTCTTCGAGCATGTTCCCAGACTCCGAAATATCGAAGCCGATGCCTTAGCAGGCCTGGCCGCTTCCCTAGCAGTGCTAAATTATGCTCATCAATCGGTAGATGTGATAGGCCACGAACTGGTCTGCCCCAAGAACAACGTTCAATTCGTGGCCAGTTATTTCGCTCAGACAATCGACGATGTCCCAGATTGGAGACAACCATTCATCGACTTCGTAGTCTACGACATCCTGCCCGAGAACCCAAAGGAAGCCACCTCCATCAGACGGCGTTCTCTCAGATTCTTCTATGATACCGAGACAAAAATGCTGTATCGGCGATGCTATGATGGATTATTGCTTCGGTGTCTGTCAAATACGGAAGCCAAAGAAGCCATACGAGAAGCTCATGACGGTGTTTGCAGGGCCCATCAGCCTGGCCCTAAATTGCAAGATCGTCTTTGCCGAATGGGCTACTACTGGCCCACGATGGTAGCAGATACGATAGACTATGCAAAAAAGTACAAAGCCTGCCAAGTCCACGCAGACTTCATCCACCAACCATCCGAATTTCTGCATCCGACAGTGGCGTCCTGGCCGTTCGAAGCATGGGGAATGGATATCATCGATCCGATTACTCCACCTTCCTTCCGAGGACATCGCTTCATACTCGCAATCACAGACTACTTCTCCAAATGGGCGGAAGCTGTCCCGCTTACAGAAGTCAAGACTTCAAACGTGATCAGCTTCCTTAAGCATCACGTCATCTATCGCTTTGGACTGCCCCGGAGGATCATCCACGATAACGGTCCGCAGTTTGCAAGCCACGCCTTTTATCGATTCTACGACAAGCACCGTATCCAGAATATTGCTTCAACGTCATACAACCCAGCAGCGAATGGGTTAGCAGAAGCATTCAACAAAACCATCATCAAGTTACTCAAGAAGTTCGTATCGTCCAACAAACACGACTGGAACGAGAAGCTTGGTGAATGCTTATGGGCGTACCGTACCACAGTTCGAACAGCCACAGGAAATACACCATTCTCCCTGGTATACGGGAGTGATGCAGTTCTCCCATTGGAGACTCAAATACCCTCACTCCGCGTCGCCCTCACTTATCAATTGATGACGGATGATAACTATCGACGCCGACTACAAGAGTTAGAGGCCTTAGACGAAAAGCGCCTCCTGGCACAGCAAAGAATCGAGCTATACCAAGCACGCATATCTGGAGCCTTCAACAAGAAGGTCAAAATCAGAATATTCCAAGTGGGCGATCTCGTTCTGGCAGTCCGGAGGCCGATGGTCATGACTCACAAGACCGCCGGCAAGTTCCAGCCAAAATGGGAAGGTCCATTTATCATCGAGGCTATATTCTCCAACGGTGCTTACCGCCGTGCCAAGCAAAATGGAGACTTGCTCATGTTGCCCGTCAACGACAAGTTCCTGAAGAAATATTATGTCTAAACGACACATTCCAGATTATCGCGTCATGTACCCGCTGGTGCAGGTGAACTCACACATCTCAATATTCCAGATTATCGAGTCATGTACCCGCTGGTGCCGCTGAACTCACACATCTCAACATTCCAGATTATCGAGTCATGTACCCGCTGGTACCGCTGAACTCAAACATCTCAACATTCTAGATTATCGAGTCATGTACCCGCTGGTGCCTCTGAACTCACATTCCGGTCACTCTCTCATATAGTAAGTCATGTATGATCATACCCCTGAACTTTCTTCCTGGAAGAGATCCTCCCTCATGATCCACTACCTGCACTCCCAGTGCATAAAAAAGGTAACTGATCCACAAATTTCCAAAACGGCCATGTCCTCATTACCTCTGAGTCGTTTCACTTCCGCCAAAAAACAAATCACCCCTTTACATAGAACTTCCATGTCCTCATTACCTCTGAGTCGTTCTATGTACCCTCTTTCATTGAGCCCACTCCTGCCATGTCCTCATTACCTCTGAGTGGAAAGGCTCCATCGAAGAAACCTTCATGCTTGCCATATCCTCATTACCTCTGAGTAAGTATGATGATTCCCTTTCGACTTATTATCTGTACCCACAACCGGAGTACGCCAAGGATAATAGGTCCACAAATATCATCCGCTGAGTCCACTCCTGCCATGTCCTCATCACCTCTGAGTAGGAGGACTCTACGGTAAAACCTCCGTACTTACCATATCCTTATTACCTCTGAGTAAATATGTTGGTCCTCTCTCGTCTTATTATCCGTACCCTGAACTAGGGTACGCCAAGGGTAATAGGTGCACAAATGTCCTCTGTTGACCACAAATGTCCTCTGTTGACCACCAATGTCCTGTGTTGACCACAAAAGTCCTCTGTTGACCACAAATATCATCTGTTGGGTCTACTACTTCCATGTCCTTATTACCTCTGAGTAGAAAGACTCCACGGCAAAACCCTCGTACTTGCCTTGTCCTTATAACCCCTGAGTAAGTATGTTGGTTCCCCTTCATCCTATTATTCGTATCCTAAGTCGTGGTACGCCAAGGATAATAGGCCCACAAATATCCTTTGCTAAGTCTCTTAGTACAGGCCCATTATTCCTCATCATGCCCCGGGAGCCTAGCTGCTCCATGGTATTCTATATTCCGATACTGGGAACGTCCACGACCACCTTGCCGTGGAACTGTTCTAAGTATCCCTAGTCAAACTTGTTACATGTACCTAAAACTAAGGTATGCCATGGGTAACAGGTCCACAAACAAGTCCCCCATGCGGGACTAACATCACCATAATATCACAGGTACAACAAGCAATGCAAATGAAGGGTAGAATGGAAAGTACTCTTTATTTGAAAGAAGAAAAAAGTATCACATCTTTTGGGACCAAGTCCCTCTCAAAAAAAAAGAAAAAAAAAATAGGAACAAAACAAGAAGAAAAGGCTGACTATAGCTCAGCATTACACAACTCCAGGAGCCGGTTTCTCACCAAGGCAGTACCCCCCTCGAGCCTCTGCCAAGCTCGGCGCTCACCCTCCTGATATAACTGCTCCCCATTATCCAGGTCCATGAGTGCCCGACAGTCGTCATCCAACTTCCTCAGAGCCGCTTCCAAGTCAGTCGAAGCTTTATTGACATTATCGGCTTCCTGGACAATCAGCCCTCTGTCGATCCGGGCTGCCTCGAGCTCAGACTCAAAGAAAGTTAACTTCCTCTGAAGATCAAGGATCTGTTCCCGTGTATCAGCAATCCCACAAGAGGCAGTTGCTTTCCGAGCCGTAACATCTTCACTCTCATGGCTTAATTGATCGTATCGGTCAGACAAGGTGCAAAGATCCTTCAGTATGGCTGGCCTAGTTTTATCCCAAGCAGCCTTTGCCTTCTCTATAGCAGCTGCGAGGGAGCCGCGCTCCTGATCAATAGCAGCAGACAGGTCAACCCGCCGCAACACTTGAAGCCAGGCCACGAGTTGATCAGTCTCCAGCAATTTCGATTCCAGAAGTGCAGCCACCCCTGCCCCACTAGGGAGGGCCTTAAGGATATCAATTTGACCCTGGGTGTATTGCCGGGCCAAGACGAAAGAGGTCCCTCTGTCCATGGCAGCTTCTATCCCCCTCTTTAGGTGACACGTCCAGGACCTCTGTCGAGGACGGCGTCAAAGGGAGCGTGGACGGCAGCATCAAAGGAGTGGTACTAGAACTGGCTACCAGGCAGGTGATTTTCGAATAGAACGATGCACGGATAGCGGCCAACTCTTTCTCTGCCACCCGAAGAGCCTGGACGCTTGGCAGGGCGGAAAGGTCGACTCTCTGGGCCGTCCTAGTAGAGGAAGACACGAGGACCATTGTCCCCTGCCCTGATTGTCCCATCACCAGACTAGCCGAACTCGAGCCCGCAAGAGAATCATCAAGATAAGCCGGAGGGTGAGGAGGTATGCCCCTCTCCGCCAGTGCCCCTTCGACAGAGCTTGTCTCAACAAGGTCCGTCCTCGGCACGGAAGGGGCAGGACCTGTATGTCCACGACAATAATCAATCGATGTGACCCGAAGGATGTGATCATAGAGCAGATAGGCCTCCTCGCAAGTTAAGATTCGGCTTATCTTACCGAGAGAGGAGCATTGAGGCTGCAGTTCGTTCGCAGCTGGCAGGGTCCCCTCACCCGCGATCTCCAAATTAAATCTGGCCAGCTTCCCTGACCTAGTCACCTCAGAGAGAGAGGCAACCTGATCAGCATTATCTGGACGAAATTCGGCAATTTTAGGGACAGGCTCACCGGAGCCCCCATCATCATAAGTCACGATCTCGGCCACTCGAGAGTCCTCTTCTTCTGACGCCTACAAGAGGGAAGGAAGGTGATTAAAGTCAAAACTATAAGAAAGGAAGGACCGGTAGTAACTCATTTACCTCTGAGGCGGCGTCAATTTCTTTGCCTCTTTCCGTTATAGTTAGCCCGCGGTGTTTGGTTGCAGCCAGTTTTCGGGAGCAAGGAATGCCACCGATAGGAGGAAGTCGCCTGCTACGCTTTCGTGCAAGACCGGGTATGACGGACGACTGATCAACCACCATCTCATCTGGCAAAACAGGTGGCTGATCCGTCCCTACATCGGCCGCCGGAAGGGAAAGGTCATCTCCGTCAGGCTCGTCGTCTTCGTCATCTGCAGCATCAGAGTCCGAATCCGGCACCTCGACTATGTTCTTCCTCTTCCTTGTCTTGGCCCCCTGGGAACCCTCATCCAGGCCGGTACCAACGATGAAACTGGTATATGGGTTAAAACCGACAGGGGGCTTGTTCGCCATGACGTGGTACAATGCCGCCATATACAAGATATCTACTGACGCCTTGATAGCGGGAACTGAGAAAACGGCACGGGTGTAGAATATGTCATAGTAATGCCAGGCCCGGATACCGTCTAGAAGGCTACCTTTAAAGCCCAAACAAGAGCTAGGGCTGTCTAGAAAAAGCTGGCTATACCCAAATTGTCGGGCGAACCTGCTAGGCAGATAGGGTTCCAGAAAGACAATGTTACGGTTGCGATACACCAGATGAGCGGGGCAGATATTTCGCAGCCACGAAAGCATCTGGCCGTCCAGAAGTTGAGGGGGGCCAATACCGTCAAGATGGACAGTCGCTACATCCTTATCAGTAAAACGAGGGATAGATGCGAAGATGTTGTACATGTCTGCCCTCGCCAGCGCCATTCGGCAAGCACGCATGGTCTCAAACTCCCAAGACTCATTACGATAGCGGAAGATAAAAGCGTCATCATCGGTTACGCTATCTTCAGAGCCCGGTCTCATCAAAGACGGATAATACATCAACAGCCACCCCATCAAATAATGGTAAGGCAGCTCGGTCCATTCAAAATCTTTTGTCACATCGCGAGTAATAACCTTGGATGTGAAAGTACGAAGGCCGCGGTGTATGCTGCACACCATGGCCGGAAGGAGAGCTAGCCGGACCCGCAAAACTAGCTTCACAGTCGGAAGGATAAAATTGCGACTGATCCTCTCGATGGAACCTGCTCCGCCCGAGACTACACAGTTTCACGGCCATATCATTAAGAATCCCGCCAGGAGCGCCTTCTCCGACAATTCTTGAGTATTTTGATAAAAATAGCCAAAAGAGTCGGTCCTGCTCCCGAATGTATCACTAGTGGTGGTCGTCCTCTTAGCTGATGATACTAAGGTTTTAACCGTCTCTAGGGACCGAGGACGTCGTGAAGTAATTTGACCGGTGGCATCTGTCGGGAAGAGATAGCGCACCCAGTCCTTGGTGTGGGGAGCATGCCCTTCCGAGCTGCTTTTTTTTTGGCTATCTGATGACATGTGCTATAGTGGCACAATATCTCTTGGTAAAGGGCCACGAAGCCTGGATACTGTCTTTCCAAATCATCAAACTCCTCGTTCGTGGGAGTATACGCCTCAAAAGCTTCGTCCCCCCAAGGAAGCTTGGAGATCGCATGCATTTCGTGGAGCGCAAGCCCCATTTCCCCTACGGGCGTATAGAAGGTCCCCGTACGACGATTATACATCTCCAGCAGAGACATAAACAATCTCTTGTTTATAGGCAAGCCATAGCTGGTGCCCCGAATAGCATGGTAAAGACCAATCTCGCACAGAAAGGCCTCATACTTTTACAAAATCTACGTAGACAGATTGGTCCACGAGGGAATCGGATGTATCCAGCTGGGAAGCATCAACCGACCAATGGGATAAGAGTCCTTCCGAGCAAGTTGGTTCATAAAAGTGTCGGCTGTAGAAAATGTGAAATTGGGACCCGGCACATTTAAGAACGTACCCGGGGCCAACCCCATTACAGAACAGCTGGTATGCACCTTGCCCGTACACACCAATTTCAGGCTGTTGTTATAATGGATGTCACCTACGAACATCCCACTCTGGGTAGGAGTTAAAGATTCTTCCATCTTTCGGTCCAATGGGAGCATATTGAACCAAGATAATGGGAAGTGACGCTCCATTTGGGGGATGCGGATCGCCATCCCGTTAGAAACAAAACTCCAGTTCTCTGACACCTCTAGAACTTGACTATTCTTTACAGTCAGGGCGTCTCCAAAGAAGAATGCAGGCTTCAGGTACTCCCCTTCGAATTTCCCCGAGGTCATCATAGCATTGAGAAAATAGAAAGGCTGGTTCTTGATGGCCTTCAATCTCGTCGAAGGCTCGTCGCTAGAAAATTGGTCCGCCATACGCCTAACTATATGGTCGTACCTATAGCACAGAGCAGATTGGGCACGACCCACCAAGGGTTCCCCAGCGGCATTAACTGGCAAATTCACTGAGAAGAAGACAGAAAGAGATAAATTAAAAAAGATGGACAAAAGAACTGATAAAGGTATTATCAAGCTTATGCGGCTCCAACTTAACAGAGCCTCATGCGGCTCCAATGAAGCCTTATGCGGCTTAATATCAGAGGAACACTTATGCGGCCCTCTTCAGTAAAAATTCATGCGACAGTGCTCTCATAAGACCCTTAGGGTTCGGACAAAATTTACACTGACCGCATGACAGACAAAATTTGTGCGAATCCATGCGGCTTAGCATAGCTCATACGGCTGCATTGGCAAAGCGTGTATATGGTCACAGCAGTTATTCTTATGCGGCTCACAGCTCGACCATAGGCCGAATATGCGACTCGCAAAGACTCGTGCATAAAGCATACGACGTAGCCATAGCAGTTAGGGTTCTTTAACCCGTGCAATGTCCTTACCAGCAATGGAGGGATGAACGTCAGAATGAGCCGCGGGGACAACGATCGGTGGAGGAGCGGCCATAATCGAAGTAGAAGCAGTATTTCCCTTCGCCGTCGCGGTCGACGAAGACGCTGCCTTCTTCGCTGCAACGGTCTTCTTGGGAGCCATTGTCAATCAAGAAGAAGATGAAGAGCTGGATAGGGGAAGATTCGAAGTAAAAGAGGAAATAAAGAAGTCCTCTCTCTCTCAAACTCCTCTTATTTATAGGAGGACGAGAGGGGGAAGACACGTGGAGTAATAAACTGCCTCGTATAAAGACTAAACCGACTCCTCGAATTTGGCCCCCTCTCCCATGAAGGAGATTTACCCAGGGCATAAAATCTCGAGATTTAATGAACCAACCCTTGGGATTCCCCCTAAAGACGTCGCTAAAAGCAAATTTGAGGCAATTAAAGACACGCACACGTGGCAAGGAGCTATGCGGCTAGGCCATCCAGGCGGCTAAAACTTTCATGCGGCCAAAGACATCTATACGGCTAGGACCTCATATGCGGTTAGAAAGAGCTTGCACAGGGTCATGCTTCTTATTCAAAGTATTTCAATTTTGTAAATTGAAAACTTTGAAGGGGGTCTTGTAGAAGCATGGAAAATAATGAAGAAAGAGCCATACGGCCAGGAAACCCCATGCGGTTTGGAAAGCCCATGCGGCTCAGAAGACTCATGTGGCTCAACGCGTCTATGCGGCTCTATGATCTCCATACGGCTCAGAGAGGTGTCACATAGCATACAAATAACTCTTCCCTTACTGTATTAATTACCTTGACGGCTGACAGCTCTGAAAAGACGACAGCCCTGACACAAAGATGTAATTATGACTCTGTCATAATGACTGACCCCTAGGGAAACGAAAGGGATCTCTGACATAACTCCCCGAGATCCAGAAAATGCCACGCAGCCTTGGCACGTGGACAGTCATATGCGGATCGAGCGGAGACCTCCCATACGGCTCAGGCCGAAGTTGCCCTATGCGGCCCATATCGAAACAGCCCTATGCAGCTCAAGCGGAGGCTCCCCCTATGCGGCTCAAGCAGACGCTATCCCATGCGGCTCACGAAGACCATCTCCATGCGGCTCATGAAAGGGTTACCCGTTATGCGGCCATCTACGTCCATGCGGTCCAGATTATCATGTAACTCGAAGGTTAGGGGGCCACTCCCCAACAGCCTTAACACGTGGCCGGGCTTATGCGGCTCAATCTTCATGCGGCTCAGACCCCCTCAGCGGCTCCCGGGACACATGTCATAAAGCTAATCAATTTCCCAGATTTACTGCAATCAAAGATTGGGTCAAATCCCAATAATCTAGGACACGTGGCAGAAGAATGAATTAAACTTATTCATTCAGATTCGCAGACATCAGCAGATCATCATAAGGGAGATTTATTCCAATCAGTATTAATTGTTGAGAGGATTTGGCATAATCTACATTAATGGCCTAGATTCATTACACTCAAAATTAATGGCCCAGATTGATCAATCAACAGGCCGTCGCCACTTTAAGGGACAATCATTATAAATCCTAATGATCGCATTCCCTTCTTATAAATAGCAAGGTGACATTCCCTTGCAAAGAGGACCATTTTTCGAGATCAGAGAGCACCAGAATACTTGGAGAGAAAAAAGCAGAGAGAGAGAAAAGTGAGCATTTCTTCAACGCCAAGCAATCTTCTGGAGTCAAGGCTGCATACCGATCGTCCAAGGAGTAAGGCAGAGCTGCCGTAGCTTTTCCGAGCCTCTATCGTCACCCCCAGAATCTAAAATAAATAATTGTACTTAGACTGCTGTACCTAGGTTTTCGTCCCTAGGCTTTCTTTATACAAGCGAGTTTGTAACGTGAAGTAAAAGTCCAGTCCTCCGATAATTGTTCTGCTCTTTTATATTTCATGGCAAACAGTGATATTGGGAATCAACTCCATCACACTATGACAGTAAAAATATGCCACAAGTTCCTCATCTGGCTTCTTGAGGTGTGCCAGACAAGCGTCAGTTTGCATCAAAGCTTTGCTTAGTATTTCTTAAGTTTCCCTCGAGAGACGCTGGAGCTCAAAAATTGATAACCTCGCCGAAGTATTAGCTAATTCAGCCAATATGTCAAAGTTATATGGCTTCTCAAGTCCAAGAGGTATAGTTTTCTTCAATATTTTACCAAAGCGAACTGGTTGTTTGCCTTTGTCGGCCGTTGTAGGTTTAGGAGGAACCGGTTTCGCTTATGGCGATCAAGCCGATGGAATTTTGACGACAGTTGGAGAAGATGCTGAAGGGGCATCAAGGATAGGACATAGAACGATTGCATTCTCTTGTCCCTCTCGATAGTCTTTGAGATAGAGCCTCCCAAATCTGGTACCAGTCATGGCTTCTTCTTCCGGAGCTAGTGCAAAGGAAACCATATTGCAGTTCTTCATCCGAATCTTGTTTCTTGAAGACTTTTTTTGAAGCGATGAAGGATTTGTCCAGAATCCTAAGCCAACACGAGACTGGTTGTACTAAAGACGTAGGAAAAGAAGTATAAGAGACCCCTTCCCATGATTCAAGCTATGATCTTTCTGCAGGTCATATCCCATCTTTGTCATCAGTTTACTGGATTGTTTACTGTACAAATAGAATTCTGGCCCATACTTGATTTCTGGCTTCGGTACCGTCGTCTCAAAAGAAGAAGGTGAGACCGCCACTGGGATGAAGGTAGCATCTAAAGGTGGAAGATGACCATCCAGTGAAATCATATGACATGACTTGTATTTGGTTGTCCTTTTTGACTTTGTAGAGGAAGCAGGTGTGTTGGATTCAAAGTCAGCAACCAAATCGGGGTAAATCCACATGATTTTCCCTTTATTAGTTGACAGAGGTACAAGACTGTTACTTCGTGCTGGTGGAAGGTTAACGATCTCCAGAGTAGCTTTGGGAATAGGGACGACTCCATCCTGCACAAGTTAAGCAGAAAAGTCGCCAAATTACAGATAGACGACATTGGTAGTCCCCGTCTTCTCATCTTGCTGAAGGGTGATTGTCTTGGCGTTGATCAACTCTTGGATCTTTCCTTTGTGTACATAGCACATCCTGGTCAGATGTCCCAAAAACCTGTGATACACACAATATTTAAGATTGTCAGTTGTACCTACTTCATCTGACTATTTTGCTTCGGGCTGTTGAAGCTTGTTGCTCTTGATTAGAAAATCAAATAGGCTCATGATGTCGTCCTCGTCAAAGTAATATTCCTCTTTTGGATGATGTACTCTCTGTGGGAGTGCTGCCGTAGCAGGTGTTGACTGACCCACATTGATGGCTAAAGCTTCTATACCTTTTACATTGATGGTTAAAGCTTCTTTGCTCTTGCGGTTGTTTTGACACCCACCGTTGTTGGGTGAAGAATGTTCATCTTTTTCAAAATTAGGCATCTGGATGCGTAGTTGTTTGAACTTGTCAGCACTGTCTTCGGCTGTCCTGGCACTTACTATGAAGGAGGCCCAATCTTGGAATTGTGTGGGTCCAGTCCACATGCTGACTATAGGTAACAATTTTGATTTGCATGTATCTATAGTTAGTGCATCTGGAGTACCCAGAGGCATTTTGAGTGCCTCATGATAAAAACGCTCGATGAAACGTTCAGCAGTTTCATTAGGCCATTGTTTGATTTTGATGAGGTCCGACATGGTCATGTCGTTTGTTTTCTCAAAAAATCATTCCAGGAATATTTGCTTAAATCCTGCAAAAGATGTTAAGCAACCATCTGAAAAAATACAATTCTATTCATAGGCCGCACCCGCCAAGCATCCGACAAATATTGTAGTGGGTAGAGCGTCGTTCGGCTGGAGCGGATCAGTCATCACCTCGAAATGATTGAGATACTGACTTGGAGATGAGCTACCGTCAAACACCCTGATGGTTGGTGGCTTGTACTTGGGTGGAAATAGAACTTCCATCCAGTCCATGGAGTAGGGTTGTTTAATCCCTAACTTTTGTAGTCCATCCTTCTGCCTAAAAGCTTCAAACTGACTACGAAGAAGCTTCAATGCCTCATTAGTATCTGGAGCCTGGGGAGCAGTAGACTGGTTTGATGTGTTAGGAGACAGAACCGTATGATATGGACCACCCCCAGCACCAGACTGACTAGGAGTAGCCTGAGCTGACATGGTAGCATTATAAGGAGATTGTACTCCAGACTAGTGTTGACAGGGACAGATGTTTGTAGAAGCATGGAAAAGAATAAAGAAAGGCCTATGCGGCTCCGACAGAAAGATCCCCATGCGGCTCAGGATCCCCAAGCGGCTCAGGAGTCCATGCGGCTCAAGGGTCCATGCGGCTCGGATAGTTCCATATGGCCCAAAAAGAAGCCACGTGGCCTTCAACAATTCTTCTCTACATTCTGCTGTATTTAATGTCCTGACGGCTGCTCTGACAAATGACAGCTATGACAGCTCTGACATAAAGACGTAATAATGATGCTGACATGATGGCGTATTCCTAGGGAAGAGGAAAAAATCTTCTTACAGCTGGCAAGATCTACCAAGTCCCGAGGTCACTTCATGCGGCTGCTGCATTTATGCGGCCGCCCACTTCATGCGGCCGTCCACTTCATGCGGCTGCATCCTGCATGCGGCTGCCCATCTGCATGCGGCTGCCCATCTCTACGCGGCTGCCTATCCCCATGCGACTGCCCATCTGCATGCGGATGCCCATCTGAACGCGGCTGCCTATCCCCATGCGGCTGCCCATCCCCATGCGGCTGTCCATCCCCATACGGCTGTCCATCCACATGCGGCTGCCCATCCACATGCGGCTGCATGCTTCATGCGGCTGAGAGGACCACCTATATGCGGCTCTGCCAGGACGGTCCAGTTGAGACACATGGCGCTCTTTGCGACAATTGAGACACGTGGCAGTCTTATCTTCCCTGGAATTATGGGTGCTAATAAATTCTAACAAAATTAGATTTGTTGCGATCATCATAATTGCCCAGATCAAATCAAATCAAGCAGATTGGACACATGGAAGGCTATCACAAATCACAAATATTCATGACAATCAATATTTATTGCCCACAGAGATTTGATGCAATCACATTAATTGCTCAAATTTACTATATTCAAGATGAACGGTCCAGATTGATAACTCTTAAGCCGCCGACTTTTCAAAATGGGTAATCATTACAAACCCTAATGATCACCCCCCACTCCTATAAATAGCAAGGTGCTATTCCCTTGCACAAAAGAGAACAGAGACAGACGCATACAGAGAGAGATACGCAGAGGAGCACATACAGAGAAAAAAAAATGAGAGCATTTCTTCGTCAGAGCCAAGGCTACGTCCGATCGTCCAAGGAGTAAGGCAGAGCTCCCGTCGCTTTCCCGAGCCTCTATCGTCACCCCCCAGAATCAAAAATAAACAATTGTACTTAGATTATTGTACCTAGGTTTTCATCCCTAGACTTTCTTTGTACGAGCGAGTTTGTATTGTGAGTCTAAGTTCAGTCCTCCTATATAAATTATTCTGTACTTTTACAATCAATGGCAAATACGATGGCGACTCTACAGGGGAAAAACTTCTCCACGGCTGAGAAGTTGGTGACGCAATCAGATGCCACCAAACTTGGCTCCACACAACAGAAGATGGTCGTCCGCTTCGACCAATAGGCATTTGAAGAAACGTTCTCCGACGGAAGTGCTGGCCCGGTCCAGAAGCGAACCTGCACAAAGAAAGCTCGCAGTGAGTGGAGGCCAAAATTATTTGCTCCTCCCCAAGCTCTGGACGGAGTACTCTCTGCTGCCCAAGACAGCGAAGGCAACTCTCATGCGGCCCCACTTCAAGCCATAGAGGACTCTACTGTCCCCAAGTCCAGCAGAGGAAAGCACTACGATGTTGGACTTGCAGGGGCAAAGAGTGATTCTATGTGCTCCAGGAAGAAGCCGAACAAAGGCAGTAGCCGCAGGCTGAACATTCATATGGCCAAGATTGCCAGCCGCATGCATGATGTCCATGCGGCCGAAACTGCCAGCCGGATGCAGAATACCCATACGGCCAAGATTTTCAGCCGCATGAAGAAGACTTATGTGGCCGAGACTTCCAGCCACATGAAGAAAGCCCATGCGGCTACGATTGCCAGCCGTATGAAGACTGTTGATTCCAGCCGCATGTTGTCTGCTCCACGCGGTTCAGGCTCAGTCTTCGATCGCCTCTCCTATGGTCCTGATCTCTCATGCTCCCGAGAAAATATGTCTGACTCTCTACAGCACCAATTAGACTCTTCCTACTATGTGCCCTCACGTACTAGAGTGAAAAAGACTAGGGCAGCACGAGCTTGGCGAGCTCAGTCCGCTGTCCCGACCTCTGACCATCCGAGTGCTCCATATACTGTTATACGGGCCTCTGATAGAAAGTTGTGCAGAACCACTCGAGTCCAGCCCCCAGCGGCAAACGGACAGAGTGGTTCCCAAAAGTCTCCCAAAACCCAGGGAGCAAACATGGTCGTTCCAGACCCATCTGACTTGCGTGAGGTTATCCTCCAAAAGCACAAGAAAAGAAAAGAGGCCTCGGTGTGCAAAGAGTCCTCCCACGGACGTCACTGCACCCAAGTCATCGTCAACTGCTGTTACAACAACGCGACGGTACGAGAAGACCGGCAGTCCGTCTTCCAAAGATTACAACAGCCGAGCTCTGGGGATGAGGCGCCTCCCATTGTCTCCTGTAACTCTACTCAGAAAATCCTCGCCGATGGGAGAGGAAAGAAGATAAACGTTTCCAGTCCGAACATTTCAACCACTATGACTAAGAAACTGTCGTCTAAATGGTTGTCCACCACCGGAGTTTTCCAAGGTACCCGTTCAAAGACGAAATCTGCTACAGTGGGAGATTCATCATCCACATCACTAGGGGTCGCTACAACTGGGGGTAGCACTCCTCCGAACATCCACGACAATCCGATGTTCCAAGGAGACGAGCCCGGGGAAACAACTCTCCCATCAGATACAGCAGGTGCCGACGTCTCCGAGGACGTCCATGACTCTCAAGATGAAGCAAGCTCTGAAGCTGGGGGTACTATCCCTTCTGAATCCGAACCGGAGGAGAACATTCCCACATACCCCGATGACTTCTCTATACAAGGATATGATTCAGAGGGTATGTCATCCACCGTCCCTTCCATCTCTACTCGTGTGAGGACGGCGTTCTTGACAAGCAACGATCAAGATGGCCCCAGTAATCACTAACGCATCGACACTCTGGAGGCCATACTGCGTACTTTGGTCAAATCGGTGGACGAGATCAAAGCAGCTCTCCCTACTCTGCAAGGAGGGACACCTGACCAAACAGACTTGGGTCCCGCGGTCAATACGGACTCGAACTCAGTGGCACCAAACCCGGGCAATAATCCTCCTGAAATGTCAGCTCCTACTGCTGCGGATGACGCCAGGGAAGCAAGAAGAGAGGTCCAGGAGCTCCGAGCCATGTTTCACGCTCGAGAAGCCTCTCAAGACCTTAGAATACGGCAACCATATCCTGCTGCATGGAGGGATGTCCCTTTTCTACCAAGATATAAGCCGTTCAACATTAATCCCTATGATGGCAAGACCTCCGCAAGTCGGTACATCACTTACTTCGAGGTCACAACCGACCATCTGCCCCATGAAGATGTCATCCTTACATGATTATTCATCGGGGCATTGGAAGGGGTCGCCTTCGACTGGTACCGCAACCTGCCGGACAATTGCATCCATTCCTTCACCGGCTTCAAACGCATGTTCCTAGAGAGGTTCTATAAAGTAGGACAAGACATGACAATGTCCACTCTCATGGACGTTGTCCAGGGAGAAAAGGAGCTGACAAAAAACTATATCGAGTGGTTTCGCCAAACCGCGATGAAGTTGTCGTCGGATAATCCGGATTCCTCCTTGATTGAGATTTGCCAAAAAAGACTGCTCCCAACAATCAACCTCTGGATGGGTGAAAGTCAATTCAAGGACTGGAAGACGTTCATCATCAGTGCCACTAGCGCCGAAGACAGGTTGAAGAAGGCTCGCCAACTGGGATTACATATCTCGGAGGGAGAGGACAAGGGCAAGCGCCCTAATACCAACAACAACAATGGTGGTAACTCCTCCAACAATCGGGACAACAAGGGCAAGCAGGCTATAGTGGCCGATACAGTCCAGAAACCTGAGTCAAAACTGGCAGACAAGTAATGGCAGCAAATGACCTACTCCTTCGAAGACGGCCATGTCAAGCCCATCTTGGACATGCTCATACAAGGAGATAGAATTCAGCTCCCTCCACCAAGACGGGAACCTCGGTCGGCAAAAATGGAGAGCCCAAAGTACTGCCATTACTACCGCTACGTCCACCATACTACACACGACTGCCACCAACTGAAGCGATACATCCAACCTCTCATCGATTCGAAGGCTCTGGCCATTGATTTTGAGGAGGTAACCATGGCAGCCAACATGGTGTCCGTACAGTTTGGCAGCTTCCCTCCGACAGAGACTCAAGATGGCGTGGTACCCATCCCTCGAGCAACAATAGAGGTTGCTAATCTTCCACCTCCTCGAGATCAGGCTACTGGTCTGGTACCCTTTACCACGTCACGGGGGAAGGTCATGTGGGTCCATCCAGACTTGGTACCTGAAGTGACTCAGTCCGTACCCTCCCCATTGGCAAGAAGGAGAGTAGAAAGGTCAGATCCTGCCGCACAATTTCGACAGATGTCGAAGAAGCCACAGCTGTCGTCACTCGGTTTAGTGCTCAATCCCAACCTACGCCAGATAACTCGACTGAAGAACATCAGCCGGCTACTGCTGACGCTCCGGGACCTTCTTAACCTCCGACGACCGACTAGCCTAGGCCGAAGGAGACTCGCTTTGACAAATCCCTCCGAAAAGAGCCATCTCATGGGCTAGAGAGGCCCTACAACTTTGACATCTTGGCACAATTGGCCAACACACCAGCCAAATTGTCATTATACGAGCTCCTGAGACTCTCCAAGGATGTTCGTGCGGCTTTGAGCGATGCACTCCAGAATGTCGACGCATATCTGGCTCAGGTCAACCTCACGGGAGAGAGCCTGTCTGCAAATCTCCAAGACAGAACTTGCACAAGAGCGATGCCCAACATTATCTTTACGTCGCAGGATATGCTCATCAAAACCAATCTGCACGATCGTCCATTATACTACACTGGATACATCGGTGACGTAAAAATGGATCGGATGCACATTGATCCTGGTTCTTCTATAAGCATCATCCCGAAGGTTCTGCTACATCATCTCCACATTCTTATGCATCGCCTGACGCCAACAAGCACCGCCATCAGCGGTTTCAATTCGGGCAGGAGCTACCCGATTGGAAAGATTCGCTTGAAGTACCAAATTAGCGATCTTCAGTCAGAAGTGACCTGTTATGCAATAGATACGGACACTTCCTACAATATCCTCCTGGGATGCCCTTTGATACACGAATACATGATCGTGCCTTCCACGTTGCACCAGTGCTTCAAGTATGTCGACAAATACGACTTCGTGAGAACATAATTTGTCGACATCGATCCCTTCAAAGGGGTCGAATCCTACTACTCAGACTCCTGCTTATACGAAAAGTCGAAGAGGCACCTTGGTGAAGGAGATGTGCAAGCTCGAACTGAGACGGCCACAGGATCAGAAGAACCTATGACGATCCACCTCCAAGCTCACAAACCTTGCAAGACCGCACCCCTTACGGCCGCTCTGCGTAAGGATACAATCAACCTCTCGGCACAAGAGGGGCAAATGATAATCCAGCTGCCAAGGTTCGACCAAGCGCCAAGACCCATAACGGAGCCACTGACAATCAGACTGCCTAGAGTCGGCCAGCCACAAACGGAGAAGCTCAATCCCTCTGACAAGCCAATGATGATACGTCTTTCCAAAAAGAATCGTCAGCTCGATGCAAAGTCTGGGGCTTCTAGCGAGCCAACCACTCCCCGCCCAGCATCGAGTACCAAATTAGGGGTTGCTAGTTTGCCAACGACTCCACGTTCTGCTCCACCAGCGGAATCCCTGATGATCAAGTTGCCCAAGTCATCCTCTCAGTCTTCATTTATACAGGGGGTGGCCGAAAAAGAACCAGAATTGGCCAAGTATGTGGCTTCTCACACTGATGTTCCATCCTCAGATGATGTAATCCCGTTAGAAAAGATACCTTACTTCATCAATAAAGGGCTATCTTTGAACAACATCGAGCTTAATAAGCTTTGTACAATATATGCTATGGAACACGGTATAGGCACTCACCTACACACACAGGTGACAAATATTTACACCGCAAATCAACTAACTCCCGTGGAAGACGCTTACCGTATAATCGAGGGAGGGGACCATCCAATCATTTTCGGTCGAAAGAATGATCCACAGCCATTCACCATAGAAGAAGTCAATCTCGAATCGGACTCCGGGAGACTTCCTCTCTATCTATATAGCCCCCAATCCAAATACCTCATACAAAAACAAGGGTATGATCTGGAGACTACGCCAGGTTTGAACTACGGCACTGGTCGACGATTACCTTTAAAGTTATCGGTCCCAGCTGGCAAACCACAGGACTACTACAACAAGACCCGACGCGGACTGGGATATATCACGCGTACAATGACCCCTGAAAGCTTAGATGAGGAATGCGACTAGCATTCACACTCAACCGGATCACCAACTTCTGATTCGGATATCAGCATCGGGGATGTGTTCAGGAAAGTCATGTATGTTAATATGGCATTCGCCGATGCTTACGAAGAAGGTGAAGACTTTTCTGAACTCCTCAAATTAGAGCCGTGGACCCAATAGCTGGATGCGCAATGGGAGAAGCGGTTTGAACAAAGAGAGCCTCCTACTGAAGATAAGGTCTACAAGTGGATCTCGGCAGCAACTCTTCTCCAAAACCAATCTTCGTTAGTAAAAGCCTGACAGACGAAGAGCGAAAATCGCTACTGGAACTCGTCAAAGAATATATTGATGTGTTTGCCTGGAACTATGAAGACATGCCAGGGCTAAACCCCAATGTTGCTCTTCACAAACTCAACATTCTGCCAGATGCAAAGCCAGTCAACCAACTGCAACGACGCTTCCGTCCAGGCATCATGGATGCGATCGAAGACAAAGTCAACAAACTGATAGCCAGCTGCTTCATTCATGAGGAACAACATCCGGACTGGGTTGCCAACATAGTACCGGTCCTCAAGAAGAATGGGAAGATTTGAATCTGCATTAACTTTCGCAATCTAAACGAGGCGTATCCCAAAGATGAGTTCCCCCTCCCTATCACAGACATCATGATTGACAACACCTGCGGCTTCGAACGTATGTCGTACATGGATGGCTTCTCGGGGTACAACCAAATTAAGATGTCTCCCGACGACGAAAAGCATACATCATTTCGAACACCAATAGGCACGTTCTGCTATACAGTCATGCCTTTCGGTTTAAAGAATGCTGGCGCCACCTATCAGAGAGCTATGAGCATCATCTTTAGAGACCACTTGTGCAAAACAGTAGAGTGATATGTTGATGACATCGCCGTCAAAAGCCGCTCTAAGGAAGATCATCTGCATGATCTAAGGCCAGTGTTCAACCTGATGCGAGCGCACAATTTGAAAATGAACCCCACGAAATCCTTCTTGGGCGTATCCAGTGGGAAGTTCTTGGGTTTCATCATCACCTCCCAGGGTATCCATGTAGACCCTGAAAAGATGAAGTCAATCATGGAGATGAGTCCCCCGAGAAATCTTCGAGAACTCCGAGGCCTTCAAGGAAGGTTAGCTTACATCAGGAGGTTCATTTCCAACCTCTCCGGGCGATGTCAACCATTCACCCATCTCATGAAGAACGGCATCTCATTCATATGGGATGAAGAATGCCAGCGTACCTTCGACAGCATCAAAGAATATTTGTCGAACCCTCCAGTCCTGGTAGCCCCGATTGCGAGAAAAGCATGCCTGCTCTATATACGAGCGATGGAGTATTCCCTCGACGCTCTGCTAGCACAAAACAACGATGCAGGCCATGAGCAAGCTATATATTACCTCAGCGAATGATGAACGGGCCAGAGCACCAATATACCGCCGTGGAGAAGGAATGCCTCGCCCTGGTGTTCACCATTCAAAAGATGCGATACTATGTCACGGGACAAACCATACATGTGATATCATGAGTCAACCCCCACAGGGCTCATGACTAAACCAGGGTCACTCAGCTCTCGCCTCGCTACATAGGCAATATTACTGTCCCCCTACCATATGATCTTCGTTCCACAAAAGGCTGTTAAAGGTCAAGCTCTGGCAGACTTTTTAGCAGCCCACCCAGGCTCGGAGTCGGCCAAAATATACGAAGAAATCCCAGATGAGATTGCCGACTCGCATGTGACCTCTCATGATGATATATGGCGAATGTTCTTTGACGGTGCTTCAAGGACCGGACCCAAGGGCAACATCATCGTCGGACCGAGTACAACACTTTAGTCATTGGCCTCCAACTTACAAAAGAGCTGGGGGTAGAATATCTTGAAGCATGCGGCGATTCACAGTTAATCGTCAATCAGATCCGGGGTTCATACGAAGTCCGCCATGAAGACATGATCCCCTATCACCAAATAGCGATCAAAATTATCTCGTCATTTGAAGGATTCTTCATCGAACACGTCCTCAGACTCCAAAATATCGAAGCCGATGTCCTAGCAGGCCTTGCCACTTCCCTAGCAGTGCCGAACCATATTCATCATTTGGTGGATGTGATAGGCCATGAACTGGTCTGTCCCAAGAACAATGTTCAATTCATGGCAATTTATTCTGCTCAGACGATCGACGAAGTACCAGACTGGAGACAATTATTCATAGACTTTGTAGTCTACGACATCCTGCCCGAGAACCCAAAGGAAGCCACCTCTATCAGAAGGCGTTCACTCAGATTCTTCTACGATACAGAGACAAAAATGCTGTATCGCCGATCCTACGATGGATTATTGCTTCGATGTCTGTCAAACGTAGAAGCCAAAGAAGCCGTACGCGAAGCTCATGATGGTGTCTGCAGGGCCCATCAGCCTGGCCCAAAATTGTAAGACCGTCTTCGCCGAATGGGCTACTACTGGCCCACGATGGTAGCAGATGCGATAGACTATGCAAGAAAGTGCAAAGCCTGCCAAGTCCACGCAGACTTCTTCCACCAGCCATCCAAATTTCTACATCCGACAGTGGCATCCTGGCCATTCGAAGCATGGAGAATGGATATCATCGGTCCGATCAATCCACCTTCTTTCCGAGGACATTGCTTCATACTCGCAATCACAGATTACTTCTCCAAATAGACGGAGGCTGTTCCGCTTGCAGAAGTAAAGACTTCAAACGTGATCAGCTTCCTCAAGCATCACGTCATCTATCGCTTTGGACTGCCCCGAAGGATCATCCACGATAATGGTCCGCAGTTCGCAAACCACGCCTTCTATCGATTCTGCGACAAACACCGAATTTAGAATGTCGCTTCGACGCCATACAATCCGGCAGCGAATGGGTTGGCAGAAGCATTCAACAAAACCATCATCAAGTTGCTCAAAAAGTTTGTATCATCCAACAAACGCGACTGGAACAAGAAGCTTGGTGAATACTTATGGGCGTACCGTACTACAGTCCGAACGGCCACTAGGAACACACCATTCTCCCTGGTGTACGAGAGTGAGGCAGTTCTTCCATTGGAGACTCAAATACCCTCACTCCGCGTCGCTCTCACTTACCAATTGACGACGGATGATAACTACCGTCATCGGCTACAAGAGTTTGAGGCCTTAGATGAAAAGCACCTATTGGCTCAGTAACGAATCGAGCTATACCAAGCACGCATCTCCGGAGCCTTCAATAAGAAGGTTAAAATCAGAATATTCCAAGTGGACGATCTCGTTCTGGCAGTTCGGAGGCCGATGGTTATGACTCACAAAACTACCGGCAAATTCCAGCCAAAGTAGGAAGGTCCATTTATCATTGAGGTTGTATTCTCCAACGGTGCTTACCGCCTCGCAAAACAAAAAGGAGACTTGCTTATGTTGCCCGTCAACGGCAAGTTTTTGAAGAAATATTATGTCTAAGCGACATTCTCCAAATCCCAGAGTGTTGAGTTATGTACCCTCCGGTACCGCTGAACTCACATTCTCCAAATCCCAGATTATTGAGTTATATACCCGCCAGTACCGTTGAACTCACATTCTCTAAATCCCAGATTATTGAGTTATGTACCCTCAAGTACCGCTGAACTCACATTCTTCCCCCAAATATTCCAGATTGCTGAGTTATGTACCCGCATGTGCCTCTGAACTTACATTTCGGTCACTCTTTTAGGTAGTAAGTCATGTATAACCATACCTCTGAACTTATTCTTCTGAAAGAGCTCCTCCCTCATGATCCACTACCCGCACTCTCAGTGCACAAAAAGGGTAACAGATCCACAAAATTTCCAAAATGACCACGTCGATGTTACCTCTGAGTCGTCTCACTTTCGCCAAAAACAAATCACCCCTCTACATAGGACTTCCATGTCCTCATTACCTCTGAGTCGTTCTATGTACCCCTTTATGGAGCCCACTTCTACCACATCCTCATTACCTCTGAGTAGGAAGGCTTCATCGAAGAAACCCTCATGCTTGCCATGTCCTCATTACCTCTGAGTAAGTATGCTGGTTCCCTTTCGACTTATTATCCGTACCCAAAACTAGAGTACGCCAAGGATAATAGGTCCACAAATGTCCTCTGTTGACAATAAATATCCTCCTCTGAGTCCACTCCTGCCACGTTCTCATTACCTCTGAGTAGGAAGACTCCGCGGTAAAAACTCCATACTTGTCATGTCCTCATTACCTCTGAGTAAGTATGTTGGTTTTCTCTCGTCTTATTATCCATATCCTGAACTGGGGTACGCCAAGGATAATAGGCCCACAAATGTCCTCTGCTGACTACAAATATTGTACTAAGTTTCCTAGTACATGCACATCCTTTTTCATCATGCCCCGGAAGCCCAGCTGTTCCATGGCATTCTTTCTCTCGATACCAGGAACGTCCATGACCACCTTATCGTGGAATTGTTCTAGGTATCCCTCTCGAACTTGTTATCCCTACCTAAAACCAAGGTATGGCCAGGGTAACAGGTCCACAAATAGTCCCCCAGTGGGACAAAAATGTCACAAACACAACAAGTACAAGAAATGAAGGATGAGTCAAAACATGCTCATTTATTCAGAATCCAAGGTACTACATTATCTGGGACTACGTCTCTATTACAAGATGGAAAAAGAAAGGAAAAGAACATGAACATAAAAAATCAAAAGAGCCGACTATGGCTCGACGGTACATAATTCCAAGAGATGACTCTTCAACAAGGCGGTCCCCCGTTCAAGCCGCTGCTTAGCTCGGCGCTCGGCCTCCTGAGATAACTGCTCTGCATCATCCAAATACATGTGTGCCCGCCAGCCGTCTTCCATCTTCTTCAGGGCGAGCTTCAGGCTAGCAGAAGCTCGACTAACTCTGTCAGCCTCCTGGATAATCAGCCCATTTTCGGTACGGGAAGCTTCAAACTCAGACTCCAGGAAAGCTAACTTCTTCTGAAGCTCAAGGATCTGCTCCCACGTGTCAATGACCCCACGAGAGGCAGTCGCTTCCCAAGCCATAATATCTTCACTCTCGTGGCTCAACTGATCATATAGCTGAGACAGATCGCGAAGGTCCTTCAGAATGACCGGCATGGTCTTATCCCGAGCAGCCCTTATCTTCTCTATGACAGTTATGAGGAAACCGCGCTCTTGATCTATAGCAACAGGCAGATCATCCTGCCGCAGCACCTGAAGCTGGGCCACCAGCTGATCAGCTTCCAGCAATTTTGTCTCCAGAAGCACAACTATCCCCACCCCACCGGAAAGAGTCTTAAGAATATCAATGTGACCTTGGGCGCATTGCCGGGCCAAGGCAAAAGGGGACCCCCGTTCCACAACAGCCACGACCCCTCTCTTCAGGTGGCGATAGAAGCTATCAACCACGTCATGTGACGCTTCACCCAGAACTTTCGTAGAAGACGGCTTTAAAGAAGTGTGGCTGGCAGTGTCGAAGGAGGCACGCTAGAACTCGCCACCCCTGCCACCAAGGAAACAAATTCCGAGCGAAAAGATGCGTGGATAGTGGCTAACTCCTCCTCCGCGGCCCGCAGAACCTGGATACTCGGCAAGGCAGAAAGGTCGACCCTCGGAACTACTTGAGTAGAGGAGGATGCAGGGACCATTGCTCCATGTCCCGGCTATTCCGCCACCTGACCGTCCGAACTTGATTCAGCGGAAGGCCCTTCAATATAAGTCAGAAGAGGAGGGGGCACGCCCCTCCACCAGATCCCCGCTGGCAGTGCCTACCTCAACAATATCCGTCATCGGTACTGAAGGGGCAGGACCTGTATGTCCAGAGCAACCATCAATCAGCCTAACCCGAAGGATGTGATGATAGAGCAGATAGGCCTCCTCACTAGTTAAGATTTAGCTTATCTTACCAGGATAGGAGTGTGGAGGCTGTGGTTCGTTCACAGCCGCCGTAGTCCCCTCACCAGCAACCTCCAAGTCGAATTCAGCTGGTTCTTCTGCCCCAGCCACCCCAAAAAGGGATACTACTGGTTCAGCGTCACCCTGCTGAAATTTAACAGTCTCAGTGACAAGTTCAGTAGAGCCCCCATCACCCTGGGTTGAATCCTCAACAACGTGGGAGTCCTCGGCCGCCTCCGGAAGAACCCCAACATAAATGATCGTGGTACATACGTCACTGACCAAAGTGGTCGGGGCCGGATCAACTTCAGCGGCCGGTTTTCAAGAATCCGACTCCTCTGACGCCTGCGAAAGGAAAGGAAAAATAATTAAGGTCAAAGTTCAGAAGAAAAGGAATAACTGAATAAAGATGGTAGTAACTCAATTTATCTCCGCAGCGGGGTCGACGTCCTTGCTTCTCTCCTTTATAGTAAGCTTGTGACGTCTGGTCGCAGTCCATTTCTGGGGATAAGGAATACCGCCAACAGGAGAGATTTGCCTACTACATTTCCGTACAGGACCAGATGCAACAGGCGGTTGATCCACCACCATCTCATTTGGTACGACAGGCGGCTGATCCGCCACCATCTTATCTGACATAACAGGCGGCTGATCTGCCTCAACATCTTCCACCGGAAGGGAAGAGTTATCTGCATCATGCTCATCATTCTCTTCGTCCGCAGTGGTGGACTCTGAGTCAGGCATGGGAACTGCGTTCGCCCTCTGCTTCCTCGTCCCCGACCCCTGAGGCTTCTCCGCCAGGCCAGTACCTACGATGAAACTGATCCTCGGGTCAAAATTAACGTGAGGATTATTCACCGTTACATGGTATAGGGCTTCCATATACAGAATTTCTACTGGCGCCTCGTCATTAGGGACAGAGAAGGTGGTTCAAGTATGAACTGCGTCATAATAATGCCATGCCCTGATACCATCCAGGACGCTACCTTTAAAGCCCAGGCACGGGCTGGGACTATCAAAAGATAGCTGGTTATACCCGAACTGGCGGAAGAACCTGCTAGGCAAATAGGGCTCCAGGTAAACGTTGTTGCGGTGACGATATACTAAGTGTGCTGGACGGATATTGCGTAGCCAACAGAGTAGTCTCTCGGGCAAGAGAAGAGGAGTTTCAGTACCATCAACAAGACCTCTCCTCACGTCTTCAGCGGTAAAAGAAGGAACAGACACAAAAAAGTCGTATCCGTCCACTCTCGCCAGTGCCCTTCGATAAGCTGGCATGGTGCTGTACTCCCAGGGCTGATGACGGAATCAAAAAATGAAAGCATCATCAGCCGTGACACCATTCTCTGGGCCAGGCCTCATCAAGGACTGGCAGTGCATTAACAGCCACCCCATCAGATAATGGTACGGCAGTTCTACGCGCTCAAAATTCATTGCTGTATCACGGGCGATAACCTTGGACAAAAAGACGTGAAGGTCGTAGTGTATGCTACACACCATAGCCGGAAGAAGGGCCAGTCTGACCCCAAAATGAGTTTTACAGCAGAAAGGATGAAGTGGCGACTAAGCCTCTCAATAGAGCTCGCCCCTCCAGAAACTACGCAGTTCCGTAGCCATACCATCAGAAATCCTGCAAGAACCGCCTTCTCCGACAGCTGCTGAGTACAATGATAAAAATAACTAAAGGTGTCGGATCGACCCCCAAATGTGTCGCTCGTAGACCCCGATTTCTTGGCGGTCGACACTAGGGTTTGCACTTCTTCCTGGGTTTGAGGATCCCAGAAAGAAACCCGGCCTGAGGTGCCCAGCGTGAAAAGGTATGAGACCCAGGTCGTGGTGTGAGGAATCGTCCCTTCTGAGCTACCAACCTTCTTGATGGCCGTTTGGTGGCAAGTACTATGGTGACATATCAATTCCCGATATACGGCAATAAAACCCGGGAACTTCTGATCTAAACCCTCGAGCTCTTCACTCGTAGGGGTGTATACATCAAAAACTTCTGTGCCCTAGGGTAGCTTAGAGATAACGTGCATCTCGTGAAGAGCAAGCCCTAACTCCCCGGCAGGCACGAAGAAAGTTCCCGGCCGTCGGTTGTACATCTCCAAGAGGGCCATGAACAACGGTTTATTTATGGGTAAGCCGTAACTGGTACCCCGAATGGCGTAGTAGAGGCCGATCTCACGCAGGGTAACCTGGTACTTCCGCAAAATCCACGAAGTCAAATTAGCCCACGTGGGAATAGGGTTTATCCAGTTCGGCAGTGCCAACCGGCCGATAGGATAGGACCCCTTCTGCGCAAGCTGGTTTATGAAGGTGTCAGCTTGAGAGAAAGTGAAGTTGGGGCCCGGTGTATTTATGAAGAAACCCGGGGCTAATCTCGTCACGCACCGACTAGTCAGTTCCTTTCCCGCATACGCAGACCTCAACTGTCCGTTGTAATGGATGTCCCCCACAAAGATCCCTGACCTGCTTGGAGTCAGGGACTCTACCATCCTCCTCTCCAACGGTAACATGTTGAACCATGACAGGAGAAAATGGCGCTCCATCGGAGGGATGTGGATCTCCACCCCATCGAGAGTAAAATTCCAGCTCTCGGATACCTCAAGCACTCGGGGATTCATTATAGACAAAGCATCCCCAAAGAGGAACGTCGACTTCAAATATTTTCCATCCAATCGCCCTGAGTTCATCATGGCGCAGAGAAAGTAGAAAGGCTGTTTCTTGATGGCAGTCAACCTCTCCGAAGGATCTTTCGGAAGCTGCTTCGTCATATGCTCGACTATATGGTCATACCGATAGCCTATAGCAAATTAGGCCTGACCCACCAGAAGTTCCCCTGCTGCATTAACTGGCAGATTCCCTGAAAATAGACAAAAGAAACAAGTTAAAAGAGGGGCTTTGGCTTATGCGGCCCAGCCTACAATGAACTTATGCGGTTCTATTGTTGAACATGAGCTTATGTGGCATTAATTAGTGTAAGCTTATGCGGCTCTGTTTTGCGTACGCTTATGCAATTATACTTAACAAGGCGTTATCAGAAGAGCGTTATGTGGCTCAAATTCAGAGGAGCTTATGCGGTTCGATTTTTGCACAGCCCTATGCGGATGAATCCAGGGGGGCTCCATGCGGTTTGGTTCAAAAGAGTCCATGCGGCTCTGAAAAACAGGTCATTATGCGGTTCAGTTTACGAAGTGTTCATACGGCCCACTAAGACAACTCCCATATGGCTCGGACATGGGGTATACCCCCATGCGGCTCGGTTATGGGACATGTATGCAGCCCATACAATTCGAACAATTCATATTAAAGGCTTGTGCATAAAGCATGCAACAGAGCCGACGTTGTTAGGGTTTTGAAGCATATGACTTTCCCAAATCCTTACCCTTAACGGCAGGATGAACGTCGGAATGAGCTTTGGGTGCCGCAACCGACGTCGAGGCCACGCCCTTATCCTTTGTCGCAGCCTTCTCTGCAACCTTGGAGGACTTGGGAGCCATTGCTGATGATCAGAGAAGGAAGACGAAGACAAGAAAGCTAGGGCAATAGCAGAAAGTAAAGAAGTCTCTTTTTTCCAAATATGCTGCTATTTATAGGCGGAGCCCATAGACCGACGCATCGATCCATTTGCAGTATAACTGACTCTTCGGTTATCAAGGCGATCCGACTATTCAAGGCTAAACTCTTAGGATCCTGCCCCCAAAAAGCGGCTTTAAATCTGACAGCAAATCAAAGGCAATCAATGCAAAGATTTGCACACGTGGCATGAAGACGTGGCAAGGAGCTTATGCGGCCAGACAGCCTATATGGCCAGACAGCCCATGCGGCTAGAAAGCCCATGCGGCTCAGATGGCCATGCGGCTGAGGAGGCCATACGACTGAGACATCCATGCGGCCAGAACATCCTATGCGGACCAAAGAGTTTTTACATGGCCATGCTTCTTATTCAAAGTATTTTAATTTTGCAAATTGAAAACTTTGAAGGGGGTCTTGTAGAAGCATGGAAAAGTATAAAGAAAGGCCTATGCGGCTCCGACAGAAAGATCCCCATGCGGCTCAGGATCCCCATGCGGCTCAGGAGTCCATGCGGCTCAAGGGTCCATGCGGCTAGGATAGTTCCATGTGGCCCAGAAAGAAGCCACGTGGCCTTCAACAATTCTTCTCTACATTCTGCTGCATTTAATGCCCTGACGGCTGCTCTGACAAATGACAGCTATGACAGCTCTGACATAAAGACGTAATAATGATGCTGACATGACGGCGTGTTCCTAGAGAAGAGGAGAAAATCTTCTTACAGCTGGCAAGATCCACCAAGTCCCGGGTCACTTCATGCGGCTGCTGTATTTATGCGGCCGCCCACTTCATGCGTCCGCCCACTTTATGCGGCCGTCCACTTCATGCGGCTGCATCCTGCATGCGGCTGCCAATCTGTACGCGGCTGCCTATCCCCATACGGCTGTCTATCCCCATACGGCTGCCCATCTGC
Source organism: Iris pallida (assembly GCA_029216955.1). Taxonomy (NCBI): domain Eukaryota; kingdom Viridiplantae; phylum Streptophyta; class Magnoliopsida; order Asparagales; family Iridaceae; genus Iris; species Iris pallida. The sequence continues at coordinate 1,960,534 of JANAVB010021200.1, forward strand.
ATGCGGCTACCCATCTGCATGCCGCTGCCTATTCCCATGCGGCTGCCCATCCCCATGCGGCTGCCCATTCCCATGCGGCTGCCCATCCTTATGCGGCTGCCCATCCACATGCGGCTGCATGCTTCATGCGGCTGAGAGGACCACCTATATGCGGCTCTGCCAGGACGGTCCAGTTGAGACACGTGGCGCTCTTCGCGACAATTGAGACACGTGGCAGTCTTATCTTCCTTGGAATTATGGGTGCTAACAAATCCTAACAAAATCAGATTTGTTGCGATAGTCATAATTGCCCAAATCAAATCAAATCAAGCAGATTGGACACGTGGCAGGCTATCACAAATCGTGAATATTCATGGCAATCAACATTTATTGCCCACGGAGATTTGATGTAATCACATTAATTACTCAAATTTACTATATTCAAGATGAACGGTCCAGATTGATAACTCTTAAGCCGCCGACTTTTCAAAATGGGTAATCATTGCAAACCCTAATGATCACCCCCCACTCCTATAAATAGCAAGGTGTTATTCCCTTGCACAAAAAAGAACAGAGACAAACGCATACAGAGAGAGATACGCAGAGGAGCACATATAGAGAAAAAAAGAGAGCATTTCTTCGTCAGAGCCAAGGCTACGTCCGATCGTCCAAGGAGTAAGGCAGAGCTGTCGTCGCTTTCCCGAGCCTCTATCGTCACCCCCCAGAATCAAAAATAAATAATTGTACTTAGATTGCTGTACCTAGGTTTTCATTCCTAGGCTTTCTTTGTACGAGCGAGTTTGTATTGTGAGTCTAAGTTCAGTCCTCCTATATAAATTGTTCTGTACTTTTACAATCAATGGCAAACAATGTTGCTATGTGTTCTTGGGTTGGAATTAGATTTACAACTGGTGGAACAGTGTGTTATGCCTCGATCACAGCATGCATATTTGCCATCATTTCAGCTATATTTTTTTAAGTTGGCCTCTAAGGTAGCGATCCTTTGCTCCTGACTACCAGAGCTGGATGCGTCTTATTCCCGTTAGTAACATACGCGGTCACTTCTCTGGCTACCGATGATGAACTGGTGGAAATGATAGTCCACTCAGAGCTTTCACTATTGATATCAAATTCATACAGGAAACTACCCCCAGGATGAAAAGTAGGAAGATTCCTTTGATTGAGGAAATCTTGGTCAGGATCAAATTGATTCCTTTGACCGATTGTTTCCTGGTCGAAATCAAGAGAACTTCTCTGACTAAGGATATCCCCAAGATTAGGAGAGGGAATATTCCTTTGACCGAGTAGATCTCAACTTCTTGATGGTAGACCCCTTCACCGGAGTTATGGATATGATCCAGGTATTGCTAACTGGGATTACGGGATGCATTACATCTTGGACATTTTTGACCTCCATTACTTCAGGACGTTATGTTGACCGAAGCATATAGCAACTCGTCTTCGTCCACCATAATGAGTTCAGGAGTCCGAGTGTAGTTCAAACGGATGAAGACAGACTATTTTGCTGATTGACAGCAACATTTGATCACTACTTCATGGTGATGATTATAATAATGCTCCTGGTGTGGAGATACAGGAGGATGAGATGATCATGTGATCTTCTGCTTTTGTACAAAAAGTTCGCAGAGATCGGTTACAGTGACAGGATAAGGAGAGTTCGGAGGTACATATTCCTTGATGATGTTAGAAACATAATTTCGGTTCTTGAGGTACCTTGTACCATGTGTGTACAGAGAAGTACTGAGTTCACAGGCATAGGTGAGAGAATTCTTGACTTGAGGAACTCTTCTTGTGCGCAATTTAGTAGGTGGCATAGATTGTTCTTGATGTAAGGTAGGTGCTGTTCTGTGCTGATTCAGGTAAGTGCGCATATCAGAGTCGTGTGCCACCTAGCTGTCTTTTTGAGACACCCTCAGTTTACCCTGTTTAGTTCTTGAGATGCTCAGGGTAGGAAGTTCTTGGCTCTGGCTTGATTGGCACTGGCCATGAGGAGTGGACAAGATGCCCTATTGTTCTGTGCACACTACTTCGGTACGTTTGGCGCGACGCAGATGAGCAGTAGAAAATAGACTTTCAGTAGTGTAGAAGCATAAAAATTTTAGCAATGAAGCCTTATACGCCCAAGCCAATAAGAACATATGAGCCCAAGCCAATGAGGACATATGCGCCCAAGTCATCCTATGAAGCTCTATGCGCCCAAGACAAGCTCCACCAGAAGGAGGGCGCATAGCTTGAAATAGGGCTATGCGCCCAAGCCTGACTCGGTCAAAGCCATGATCAAAACGTGCATCGAAGTATACGGCCACGTCAGTCTCCACTAGCAGTCGTGCACCGAAGCATGCGGCCACGTCAACGCCACGACCAACCCACGATCTCGCAGCCTGCATGCGCCTACACCCTATGCGCCCAAGGCAGGACTATGCGCCCACATGAAAACCAGTATGTTTCCTCATGTGGGCGCATAACATCATTCCAGCTCAAAAACTACTATAAAAAGGGGTCTCATCCCTCTTCAAAGGATAGAACGGAAAGCATTTTCAAGAGCCAAATTGCTACACTTCTTGCCAGTGAGCCGAGAGTTAGCAATTTTCTTAGGTTTTCTCCCACTTTTGTAATCGGAGTGTCAACGGAGTAAAGGAGCAACTACCGCTCGATCTCCATCGTCCCATTCCCTAGAATTCTTTTTGTACTCGGAGATCCTCAGCGGAGGATCTCTCAGGCGTACTCGATTTATGGTACCTTGCGCCAATAAAGAAAAGATAGTATTTTTTCTTCTTTTTGTGTATGTCCACAAAATTGGCAACTCTGCTGGGGACTACCTTTTTCTCTGACGAGAAGGTGGTGACGCAATCCGATACCGACAAAGTGGGGAGCACTCAGAAGATGCTGATAGTAAAGATCGATCAGCATGCATTCGAAGAGATGCTCTCGAGGGACGGCTCTACTCCCCCAAAATCGGCGAAGCCAAACAAGTCTCGCAAGACTTGGCTTCCGAAGGCTCGCCGTGCATATCCTGCTAGTGTCATAGCAAATATGCAACTGGAGGACTCTGTCACATGGGCACATGACTCTGCCATAGAAGCTCTCCAAATGAAGAAGGCTCATACCGTTCTGGGCTCTACTAGTCCAGCGACTTCTTTCTTGCGCAACCAATAATAGAGTGTTCGACGCTCGAGATTTGGCGAAGGAAAGCAATACGATCCCAAGAATCGAAGTGTTCGACACTCTGGGCAAACCCAGCGAGGCTTACAAATGAAGGAGACAAAGTTGGGAAAAAACAGCGCTGCCCTTCCAAGCATGCGCCCAAGGGGGGTGTTTGGGCGCATAACTCCAATCAGAATGCTTATGTCTTGGACAGATTAGGCATCTAGGGTCATGCGCCCAAGGCTATGCGCCTAGGCTCCACTGATCCATATTATGCGCCCACGTCGAGGAAGCTCAGACATGCTGCCAAGAAGCATGAGCCCAAAGCCAGTCTCCAAGGCCTATGTGCCCACAGCAAAAAGACAGACCCCAACGCGTATAGCACGGGGCTGTCTTCAAGGACATCACAGAACTTAGGTGTGGGGGTTGTCCTTGCACCTGAACTAAGTCTGGATGCGCCAACTCTTCTTACAAACACACATGCAAAGCTCAGCGATGCATGCAACATGGGTTTTAAGGAAAAACCCGCTTCCGCTGACTTACGCGACATGATAAATCATGAGCGTAAAGCGAGGGAGGACATAAAAATTCATAGTGCACATCTGTGCACCAGTATTGTTATCAACTATTGCTGCTCCAAAGCAACAAGAGTGCCTCAGAGAAAGTATATGTTTCGACGGCTGCATTTCTCTGACAATGAAAAGCCGCTGTGTGTTTCATCCAACATGGCTTCATAGGGTCCCCCTTATGGAAGCCCCAATCAAAGACGGTGGACCACGAACCCAACTTTCTCTTTCAGTTCTGCGAGAAGAAGAAGACGAAGCCTACCAACAGATGGCCAGCAGGCTGTCACATCTGAAGGAGTCTATATGGGTACTCGGTCAAAGGTAAGATTCCGTAGGGATGACGAAGACTCCCAAGCTGGGGGTAGTATTCCCTCAGAGTTTGAAGCGGATGACCTTCACACTAGGTGTAGCCTTCCAGAGGACGACAATCTCTGACTCTGATGGTGACTATCTACCTCCTCTACCTGAAGATGAGGGACTTGTCAACTCAGAGACAAACAGTATCAGCACCAGTTGTACTATTTTCTCTGTTCATCCTCGTATGTTATCTACATACATGGCTGACGGAGAAGGACCTGAAGAAGCCATTGATCAGACCAGCAAATGGCTAGAGGGTCTTGAAACAGCATTCGCCAAGATCACTGATATGCTTACCAGTATCATGGCGGTCCAAGCTGCTGCGGTTGTTCCTTCACCTCAACAAAACGTCTCGGCTCATGCTAGTCCGGCTCATAGCAACAACCCTCCTTCACTACAAAAAGAGTATCATTCCGTTCCACCTCCTCCAAATCTTAGAAATACTGGGGGTGGTCCTTCGCCAACGACGCCTGACAACCGTTTCCCAACACCTGCTCAATCAATAGGATGTAATTGATTCCCTAGTCGCCCGTCTCGACACCATCTCACACAAAGACGAGCTCTAGAAGATGGAGATATCTCAACCTTATCCCCCTGAATGGGAGAATGCTACTTGCCCTCCTAACTACAAACTGCTGGCGCTAAATTCATTTGACGGGTTGACTTCTCCTCGTCAACACATGACATATTTCAACACGCAGACTCTACACTTACCAAGGGACGATCCATTCTTGTCAAAGCTATTTATTAGCACCTTGCACGGGATAGCTTTTGAATGGTTCTGCAGTCTGCCTGACGGTTGCATCAACTCTTCTAAAGACTTGGAGAGGTTGTTCCTCATCAGATTTTATAAGAGTGGTATGTATGTTAGTATGTCCACCCTTATCGAGACCAAGCAAAGGAGGACTGAGTCTGTCATCGCCTTTATCGAACGCTTCAGGCGACTAGCACTAAAGATGTCCTTCGGCATACCAGACTCAGAACTTATGGATACTTGTCGACATAACTTCCTTCCTACAGTGAAGTTTTGTCTGGATATACATAAGTATGATAGATGGCCCGCTTTCATTGGGGCCACTGATGCTGCTGAAAATGACGTTCCTAATCTGGAAATATTAGGGTTAAAAATACCCAAATCCGAAGACAAGGGCAAGCATACTCAAACTATCCCTATCCGTGGGGGTAAAGGGAGAGAATCCTGAAGGTCGACACATCCAAAGGAGCTTCCAATTCTCAGGGCACCTCTGACAAGCCTAAGGAGACCTTCTCCTTTAACGAAGACGATGTCATTACCATCTTTCACACATTGACGAAGGGTAGTAAACTGATATTGCCTCCACCACGATGTCCTGCAGAGGCGAACCAGCTCAACGACCCCAAGTACTGTCTCTATCATCAGTACGTGCATTATTCCACCAAGGACTGTATTGTCTTAAAAAAAAAGATACAACAGGTTATCGACAGCCAAGTGATCAACGTCAAAGCTGAAGACAAGGTCGTATCTTCTAACATGATTTCTCTTCAGTTTGGTGACTTTTTTCCCACAGAAGTCCCGGACGGCGTGGTCCCGATCCCCAAGGCAATAATGGAAGTCGTCAACCTACCGCCAGCTCGCAACTCAACCTCGGTGCCACTCACGACTGAACGTGGTGAGATCATGTGGGTCCATCCGAATCTTGTGCAAGAAGTGACGCAGGGGGTGGTACCTCCCAAAGCAAAAAAGGGTAAAAAATATAGGCCATGCCATATGGTGTCTTCTCCCATCTACGAGGTTCTATCTGGCGAGACGCGATCGGGGAAGACTTATCTTCAGACGTACAATCCCACACAAAAAGAAGTAGTACCTTCTCACGCCTATGCTGCCTCCACAAGCTCAGAAGTCGGCCCATCTAAGCCTCCAACTACGGACAAAGCCAAGCAGAAGAAGACGCGGTTTGACAAGTCTCTGAAGGTGCCAGCTCCCGAAGGCATGGATCGGCCCTACAACTTTGACATACTGGCACAACTAGCCAATACACCTGCCAGGTTGTCTCTATTCGATCTGTTGAGACTCTCCAAAGAAACGCGAAAGGCCTTAAATAAGGCATTACTACATGTCGACTCTTATCTCGCTAAAGTCAAAGCCCCTATTGAAGACCCTGTCTCCTGTCCTCACTACCACAGTACTATGGAAGTGGTGCCCAATATCACTTTTTCACAGGAGCATATGCTACTAAAAAATAATTGTCATGATAGACCCCTGTACTATACAGGGTATATCGGGGCGATCAAGGTGGACCGCATGCACATCGATCAGGGATCCTCCCTCAGCATCATTCCTAGAAGTTTGTGTCAAATTTTGAAAATCCCTCTGCATAAGCTATCTGCAACCAACACAACTATCATGGCTTGCAATGCTGGTTGAAGCCACCCGCTGGGCAAGATCCGTCTCAAGTGCCAGATCGGTGATCTCCGAACGGAGGTTTCCTGCTATGTGATCGATGCCAATGTATCCTACAACGTCTTATTGGGATGTCCATGGATACACAAGAACATGATCGTTCCTACCACACTTCACCAGGGCTTCAAGTACGTCAACAGAGATGGTATCGTGAAGACGGAGTTTGCCGATGTCGATCCTTTTAAGGGCATCCAAGCCTACTATGGAGATTCGGTACTTTACCAATCTCAGCCCCCCAAGGATGACGGCAATGAAGCTGTCAATGAAGCTGAACCAAGTTCATCCTCCAGTGATGGTCCCCTGATTATCCGAGTCAAAGGACGTACTACTCCAAAAAGTACTCCGAAGCCTCTCATAATCTGGATGAAGAAGAAGAACCCTGACAAGGTCAAACCATTGACCATCACTCTTAGCAAGACACCCCGGGAGGAACCAGCTGATGTCCGTCCTTCCAATCCTGAAGAATTATCCTACGTGGTGAACTTGGCCAACACTGTGGCTCCTCTTCCAAATAATGATCCTCTCAATGAGTATATCAATACTCATAATAATGTACCTTCAGCGGATGATGTTATCCCTGAAGAAAAACTTGCGTATTTTCTTAGTAAAGGTTTATATTTGAATTACTCTGATGTCTATCAATCTGTAAACCACTACATAGATACGATATACGCTCTAGAGCACGGCATAGGACCACACCTCTGCATGTCGATCACGACGCCTCACCTGCAGGAAAACGTTTACCCAGAAGATATTCACTACTTCATCGTTCCAGCCAGAAAGAAGGATGAAGAACTAATCATCTTCGGTCATATAATTGGCGAGAGAAAGTTCGTTCCGGACTCTACTTCTTCCAAGCACAACACAGAAGCTGACTATGACTCTGGAAAAATGCAACTTTTTTGGTATAGTTGGCAGGCCAAGAATATCATCCAGAACATGGGATATGACATCAAAAGTGACCAGGGACTAAATTACGGCTAGGGACGACGGTTGCCAATACGACAATTTACTCCTCCCGGCAAACCCAAAAACTACTATCAATGAAACGGTGTTGTTTTGGGTTATGTCACTCCTCCAACAACTCTTGAAAGATCAGATGATGAAGCAGATCGTTGTTCTCATTCTTCTGACTCCTCCCTCTGGGACTCAAACTCAAGCATTAACGACATGTTCAAAGCAACTCTGTCCGTCAACCTGATTTTCGTTGACCAAATTACGGACGATATCCAATCGATCGAGCTTGAACAATGGGCTCAAAAGATGGATACTAGGTGGGAGCTGCACTTCGGACAACGTAAACCACCTACCAAAGACGAAGTCATCCAAGTCAATTTAGGAGATGAATCATCTTTTAGACCAATTTTCATCAGTAAAAGTCTATCTGGCGATGAACGCCAATCTCTTATACAGCTTATAAGAGAATACATCGACGTCTTCGCATGGAGCTATGAAGACATGCCAGGCCTGGACCCTAAAGTCGTCATGCACCGCTTGAATATTTCGTCTAAAGCTAAGCCAGTGAAGCAGCAACAACGACGATTCCGACCAGATGTCATGGAGGCCATCGAAAATAAAGTCAAAAAGCTCATTGCCAGTGGATTCATTCGCAAAGAACAACACCCTGACTGGGTTGCCAACCTCATTCTAGTTATGAAAAGAATGGTAAAGTTCGAGTCTGTATCGATTACCATGATTTAAACTATGTATGCCCGAAGGACGAGTTCCCTCTACCGATTATCGACGTAATGATCGACAATACTTGTGGCTTCGAGCGAATGTCCTTCATGGATGGGTTCTCAGGCTACAACCAGATCAAGATGTTCTCCAACGATGAGAAGCACACATCTTTTCGAATACCGTTGGGGGTATACTGTTATACGGTGATTCCCTTCGGATTGAAAAATACAGAGGCGACATACCAACTAGTTATGAACATAATTTTTTACGATCATTTGCACAAAATCGTGGAGTGCTACGTCGACGATATCGCAGTCATCTCAAGGGCAACCACCTCCAAGACTTGAGAACGATGTTCGAACTAATGTGTGCACACGAACTCAAGATGAATCCAACCATGTCTTTTTTGGGAGTCTCCAGCGGCAAGTTCCTTGGTTTCGTCATCACTTCAAAGGATATACATCTTGATCCAGAGAAAGTGAAGGCTATCCTCGATATGCATCCTCCAAGAAACCTCAAAGAGCTACGCGAACTGCAAGAAAGGCTAGCCTACATCAGATGATTCATTTCGAACCTTTCTGGAAGGTGTCAACCATTCACTCAGCTCATGAAAAAAGTCGTATCTTTCGTCTGGACTGAACAATGTCAACACATATTCGACGACATCAAGGCGTATCTCACAAGCCCCCCAGTATTGGTAGCTCCAATAATGGGGAAGCCTTTCTTACTATATGTTCGCGCTATGGACCATTCTCTTGGCGCCTTATTAGCTCAGAAGAATAAAGGCGTCCATGAACAGGCAATCTACTACCTCAGGTACATAATGGTGGGTGTCGAGCACAGATACACACATGTGGGAAAGGGATGCCTTGTACTGGTATTTGCCATCCAGAAGTTACGCTACTATGTGTATGGGCAGACTATCCATATCATATCTAAAGTCAATCCTCTCAGAATACTCATGACTAAACCGGGTTCTCTCAATTCCCGTTTAGCTACATGGGCAATGCTATTGACTCCATACGATATGCTCTTCGTTCCTTAGAAGACAGTAAAAGGGAAAGCATTAGCTGATTTCCTAGCAGCTCATCTGGTGCCAGAATCTTCCAAACTCTATGACTAAATCCTCGATGAAGTAGTAGAGTCTATAGCTGCAACTGAAGAAATTCCCATTTGGCGAATGTTCTTTGACAGTGCATCAAGAACAGGACCCAAAAGAAATATTATGGTTGGAGTAGGCGTCGTGCTCGTGTCACCTGATCATCTGGTTATACATCATACATATTCTCTCGTGGAACCATGCACCAACAACGTGGCCGAATATAATGCCCTATTAATCGGCCTACAACTGGCAAAAAAACTGGGAGTTTACTATCTAGAAGCTTACGGCGATCCCAAGCTCATAGTTAGTCAAGTCCGAAGGGATTATGAAGTTCGTTACGAAGATCTCATCCCCTATCACAGAGCGATGATCGAATTGGCATCTAGTTTTGCTGGATTCTTCATCGAGCACGTGCCTCGACTACAGAATATAGAAGCAGATGCTCTAGCCGGTCTCGCTGCTTCCATGACCGTCCCTACTAATACTCAGCAGTCACTCACAGTGTCTGGTTGAAAACTATTATGTGTGAAAAATGCCTTGCATATTCATCACAGTTACACAACAAAAACAAATGTCGATGTTAAAGACTTGAGATTTTCTTTTATAAACTACGCTGTATATGGAATCCTCCCCGAGGACCCGAAGAAAGCAGTGTCTATCCAAAGTCGATCCCTTAGATTTTACTACGATACAGCTACCAAGATGCTGTATTGACGCTCTTACGATGGGCTACTGTTACGATGTTTATCAAACACAAAAGCCAAACATGCACTCCGGGAGGCTCACGATAGAGTTTGTGGTACACATCAACCAGGCCCTAAATTACAAGATCGCCTCAAACGAATGGTTATTATTGGCCCACGATGATAGCAGATGTTGTTGAATATGCAAAAAAGTGTAAAGCTTATCAGTTCCACGCCGATTTCATTCATCAACCTTTGGAGTTTCTATATCCAGCGGCAGCATCCTGGCCTTTTGAAGCCTGGGGCATGGACGTCACAGGACCAATCAGCCCACCATTCTCCAAAGGACATCGGTTCATCCTAGCCATAACCGATTACTTCTCCAAATGGACGGAAGCTATACCGCTCACCGAAGTGAAGCCATCGAACGTGATCAATTTCATCAAACATCACATTATCTACCACTTCGGCCTATCTCGCAGGATCATCCATGATAATGGTCCACAATTCGTAAGCCATGCATTCTATCGGTTCTGCGATAGGAATCAAATCCAGAACGTAGCCTCTTCTACCTACAATCTAGCGGCTAACGGGCTAGCAGAAGCCTTCAATAAAACCATCATTAAACTTCTCAAGAAGTTCGTGTCTTCAAACAAGCGCGATTGGAATAAAAAGCTCGACGAATGTCTGTGGGCCTATCGTTCAACGGTCCGGACTCCAACAGACAGTACGCTATTCTCTCCAGTTTATGGAAGCAAAGCAGTTCTTCCTCTAGAAATCCAGATTCCTTCTCTTCGAGTAGCCTTAGCCAGCGAGTTAACTACCGAAGAAAGTTACCGTCTCCGTCTACAGAAGCTCGAAGCACTAGACGAAAAATGCTTGTTAGCTCAGCAGCGTATTGAGCTATACCAAGCACGTCTTTCCAGAGCCTTCAATAAAAAGGTAAAGGAAAGAATCTTCCAAGTCGGTGATCTAGTCTTAGCAGTGAGAAGACCAATGGTTATGAGACACAAAATGAAAGGAAAATTTTAGCCTAAATGGGAGGGTCCTTTCATCATAGAAATAGTGTATTCTAATGGTGCATACCGACTAACCAAGCCTGATGGTGACTTGCTCAAGATGCCTATCAACGGCAAGTTCCTAAAGAAATACTATGTGTAACCTTTTTACATAATGTTCACATATGTTCAGTCATGTAAATGTACAGTGCGATGTTTATGTGATTCAAAAATTATCTAACTATTATCCGTATTTCAAGAGTCTTAAATATGCCTTGGATAATAGGTCCTCTAAAATATTTTCCCAGTGGAATCATTCTCATTTTTGACTCTGTCCAAACTCAGTTTGACGAAAACAAGCCACGTCCCTATTACCTCTGAACTGTTTTTCGATAATTATTTCCCCAATAGAATAATTAAGAAATGTTTTGCTATGTCCATATAACCTCTGAGCAAAGCATTCATCAAGGATAATCATGTCTTTATTACCTCTGAATTATCCACTCCCACCTAACGTTATATATCTTTCTACGTCCATATTACCTCTGGTCAGATATAGAACATCTTCTGCTATTACGTCCATATTACCTCTATTAGCAGCCTCGTTCAACCTATTATCTATATTCAAAAAAAAACTTGAATATAAAATAGATAATAGGTTAACATCAAATTCCCCAGCGGAATATCCACCAGAAATATTCTTGCTACATCCATATTACTCTAGTTTCGATATTTTACAAAACCACATTTATTTTGAAAAGACTCTTTATTCTTTACTTAAATGTCTATCAAGAGACGAAAAAAAGGTACATGAGCCGTGACGGCAGAAAAAAAAGTTACAAAGAATCAAATGGATACATAGGCGATTGATGTTGTCCCTTAGAGACGCAATTTTGGCTTCAGACTTCTTGGTAGCTCGACGGCGCGCCTCTTCTTGACGAGCAGCTTCATCCTCGAAAAGGATCAGACTCAGATGCACTTCCTCCAACTTCGCCAGCTGTTCTTCTAAATGGGCAGAAGTGGTGACGGTCATGGCAGCCTAAGCCAAATAATCCTCATGTTCAGATGTTGTCGCCCTCAAGTCAGCTTCCAGTTGGGTGATCTCGTTCTTGATCTGCGCAATGTGATTATACTTCTCAGTGATCTGTGCAGCCATCTTATTCTTTGAGGCGGCACGCGTCTAACTTGCAGCGTTGAACTGACCATACTGGTCAGCCAATTCGTCGATCTCTCGAACAAGGGCATCCTTCCTCGCCTGGAAAGGAGCCTTCTCCTTCGCAAGAGCCATGATCAAAGCCTCGTCCTCTGTGCGGAACAGCGACGTCGGGCTCCACTGTTTGGTATCCCGGAACCTGGCCACCTGACCCTCCAGGTCATTCAGAACTTTTCTCAGAGTATTGGCCCGCTCTTCATAAACGGTAATGCTCTCGAGGGCTGCCACTTGGCATTCGACAACAGCCTTCACAGGGCCAAAGACAGCATTTCGATTCAAGACTCGAGGAAGCTTTACTTTCAGTATAGAGTAGAAAGCTTTGACGAATTACTGGGCCATCTTATCGTCTTCAGTGGAGGTCATTGGGGAGGAGGCTTGGAAAGTTTCTTCCACTCCAGGAAGGGATACCTGACGGGAAGCCGAACCTGACAAAAAATATATATATACATCAGTAACCAAAAAAGGGGAGAAAAAAAATGCGAAAGAGTTATAATTTCATACCTTCAGCTTGCTCAACACCAGCCTAGACTACGCCATCAGTCTTGGCTTCAGGGAAACCAAGAACAGGCCCAGACTGCTCAAGGAGAACAATACCAAGGCCCCGAGCGGCATCGGGCCTGGTTTCTTTCACGATCCCAGCTGGACCAGGAGTAGATTCAGCGACAGCCCCCTCAGCAGGCTGTTCTACCTCTCCCTCTGTAGTCGATACCAGCTCACTAACAGCTCCCTCCGTACCAGTAAATTTGGAGGAGCCGGGAACAACTTTTGTCCCTTTTCTAATGTCTGGGACTATCTTTGCGAGGGGTTCCTTCCCCTTGTCTACAAGGGAACATACAGTCGTAGTCAGCCTCAGGAGGAGCACGCAAAATCGAAGTTGAAAAATCTCATCCGAAGAGAGGCACAAAGATAGCGTACCCGCAGGAGGATGAGCTAATTGGACTTGATTCTCATCTAAGTCCCTCATCATGGCTCCAATCGCAGACATATCCCCCAGAGAAATGTCATAGGAGGGACTGATCTTTTGGTTGTCATCATGGTCTGGGCCTTCGCCCTAACCATCCTGCTGCTCAACTCTTACAACCAAAGAAGGCCCGCCCTCATCCATCGGCTGAGGACGGGCAGGGCACACCGTTGTCGCATCCACCTCCTCAGAAGAAGAAGCACCCACCTCAGCTACAACTTCGGGGTCTTGTGCAAAGGACAAACGCGAGGGTGAGAAAGCTTCTAAAGGCTTGACCAGAATGGCTATAGAGTCTAGGAAGGGATCTACCTCCCGAATGGCAATGGCCTACAACGCCGTTTGCCGAGAAGACCTTCTAGGAGGAGGCAAGCCGGCACCCACGTTCGCAACCTTCTTCCTTCCCCGGGAAACAACCACCTTCTTCCTTTTTGGCCATGGCACCAACTCGGTGGAAGGCTTTCTCTTGTGAGGAATGTCGGAAAGAGGTTCTCTAGTATCCTCTCTCCGAGGTGCTACAACGATAGGCTCCTCAACAACAACTCTCTGTTATGGCACTACAACAGGTTCAACTATGGGCACGACGCCTTTCTTTCTTCTACTCCCCATCGTACGCACTCGTCCTACATCAGCAAGGGTAGGGGCAAGTTTGGTCTCCGATATAAAACTATGCTCACGGTCATACCGAAAAGGAAGGGTATTGACCTGAATATAGAACTTAGAGGTAGCAAAGAGCATGTGGGTGTCGGGTTTATCTTCGGACAAGGTAAAAACTATCCCTGTACAACCAGCATTGTAGTAGTCCAATGCACGTGTCCCGTCGATCAGACTCCCTATCGACTGGAGATGAAGACTGGGATTGCCCAAGAGAAGCTGGCTGTAGCCGAATTGCCATACAAAGCGGCTCGATAAATAAGGTTCCAGGAAAGTGTGGTTCCTGTTCCTGAACACTAAATGGGAAGGCCTAATGGATTGGAGCCAACAAAATGCCCCAATGGGAAGGCTAGTAGTGAGTGCCCCCTCATCTACTAGGGTGCCTCCCGCGCGACCACTACTAGACAGAGGCGATACTCTGAAGAATTCGTAATTCTGCAAAAAACTCAAAGCCCTCCTACAAATAGGCACCCCTGTAACGGTCCAATCCATGTCTCTGAATCTCCGAATGAAGGCATCTCCCGCCAAAGAATCTGCCATCAGCCCGGCGTCCATCAATTTGGGACAATGTAGTACCAGCCACCCCATCAGATAGTGGAAGGGTAACTCAGACCTAGCAAAGTACTGTCACGACCCGTACCCACTATAAGGGTACGAGAACGTAACAACGCCCAGCCTACGCCGCAGTGTCGGCGGTAGAACGCTGTCCTAGGTCACAACATCTAACAATATAAGGTGATACACAGTTATACTCCCCGAATGGGGGTGACATAACAGAATACAATCTCAATCACATCTAAGGTGGAATACGGTAAAGATAGATAGATATGAATAGGAGGAATCCACAGAGGTACAATCCAGATAAAAACTAAGTGTCTATGATACATCTCCACAAACATCCAAAAGAAACAATTCCCAATATATACAATAATGTATCAATGGGAAAGACAAGTAAAAGTCTAAGATATCTATACTAACAAGGGGTATCATCCTCAGTAGCTGCCTGAACCTCCCCAGGGGTCCAGGTCGCGAGTGTCATCTAGGCAAGCTCCAAGTAAGGGGTGCAGGGTTCCTTATTATCCTCTGTAAAATTTTCAACAGGTCCAGTCAGGATGGAAGCGAGCACAAAACATCTCATGCAGATCATAACAGGTTAGAAAATATAACGTGCAATAGAGTAAGATACATGAAACGCTGAAAGAAGAATGTATATGAAAAATAGCAGAGATTTGATAATAGGAAATATCTATATATGATAAGTAAGACTGTAAGCTACATGTGATTTAGAGTACAATATGGTTATGTAAACGGTCTAGGACAATGCAATGGTAACTCCATTGTACGTGAGTGTACAATAGACATATACAATAGTTATACAATGTTGTACAATAGGATTTGATTACATAACCAATTCTACTCCCCCTTCCCAAATCAATACACAAGGATCTACTCCAGTTACGTTATCTTGTACAATAGTGTACAATGTTATACAATAGATGTATAATGTTATACAATAGTTGTACAATGGCTCAATGTGATAATGAGAGTACAATATGCACAATGAGTGTACAATGATAAGGGTATTCAATAAATACAATATGTTAGTAAAACGCACATCCCAATATGTATTTAGTGAACACAAGGAGATAACATCGCAAAAGAAGATCCATATAGTACCAATCCGTGTTACCAACGTGTCAGCATCAAGTAAATTATTCTATGGTAAGAATAGACGTTCTAGCAAGTATAAAACAGTCAGAGAATGTACTCGCCTGGTATCTGAATGTCTGAAGTAAGTGCACTGTCCGAGATGAGGTAACTGACTCCTAGTTAGAGCAACACAAGTCACGATGTATACAGGAGATGATAAATGTAATCTACAATGCATCTGTATGCTGTCTAGGTCAAACTAGACCAAAGTCAACTATCGGTCAACTCTAGTCAACTAGACTAGTCAAACTAGGTCAACTAGGTCAAGTCCTTGCCCAACAAGTCTAACAAGTCTCATTAGGCCTAACCAAGCCTAGTCTAGCAATCACACACTAATCACAAGGCTATACAAGCCAAACAAAAGCACATATCAAGGCACATCCTATTCATGCATATTCAACATTATATATATATAAAAAGAGGAAGGAACTAACATGTAAGCTATGTGTGTGTGAACATGGATGTGTACTTGAAAAGAGAATTCAACACTAGGCCCTATATCTTTGTACCCACATATATACATATCTATATACACATATATGTATATATAACTATAGGAAATCTCTATTTACCACATTAACACATTTAGCCATGTATAGTATATATATATATAGAGAGAGAGAGATAGAGAAAAGCATGTAATGTGATCATGTGTGTTAGTGAGAGTGTACAAGAGTGTCCTAGGAGGGTGTGAGAGTGTGTGGGTAAAACAGTGTGTCAAGAATGTTAGTTAGCAAAACAGGAATACAAAACAGTGTACTAATGTGAACTGTGTGTGTGAGTGTCAATAGAATATAGAGTGTGTGTTAGAGTGTGCCACAGGGTATATGAACCTGTGTGCAGTGTCCCAGTGAGGGGGAAAATCAGAACAGTGTGTGTGTGTCTATGTTTCAGGAAACAGAGAATAGGGTAAATTCATGTGTGTATGTGTATTCATGTGAGGGAGTGTCATGTGAGGATGTGTGTAGTTGTATTGAACTGAAATCAGAAAAAAGGGAAAACAGTGAACCAAAACTCAGATATATGCAATAAAGTCCAGTTTTGTATGCTTAGTTAGCAAATAGGCCAGTTAACATAAAGTAGGCTAGTGTAAGGGTGTGTGTTACATGAGAGCAAGATAGGAAAATAGGAAAACAATGTAGTGATATATAGTGTTCTGCAACAAGTGTCAATGTGTGAAAACATATTAAACAGTGTGGGAAAAAGGCCTGACAGGGTAGTGTTAAACTGGAAACACATTGACAGCTCATTTGAATCAAAATCAGTGAGCTAACATGGAACTTGTGAGTGATAGTGTTAAAAAGAAATCAATTCTCAGCTAGGAAGGGAATGGAAATGAACTCAGTTCTCAGGTTTGATGAGTTCTAACCAAAAGACAGTTCCATATGTGAATTAAAATCTCAAGTATTGGAATCAAAACTCAAATTTGGTTTAAGGAAAAGAAACTGATTCTCAGGAATTGAGAATTCCTGGAAATAGAAAAAAATAGTGAATGGTGATCCTAATCCCACATTTGAATTCAACAATGAACACAACTAATACAAGTAGGAGAATCACATTAAATGCTCATTCGATTTAGTTTAAAAAAAAAAGAAAGGAAAACAAATTCTCTGTTTTGAGAATTGAACAATCATTCAATTGAAGTAACAGTCAATATAGCCATTCGAAAGCCAATACATTGTCCAAAATCCCATTTCCATATCAAAAGCCTAATCTGTCACGACCCGCACCCTAGAGTTAGGGCACGAGAACGTAACAACACCCAGCCTACACTGCAGTGTCGGTGGTAGAACGCTGTCCTAGGTCTCAATGCATCTAACAGTATAAGACTAAACAGTTTATACTCTCCGAATGGGGGTGACATAGAAGATACAGACTCAATCACATCTAAGGTAGAGCATGATAAGGATAGATAAAACATAAAATCCAAAAGAGATACAGGAGATAGAAGTCTAAGTGTCTAAGATACATGAACCCAGAAATACATCTCAAAACTCAAATAAAGATACAGTAATCCACAAAGTAAATACAACTCCAGACAAAATAAAATAACTACCTAAACAACCTCTAATGTGTCTCCTCTAGGCTAGCAGGCACCTCCAGGCTATCTGTAAAATTTATCAACAGGTCCAGTCAGGACTGGAGCGAGCACAATACATCTCAACAGTTCATCGCAGGTTAGAAAATATAATCATGCAGTAAAGTAAGATACAGGTACTGAAAGAAATGCTGTATGTAAACAGAGAGAGAGCTGTAATAGAAATATCTACTATACATAGAGAACTAGCAGTGACTAGTGAGTCAGAGTACAATATGAACATGTAAATGGCCTGGAATGATTCAATGAAGACACTACAGAATGATTCAATGAAGATACTACTGGTGTATTATTCACATGTCCACTTCTACTCTCCCGTACCCCCAATCAATACACAAGGATCCAGCCAGGTTATGTTATGATACTATGTTCAGACCCCGAAGGTAATAGACCCCGAAGGTAATGGACCCCGAAGGTAATACATAGTAGACCCATAAATGGGATAGGGATTCCAGTATGACTCTGTGATCATAAGAGTATATGTCACAAGTGATCGAAGAATCAACGAAGCATAGTGATACGCCATGTAAGTGAAACGCACAAACATAGAGTACCCGATGCTCCCTAAGGATAAAATCTCAAGAAGGGATCCATATAGTACCAATCCGTGTGACCAACGTGACAGTACAAGTAAAGTAATCTACTGCAGGAAATAATTCTAAGCAAGACATGAAATGATCAGAGAATGTACTCGCCTCGGTAACCTGAATAGCTGATAAGTATAGGGAGGTCCCACTGAAGCCACAGAGTCCTATTTAAAGCAACACAGGTTACAAGGTGTTCAAGTCGTAATATATGAATCCCTACAGGCAATCTATATTATTCTAGGTTCTTCTAAGTCAAAAACAACTCTAGGTCGACTCCGGTCAATAATCTAGTCAAACTAGGTCAAGTGTTGACTTACAGTTGACTTTGGGTCAACTGGTCAACTCTGGTCAAACAGGGTAAATCTAATCTAATATAAAGTGTACTTCGTTATTTGTACGTCGAAACTTACGACACGCAAATCGAGATAAGAAGATTATCGGTAAGGTTGATAATCTTATTATAGTGATCCACGTGTCCAACTTGTCAATTTCAGCGATGTGAGATAACTGGAATTGGCTGATCTCTGTTTCGTTGCACTAATCCCGAAATACGAACATTATATGAATAAATTATTAATTAATTATAAAAAGGTTAAACTCAGAGAAACTATCAACAAACATTGTCGGACGATGAAATAGACATCGCCAACGTGTCCAAAATGCTCAAATTAGCTAGGATAGCCTACCCAACGGTCCAATTTGGACATAAGGGCAAAAAGGTAATTTTGGATCAAAACGGTGTCCGTGTCGGAGCCGTTTTACACCGAAAACGTGCAAGAAAACAAGTCTACAAAATATAACAAATTATATGTCCACAAAATCAGAATGTCGATACGAACCCAACGGTATCTCTAGAATTGGATTCCGTGGACCCGAACTCAATTTGGCCCGTTGACCAGAACTTGGAATTCCAGTTTGCACGAAAATGCGTGCCGGAGCCAAAGTTCTCAAAATTCAGCAAACTACCTGTCAACGAGTCCAGAATGATGATACAAACTCAACGGTATCTCCAGAATTAGATTCCGATGAGCCGATCTCAAAATGACCCGTTGACCCGGATATTGGTATCCGACTTGTACCGAAATGCGTGCCAGACCCAATGTCCACCAAAACCTAGCAAATTATATGTCAACGAGTCCAGAATGACGATACGAACTCATCGGTACATCCGGAATTGGATTCTGATGAGCCGGCGTCAAAAAGTCCCGTTGACCCTGAATGTGGGATCTGCTTTGCACCGAAATACGTGCCCGGGCCCACATTCTCCAAATCTAACAAACTTTATATGAAAACATGCCAGAACGACGCCACAAGTCTAATGGTGGTGTCAGAAATGAAATCTGGAGTCCCGTGTTCAAAAATAGAATTTTACAAGTTGAAAATTACGAATTCGGACGACCAACTTTGGCGTCGAATTCAACTAATCAAACAAGCTCACAATGAAACGAAACTGGAGGGGTAGCAAGAGGGTTATACCAGCTTTGCAACGAAACTGGTAGCATGCCAAACGGAGCTGCGGTGGAGGAGATACAAGCTGACGAAGTTGGCTCCGCGAAACTGTTCAAATTTAATATAATTTAAACGGTCAACTTGGTGGCCTGTTTTCATGTATCAAACGATAAAATTAATCGACGAAAATTGACATGGACGAAGGTGGATATACCAAGATTGTGACAGATAAAGAAATCGCCGATCCAACGGTCGGATCTTCGGGAAATCGTGCGCGAAGTTGCTGCGACGGGGCGCCAAAACGAACTTCATTTCGCGCGCGTCACGACGGGACGTCGTTCAAAACGCACGAATCGCCTATACGTCGCGCCGGAGAGAGAGATGGCTAACCCAGGGGGGTCGTCGGAGTTCGTGGGCCGCGGGGGGAGGCCATGGCCACATCGGGCGTGGCCGACGATGATGCATCGGAGCTCGTGCGCGCGCGCAAGGGGGTGCGCGGCTGTGTTCGCGCTCGCTGCCGCGGTGCTGCGTGCACGCTGCTGCGGTGGCCAGCCCGGCCAGGCGACGGCGGGGGGCTGCGCACCTCGACGTGGGTCGAGCAGCGGTGCACCCCGACGAGGGTGGAGGTGGTTCGAGTGGAAGTGGTGGTCGGAAATGAAGATGATGGTGGCGGTTGTGGCTTGTTCAATGGAGAGGAGAAAGATGGTGAGGAAATGGAGGAGGAAAGTGATGCTCGGGCTCGGCCAAGGTGGCCGGAGCCACGGCGGTGGTGGTGATTCAAAGGAGGAGGAAGGTCGGGCCGATGAGGTTGAGGTGTTGGTGGTGGCTGATGCATGGTTTTGTGGTGATGGTGTAATAAGCTGCTGTTGGTTTTGGAAAATTTGAAAGGGAGAGAGAGAGAAAGAGATAAGAGAGAGAGAGAGAGGAAAAGTGATTGCTTTTCCTAGGGATTAGGGCCGGCTCACATGAGAGGGGGAGGCTGTGAGAGTGTGAATGGGGAAAATTAATGGATGAGATTTGTTTGGAGAAACAAAAGGCTAGGATTTACTTAGAGGAAAATGTCATTCCAATGGATTTAACCAATGGAAATTTCCTATTAAATAATAAAAAAATAGATGAAAAGAGTACTTGATATTTTTGGACAATAAATATGAGGGTGTCCCGATGGAGGGCAACATGGAGCTGGACTGGGCTCAGTGGAGCCGGATTGGGTTAAAATCGGACATGATGCAAAAATCGAATTAAAATTAGACGTTGATGTTCATGTGTAAATAAGTAGCACATGGGGATTCCAATAAATGGGACACAAGTGGCGGACGGGTAGTAGGCTCAAAGTGGGCCATGTCCATAGTTGGGGCTGACAGGTTTTGGTCGACAGGGGACCCACAAATCAAGTTGGAAAATGAATGTGACGCCGTGGAGTGAAATAAAATTGGGTCACGGGTCGGAAAAGTTGTGCGAATCAAAAGGAGCTCAAAATGACGTGTCTGAGTGGGACACAAAGGTCTTGGGTGACGAGCGTCTCGAGTAGATCATCAATGAGGAGTTGGTTTCAAGAAACTGACTGGTCTCGCGCTCCCAATTTAAATGTCATGGTAACGCGCAGAAAAGGATCAAGGAAAAGAGTGGGAAAATAAATAACAATCAAATGGTCTACACCGACCCGAAGTTCAGCGAAGCAGAAAGAGCACAAGAGAACAAGTTTGGATGGGACACTATATACCGTCATGAAGGTAATCGTGTCCACTCCAAAACTCGTGAAGAAGATTCCCAGAGTTGAACATCCCTGATACTCCAAATATCAATGGCACGGGAAAGTACACTTAAGGAAAAATACAGAATAAAATATTTATCAAAACCAATAAATCAGAAAATAAATAAAATAAAAAAAAATCAACCCGAAATTCAGGGTGCTCACATCCTACCCACCTTATAAAAATTTCGTCCTCGAAATGAAAATGTCCCTACTCCCTCTAGGTCAAACCCCCATAATCAAAGTCCCAGAACTTAAACAAATCATACCATCAAATAAAAGAACGGCACACAGGGTCATGGCATACGGTGGTATACTAGTCATGCTAACTGAATCGGTCATAGGGTATCAAACACACAAGCAAATCCAGGGTGCTAAACGAGAAAGATACAAAAATATCAAATCATCAAAACTGTAAGACAGTCTACCATCCCATGTGAAAACTGGTACATATCAAAAAAAAATAAAGAAAGGTAACCACCAATCATCTAAAAGGGTATAGAAAATCAAATTGAAAATTAAGGAATTAAAAATCACTTGCATTGAAATCCAATCACATTATATAATATAGAGAGCATTAGAGAGGGAAAACTAGCATCATGTGTATGGGGATATGTGAAATATATATGAAGAGTATAGGAGGATTTGGGTTCCAAAACAACAGTTATCAAGTTACACTAGTCATGGCATTTTGGTTAAACAATCTACAATACGCAACCTATTTAATCATAACATGCATGGCTAACCACATATATATATATATAATATAGAGACTTAGTCATGTATCTATATACGTTATAACATATATGCATAAACTCTATATATATTCTTATAGATATATAATCCTAACATAGAGGGGAAGGGTAAGGTTAAATGACAATATATAATATGTTAGAGTGTGTGTGTGTGTCCTTGTACAGGGTTATAGCTTAGTATTGAAAGGTTAAATCCAGTTTTAGTTCAACATTTACATATAAAATCTGAAAACAAGCTAACATTTAAACCATGGAAATATGAACATAATGCGGTCTCAGATTTTAGGATTTGAAACATCACAACCAATCTCGATGGTCCTAGTACATCCTAACATGATAGAAATGAAACCCTAACATACTATCCACACATTTATCTACGCATACAGTTTAATATTACACGTTAAATCCGAAATTTAACTAAACATAGAAATCAATGTAAAAATGTTAACATGTAACTAGTTTTCAAAATTTCGGAGAACTTGAACATTAAAACCCAACTCAATGTTTATCACAAACTAGCATGTAAGAATATGAAACTTAAATTTATATCCTACTTCCCACAAGGTAGCTCAATATTACATTTAAAAAATAAAACAGCAATTTGAACTAACATTTGGAAATTCAGCATTAAAGGTTAATATGTACACCGTCTTAAATTTGACAATTTTAAACACAAATTTTCAACCAAAAATTGTTTGAATTGAAACCCTACGTATAACATACAGGTGCAGTTATGTAGACAAAACTAATAACATGAAATTTATATTTAAATTATGAATTTAAACATGGAAAAGCAGAGAACCAGAAATATTGGTTATCAAAATTTGGACATCAACAACATACCAATATGTATCTAGATATGTGGGAAAATCAAGTGTAGCATGTATACGTGTTAGGCAAAGTGTCTGCTATATATATTCATATACATATTCTCATGTCCCAATAAAAAAAATTTATTTCTACATCAGGACCAACATTTAAATTCGTACCAAATTTACAGAGTAGGTGATTGACAAAATCAAGACAGTTCTATTATTATCTAACACAAGAAAAATAGCAAGAAAGAATAACGGTAAAATCTGTTTTGCTTATCTGTTTAAAGAAGGAACCGTTCTGAAATCCAGAGTTAAAATATCAAATCCAACATGAGGCCTTTAGCAAAATCATCGATTCATTGTATTATAAAAAACTCATAGCAAGAAATTTCACAAGGTTTATAAAACCAACTAAACTTACTCCTGAGTTAAATAATAGGAAACCAGGCAAAACAACAAATAATAAATTAAATTTTTTTTGAATGACTGTAACAAAAGTAGAGAAAACATGTTCAAAATTATTTAAGGTGCAATCCGATAATCATATGCGTTTATCCAAAATCATGGTACTCTAAATCCTCGTCATACTAGTAAGCAAGGCTACGATAATCACAGAGCCCTTGACTTATGCACATATCTCTAGAATCATGGTATTTAACATTTTCGCGGTGCCGTATGCTTGGCTGCGAAAACCTTAAATTCCCACACCCGAGAAACATATCCAGAGTCAGACTATATGTCCTCACCATGCTGGCTAATGTGACTATAGAAGACTAGATTCCATAACATAGATGACCTAGCCCATATAATTTCATCTTGCCAAAAATTAAATTAATCAATAATGAATACTCAAAATCAAATCGAATTTATTAACGAACATCAAAATTCAAAATGAACAAAATCCATCAAAATACAAACTCGAATGCAACAGCTATCATCAAAATTCAAAATTCGACAATCATCCATCAAAATTAATAAATACAAACGCAAATTCAACAATAATCCATAAAAATCAAATTTAACAACAAAAGTAAAATAAATTAAATCAAGGGAAAAAGAGAGTTTTCAAATCGAAGTTAAATAAGATTCTCCAGGGTCGTCCCAGGAATCTCTCAAGGGTTCCTAACTGTGATTGAGTATCTTCAAAATATATCCTATTTCTACTGCAGGCTGTAGTGGTACTCTAGTTTGAATACCACTACACTTTAGTCTCGACCTGCATGGGCCACCACTAAAAACGTGTCACGACCCGCACCCTAGAGTTAGGGCACGAGAACGTAACAACGCCCAGCCTACGCCGCAGTGTCGGCGGTAGAACGCTGTCCTAGGTCTCAATGCATCTAACAGTATAAGACTAAACAGTTTATACTCCCCGAATGGGGGTGACATAGCAGATACAGACTCAATCACATCTAAGGTAGAGCATGATAAGGATAGATAAAACATAAAATCCAAAAGAGATACAGGAGATAGAAGTCTAAGTGTCTAAGATACATGAACCCAGAAATACATCTCAAAACTCAAATAAAGATACAGTAATCCACAAAGTAAATACAACTCCAGACAAAATAAAATAACTACCTAAACAATCTCTAATGTGTCTCCTCTAGGCTAGCAGGCACCTCCAGGCTATCTGTAAAATTTATCAACAGGTCCAGTCAGGACTGGAGCGAGCACAATACATCTCAACAGTTCATCGCAGGTTAGAAAATATAATCATGCAGTAAAGTAAGATACAGGTACTGAAAGAAATACTGTATGTAAACAGAGAGAGAGGTGTAATAGAAATATCTACTATACATAGAGAACTAGCAGTGACTAGTGAGTCAGAGTACAATATGAATATGTAAATAGACTGGGATGATTCAATGAAGACACTACGGAATGATTCAATGAAGATACTACTGGTGTATTATTCACATATCCACTTCTACTCTCCCGTACCCCCAATCAATACACAAGGATCCAGCCAGGTTATGTTATGATACTATGTTCAGACCCCGAAGGTAATGGACCCCGAAGGTAATGGACCCCGAAGGTAATACATAGTAGACCCATAAATGGGATAGGGATTCCAGGATGACTCTGTGATCATAAGAGTATATGTCACAAGTGATCGAAGAATCAACGAAGCATAGTGATACGCCAAGTAAGTGAAATGCGCAAACATAGAGTACACGATGCTCCCTAAGGATAACATCTCAAGAAGGGATCCATATAGTACCAATCCGTGTGACCAACGTGACAGTACAAGTAAAGTAATCTACTGCAGGGAATAATTCTAAGCAAGATATGAAATGATCAGAGAATGTACTCGCCTTGGTAACCTGAACAGCTGATAAGTATAGGGAGGTCCCACTGAAGCCACAGAGTCCTATTTAAAGCAACACAGGTTACAAGGTGTTCAAGTCGTAATATATGAATCCCTACAGGCAATCTATATTATTCTAGGTTCTTCTAAGTCAAAAACAACTCTAGGTCGACTCCGGTCAATAATCTAGTCAAACTAAGTCAAGTGTTGACTTACAGTTGACTTTCGGTCAACTGGTCAACTCTGGTCAAACAGGGTAAATCTAATCTAATATAAAGTGTACTTCGTTATTTGTACGTCAAAACTTGAGACACGCAAATCGAGATAAGGAGATTATCGGTAAGGTTGATAATCTTATTATAGTGATCCACGTGTCCAACTTGTCAATTTCAGCGATGTAAGATCACTGGAATTGGCTGATCTCTGTTTCGTTGCATTAATCCCGAAATACGAACATTATATGAATAAATTATTAATTAATTATAAAAGGGTTAAACTCAGAGAAACTATCAACAAACATTGTCGGACGATGAAATAGACATCGCCAACGTGTCCAGAATGCTCAAATTAGCTAGGATAGCCTACCTAACGGTCCAATTTGGACACAAGGGCAAAAAGGTAATTTCGGGTCAAAACGGTGTCCGTGTCGGAGCCGTTTTGCACCGAAAACGTGCAAGAAACGAGTCTACAAAATATAACAAATTATATGTCCACGAAATCAGAATGTCGATACGAACCCAACGGTATCTCTAGAATTGGATTCCGTTGACCCGAACTCAATTTGGCCCGTTGACCAGAACTTGGAATTCCGGTTTGCACGGAAATGCGTGCCGGAGCCAAAGTTCTCAAAATTTAGCAAACTACCTGTCAACGAGTCCAGAATGATGATATGAACTCAACGGTATCTCCGGAATTGGATTCCGATGAGCCGATCTCAAAATGACCCGTTGACCCGGATATTGGTATCCGGCTTGCACCGAAATGCGTGCCAGACCCAATGTCCACCAAAACCTAGCAAATTATATGTCAACGAGTCCAGAATGACGATACGAACTCATCGGTACATCCGGAATTGGATTCCGATGAGCCGACGTCAAAAAGTCTCGTTGACCCAGAATGTGGGAACGGCTTTACACCGAAATGCGTGCCCGGGCCCACGTTCTCCAAATCTAACAAACTATATATAAAAACATGCCAGAACGATGCCACAAGTCTAATGGTGGTGTCATAAATGAAATTTGGAGTCCAGTGTTCAAAAATGGAATTTTACAAGTTGGAAATTACGAATTCGGACGACCAACTTTGGCATCGAATTCAACCAATCAAACAAGCTCACAATGAAATGAAACTGGAGGGATAGCAAGAGGGTTATACCAGCTTTGCATCGGAACTGGTAGCATGCCAAACGGAGCTGCGGTGGAGGAGATACAAGCTGACGAAGTTGGCTCCGTAAAACTGTCCAAATTTAATATAATTTAAACGGTCAACTTGGTGGCCGGTTTTCATGTATCAAACGATAAAATTAACGGACGAAAATTGACATGAGCGAAGTTGGATATACCGAGATTGTGACGGAGTGAAGAAATCGCAGATCTAATGGTCGGAACTCTGGGAAATCGTACGCGAAGTTGCTGCGACGGGGCGCCAAAACGAACTTTATTTCGCGCGCGTCACGACGGGACGTCGTTCAAAACACACGAATCGCCTATACGTCGTGCCGGGGAGCGAGGTGGCTAACCCAGGGGGGTCGCCGGAGTTCGTGGGCCACGGGGGAAGGCCATGGCCACGTCGGGCGTAGCCGACGATGATGCATCGGAGCTCACGCTCGCGCGCGCAAGGTGGTGCGCGGCTGTGTTCGCGCTCGCTGCCGCGGTGCTGCGTACACGCTGCTGCGGTGGCCGGCCCGGCCAGGCGACGGCGGGGGGCTGCGCGTCTCGACGTGGGTCGGGCGGCGGCGCACCCCGACGAGGGTGGAGGTGGTTCGAGTGGGAGTGGTGGTCGGAAATGAAGATGATGGTGGCGGTTGTGGCTTGTTCAATGGAGAGGAGGAAGATGGTGAGGAAATGGAGGAGAAAAGTGATGCTCGGGCTCGGCCAAGGTGGCCGGAGCCACGGCGGTGGTGGTGATTCAAGGGAGGAAGAAGGTCGGGCCGATGAGGTTGAGGTGTTGGTGGTGGCTGATGCATGGTTTTGTGGTGATGGTGTAATAAGCTGCTGTTGGTTTTGGAAAATTTGAAAGGGAGAGAGAGAGAAATAGATATAAGAGAGAGAGAGAAAAAGTGATTGCTTTTCCTAGGGATTAGGGCCGGCTCACATGAGAGGGGGAGGCTGTGAGAGTGTGAATGGGGAAAATTAATGGATGAGATTTGTTTGGGGAAACAAAAGGCTAGGATTTACTTAGAGGAAAATATCATTCCAATGGATTTAACCAATGGAAATTTCCTATTAAATAATAAAAAAAATAGATGAAAAGAGTACTTGATATTTTTGGACAATAAATATGAGGGTGTCCCGATGGAGGACAACATGGAGCTGGACTGGGCTCAGTGGAGCCGGATTGGGTTAAAATCGGACATGATGCAAAAATCGAATTAAAATTAGACGTTGATGATCATGTGTAAATAAGTAGCACATAGGGATTCCAATAAATGGGACACAAGTGGCGGACGGGTAGTAGGCTCAAAGTGGGCCATGTCCATAGTTGGGGCTGACAGGTTTTGGTCGACAGGGGACCCACAAATCAAGTTGGAAAATGAATGTGACGCCGTGGAGTGAAATAAAATCGGGTCACGTGTCGGGAAAGTTGTGCGAATCAAAAGAAGCTCAAAATGACGTGTCTGAGTGGGACACAAAGGTCTTGGGTGACGAGCATCTCGAGTAGATCATCAATGAGGAGTTGGTTTCAAGAAACTGACTTGTCTTGCGCTCCCAATTTAAATGTCATGGTAACGCGCTGAAAAGGATCAAGGAAAAGAGTAGGAAAATAAATAACAATCAAATGGTCTACACCGACCCGAAGTTCAGCGAAGCAGAAAGAGCACAAGAGAACAAGTTTGGATGGGACACTATATACCGTCATGAAGGTAATCGTGTCCACTCCAAAACTCGTAAAGAAGATTCCCAGAGTTGAACATCCCTGATACTCCAAATATCAATGGCACGGAAAAGTACACTTAAGGAAAAATACAGAATAAAATATTTATCAAAACCAATAAATCAGAAAATAAATAAAATAAAAAAAAATCAACCCAAAATTCAGGGTGCTCACATCATCTAAATGAAACATTTAACTAGTCATGAATAATCAAACATGTGGGATCATTGACAATTGAAAACATTAGTTTAAAAATAGGATTGAAATGGATTCAAGTTTTAGGAAAAACTAATTAACAATGTGTATCTGTCTCTTACTGTCGAAACCCAAACTGAACATCTAAATTCCCATTCCATACCATAAAACTCATTCTAATATGAAATTTGAACTAATTATGAGCTAGCAAACATGTAGGAGGAATCAAGACACTCAACATCAATTTGAATCAGATTTAACAGGGATTAAAGCCCCTAGAATTGAAAATTAAATGTGGTATCAGTCATGTCCAATCCACATATCTAATTCCCATTTTAAAATGCAAACTAAATTCAAATCTGTAAAATCAACCAATCAGGAACCAATACACATGTGGCTGAAACTAATATGTTAATTTATCATTGAGAAATCAGTTCAGGAATCAATTTAAATTCAGGAATAAAGAAGAACAGTAGTATCAGGAAGTTTCAGAGAATTAGGGAAAAATTCCCAAACTCGATTTGAAATATCAATCAATACTCGAATCAATAGGTTGGTAAACAAGTGTTATACGTGTACGTGTCTAGGTGGGTCCATTCGTGTCCAGGAAACTGGACACGAAGTGTCCAAACAGAACACAATACAGACACATGAACTGTGCACTAGTCAGTGTCGTGCACGCGTGCACGCGTGTCAAACACATGACACAGGCCACGTGGGGCCACGTGGTCGTGTACACGTATAGCCCACATGTAGGGCTACATGATCGACACCCTGCACCGTGTCCACGACACGCATATATTCGATACGGACTCCGTATTAGTGAACAAATGTGCGCGCATATGCAGCAGTGCGTGTCTAGTGTGCGTGTGATTTCTCCTCGTGTGGTGAACCATATGCTGCAAAATTTTGGAAGCATAGTATCAGTGATTGCCTCAACAACTCCACAAAATTTTGTGTCCCCATGTGTCCTACACAGTGAGTTATAGGACCCGAGATGCAGGACACTGCACGCTGTCCAGAATAGCAAGTTCGTGTCCCCGTGTGGACACGACACAGCACGAAAATCTTAGATCAATGACACGAAATCAAACACTACACCTAGCACTACAAATTCATTCAAACACATTTCAAAAATAATAATAAAAACACGAGTGTGGCATTTCATCAAACACCTACACTATACATTGACACGTGTCCGATACGGACACCAAACGGACACGAAACGACACAAATCCAATACCTACTGCTAGGGGACACCTAGGGATTCCTATCCATGCAAAGAAAAAAAAATTTAGTGGAGGGAATAGGGATTTACCTATATGTTCAATTTGCATAAAAAAGCTTCAAAAAGGGGGTTTCTCCTTGTTAGCCAAAACTCTCCAAATTGGTCCAAACCTGAGATTTCTCTCCATGAACGGCAAGTATACCTAAATTAGAACCTATTGCAATTTATTTGAGGGAAAAAGAGATAAAATAGAATTTCTATGAATTTCTAAAGTTGGGAAAATACCTCTTCCTTAAGCTTGTTCTTTCCTAAAAGAGGCTAGCCCTAAATGGAAGAGAGTATAAGTAGGGGTGGGGTTCCCAATGTGGCTGGCCATAGTGGGTTAGGGTTAGGGTTTAGTGATGGGCTATGGGCTTGGGCCTCTATGGGCTAAGTTGCTATTTAATGGTTTCAAATCATAAGTCATGGCTTATGACTAAAAGCCTTTCTATTCTAACTTGAGTTTAATGACTAACCATGAGTTAACTCTAGTCTAACTAGGGTTACATGACCTAACAAAGTCCAAACACATCTAGGGTTAGCTTCTAGGTTAGTCTACCCAGTCAACACTAGTCAAAGTCAACCTAGTCAACCATCATTCAAATAATTCCAGAATAAATCCTAAAAATTTCCATAAACTCAAATAAATTATAATAAATTCAAATAATCCTAAAAATGTCAAAAATATCCTAATCACATGGCTAGGCTCTAGGGTAGGCAGTCTCTACGGTTTCACCAGCAAAATACCAAAATCACAAGTCATGAATTTAATAGTTTAAAAATGATTAAAAATCACCAAAAATCATAATATGAAATAAATATCAATAAATAATAATTATAATTACAAAATTTTAAAATTACCCTCATCTGAAAAACTGGGTGTTACAATCCTACCCACCTTATAAAAATTTCGTCCTCGAAATTAAGATGATCGTACCCCCTTCTAGGTCAAGCATAGTCAAGGGTCAATCACTAGTCAATTTTCTCAATATCCTAGTACTTGGTCATCAGCTGGTCAACTTCTTAGGATTTTACCTATGCTAGCTATCTAGGTATTGGCAACTAGAATTTAGCAAAAAGGAAAACTCTATAATAGACTAACTCTTAACCTTTCAAATCCTATCAAGTCATCCATAACTAAATACCCACAAACTAAGCACACCAATCACAAATACCACATATACATAAGCTCAAGAACAACAACCCATCACATATATCCTAAGTATATCATCTGCAATCTATATGTATATAGGCCTCTCAGTCTTGGGTGAACTACAACTATACTCAAGGACAGGCTCTGGTCACTGGGTGCCTCACTGGAAGGATAAAAAATAATAAATAATCATCAAGGTTGTATGGCATACTAACATCCTATATGTGTAAACTGGTTGGTGTTATAGATAACATGAGAATTATCTGCAATGGGTTACTATTCTAGCACTAATGCTAGCTATCACCTCTAGGGTACAGACACTCTACAAGTCACCATATCATTATACTATGAAGGTACTACCTATGAATAAGCCCTACAAAACTAAAATATCCCTACTCCTAAGATATTTACAACAACAGAAGGGTATGATGTTTAAAACCTTCAAGATATAATCTGTTAATCATATGTGTCTGTCCACAATCATGTTGTCCAGAGTCTTCATTATGCTAGTGAGCAAGGCTACGATAATCACAGAGTCCTTGACTAAGGTATGTATCCCTAGGTTCATGGTATTTAAAATTTTTGTATTGCCGCATGCGACGGCAAAAACCTTAAATTCCCATACCCGAGAAATACATCCAAAATCTGACTACATGTTCTCACTATACCAACTAACACGGCTATCGAAGATTCTAGATCCCATGATTTTGGTGACCTAGCCCATATGATTTTTCTCAGAAGAAAAAACAAACATAACTAAAGAGCAACAAGACAAAATTTATCAATCAACAAGGAACAGATGGAATCGGATTTCAAGGTAGTTATAAAAGACAATTGCGGAAATGGGATCGACAAGAACGGAACTTACAGCAAGATCTACAATGGTCTGTGCATCATCGACTGTCCTGACGATAGCTCGCCCCTGCTGGTTTCCTCTGGTCTGCTGCTGATGCTGCATGAACCGCTGCTGCTGAGAGAAATTGGGAATGACGGGAGAAAGTCTCTGTACAGACAGAGGTGCACCTCCAATGTAGCGAAAACGCCAACCTAAGTCGGCACAACAGGAGCTGCGGTCTCGAGGCCCTGATGAACAGGACGAGAGGTGGCCAGCCTCTCGATAGTATCCCCCAAACCGAAGCGATGAGATCATGTCTCAATGACCATCATGAAGACAGATCAAACAAGAAACAATTTTTGAGAATGAAGCAAAAATTCAAAGGAGGACAGTTTATATTCAAGGGAAAACAACAAGCAGCAAATTTAGATAAAAGGGATCTGATAAGGAGTTTTTCCTAATGTGATTGAATACCTTCAAAATATCCTAATCCTACTGCAGGCTGTAGAGATATTCTAGTTCGAATACCACTACATAAACTAGACCTGCATGGGCCACCACTAAAAATGTGTCACGACCCGCACCCACTGTAAGGGTACGAGAACGTAAAAACGCCCAACCTACGCCGCAGTATCGGCTGTAGAACGCTGTCCTAGGTCACAACATCTAACAATATAAGGTGATACACAGTTATACTCCCCGAATGGGTGTGACATAACAGAATACAATCTCAATCACATCTAAGGTGGAATACGGTAAAGATAGATAGATATGAACAGGAGGAATCCACAGAGGTATAATCCAGATAAAAACTAAGTGTCTATGATACATCTCCACAAACATCCAAAAGAAACAACTCCCAATATATACAATAATGTATCAATGAGAAAGACAAGTAAAAGTATAAGCTATCTATACTAACAAGGTGTATCATTCTCAGTAGCTGCCTGAACCTCCCCAGGGGTCCAGGTCGCGAGTGTCATCTAGGCAAGCTCCATGTAAGGGGTGCAGGGTTCCTCATCATCCTCTGTAAAATTTTCAACAGGTCCAGTCAGGACGGGAGCGAGCACAAAACATCTCACGCAGATCATAACAGGTTAGAAAATATAACGTACAATAAAGTAAGATACATGAAACGCTGAAAGAAGAATGTATATGAAAAACAGCAGAGATTTGATAATAGAAAATATCTATATATGATAAGTAAGACTGTAAGCTACATATGATTTAGAGTACAATATGGTTATGTAAACGGTCTAGGACAATGCAATGGTAACTCCATTGTACGTGAGTGTACAATAGACATATACAATAGTTATACAATATTGTACAATAGGATTTGATTACATAACCAATTCTACTCTCCCTCCCTAAATCAATATATAAGGATCTACTCCAGTTACGTTATCTTGTACAATAGTGTACAATGTTATACAATAGATGTACAATATTATACAATAGTTGTACAATGGCTTGTACAATGGCTCAATGTGATAATGAGAGTACAATATGCACAATGAGTGTACAATGATAAAGGTATTCAATAAATACAATATGTTAGTGAAACGCACATCACAATATGTATTTAGTGAACACAAGGAGATAACATCGCAAAAGAAGATCCATATAGTACCAATCCGTGTTACCAACGTGTCAGCATCAAGTAAATTAATCTATGGCAAGAATAGACGTTCTAGCAAGTATGAAACGGTCAGAGAATGTACTCGCCTGGTATCTGAATATCTGAAGTAAATATACTGTTCGAGATGAGGTACCTGACTCCTAGTTAGAGCAACACAAGTCAAGATGTATACAGGGGATGATAAATGTAATCTACAATGCATCTACATGCTGTCTAGGTCAAACTAGACCAAAGTCAACTCTCGGTCAACTCTAGTCAACTAGACTAGTCAAACTAGGTCAAGTCCTAGCCCAACAAGTCTAACAAGTCTCATTAGGCCTAACCAAGCCTAGTCTAGCAATCACACACTAATCACAAGGCTATACAAACCAAACACAAGCACATATCAAGGCACATCCTATTTATGCATATTCAACATTATATATATATAAAAAGAGGAAGGAACTAACATGTAAGCTAGGTATGTGTGAACATGGATGTGTACATGAAAAGATAATTCAATACTAGGCCCTATATCTTTGTACCCACATATATACATATCTATATACACATATATGTATATATAACTATAGGAAATCTCTATTTACCACATTAACACATTTAGCCATGTATAGTATATATATATATAGAGAGAGAGATAGAGAAAAGCATGTAATGTGTTCATGTGTGTTAGTGAGAGTGTACAAGAGTGTCCATAGGAGGGCGTGAGAGTGTATGGGTAAAACAGTGTGTCAAGAATGGCAGTTAGCAAAATAGGATTACAAAACAGTGTACTAATGTGAACTGTGTGTGTGAGTGTCAATAGAATATAGAGTGTGTGTTAGAGTGTGCTACAGGGTATGTGAACCTGTGCGTAGTGTCCCAGTGAGGGGAAAAATTAGAACAGTGTGTGTGTGTCTATGTTTCAGGAAACAGAGAATGGGGTAAATTCATGTGTGTATGTGTATTCATGTGAGGGAGTGTCATGTGAGGATGTGTGTAGTTGTATTGAACTGAAATCAGAAAAAAGGGAAAACAGTGAACCAAAACTCAGATATATGCAATGAAGTCCAGTTTTGTATGCTTAGTTAGCTAAGAGGCTAGTTAACATAAAGTAGGCTAGTGTAAGGGTGTGTGTTACATGAGAGCAAGATAGGAAAATAGGAAAACAGTGTAGTGATATATCGTGTTGTGCAACAAGTGTCAATGTGTTAAAACATATGAAACAGTGTGGAAAAAAGGCATGATAGGGTAGTGTTAAACTGGAAACACATTGACAGCTCATTTGAATCAAAATCAGTGAGCTAACATGGAACTTGTGAGTGATAGTGTTAAAGAGAAATCAATTTTCAGCTAGGAAGGGAATGGAAATGAACTCAGTTCTCAGGTTTGATGAGTTCTAACCAAAAGACAGTTCCATATGTGAATTAAAATCTCAGGTATTGGAATCAAAACTCAAATTTGGTTTAAGGAAAAGAAACTGATTCTCAGGAATTGAGAATTCCTGGAAATAAAAAAAAACAGTGAATGGTGATCCCAATCCTACATTTGAATTCAACAATGAACACAACTAATACAAGTAGGAGAATCACATTAAATGCTCATTCGATTTAGTTTTAAAAAAAAGAAAGGAAAACAAATTCTTTTTTTTGAGAATTGAACAATCATTCAATTGAAGTAACAGTCAATATAGCCATTCGAAAGCCAATACATTGTCCAAAATCCCATTTCCATATCAAAAGCCTAATCTAAATGAAACATTGAACTAGTCATGAATAATCAAACATGTGGGATCATTGACAATTGAAAACATTAGTTTAAAAATAGGATTGAAATGGATTCAAGTTTTAGGATAAACTAATTAACAATGTGTATCAGTCTCTTACTGTCGAAACCCAAACTGAACATCTAAATTCCCATTCCATACCATAAAACTCATTCTAATATGAAATTTGAACTAATTATGAACTAGCAAACATGTAGGAGGAATCAAGACACTCAACATCAATTTGAATCAGATTTAACAGGGATTAAGGCCCCTAGAATTGAAAGTTAAATGTGGTATCAGTCATGTCCAATCCACATATCCAATTCCCATTTTGAAATACAAACTAAATTCAAATCTATAAAATCAACCAATCAGGAACCAATGCACATGTGGCTGAAACTAACATATCAATTTATCATTAAGAAATCAGTTCAGGAATCAATTTAAATTCAGGAATAAAGAAGAACAGTAGTATCAAGAAGTTTCAGAGAATTAGGGAAAAATTCCCAAACTCAATTTGAAATATCAATCAATACTCGAATCAATAGGTTGGTAAACAAGTGTTATACGAGTACGTGTCTAGGTGGGTCCATTCGTGTCCAATAAACTGGACACGAAGTGTCCAAACAGAACACAACACAGACACATGAACTGTGTACTAGTCAGTGTCGTGTACGCGTGCACGTGTGTCAAACACATGACACAGGCCACGTGGGGCCACGTGGTCGTGTACATGTGTAGCCCACATGTAGGGCTACACGATCGATACCCTGCACCATGTCCACGACACGCAAATATTCGATACGGACACCGTATTAGTGAACAAATGTGCGCGCGTGTGCAGCAGTACGTGTCCAGTGCGCGTGCGATTTCTCCTCGTGTGGTGAACCATATGCTTCCAAATTTTGGAAGCATAGTGTCAGTGATTACCTCAACAACTCCACAAAATTTTGTGTCCCCACGTGTCCTACACAGTGAGTTATAGGACCCGAGATGCAGGACATTGTACGCTGTCCAGAACAGCAAGTTCGTGTCCCCGTGTGGACACGACACAGCACAAAAATCATAGATCAATGACATGATATCAAACACTACACCTAGCACTACAAATTCATTCAAACACATTTCAAAAATAATAATAAAAACACGAGTGTGGCATTTCATCAAACACCTACACTACACATTGACACGTGTCCCATACGGACACCAAACGGACACAAAACGACACAAATCCAATACCTACTGCTAGGGGACACCTAGGGCTTCCTATCCATGCAAAGAAAACAAAATTTGGTGGAGAGAATAGGAATTTACCTATATGTTCAATTTACATGAAAAAGCTTCAAAAAGGGGGTTTCTCCTTGTTAGCCAAAACTCTCCAAATTGGTCCAAACCTGAGATTTCTCTCCATGAACGGCAAGTATACCTAAATTAGAACCTATTGCAATTTGTTTGAGGGAAAAAGGAGATAAAATAGAATTTCTATGAATTTCTAAAGTTGGGAAAATACCTCTTCCTTAAGCTTGTTCTTTCCTAAAAGAGGCTAGCCCTAAATGGAAGAGAGTATAAATATCGGTGGGGTTCCCAATGTGGCTGGCCATAGTGGGTTAGGGTTAGGGTTTAGTGATGGGCTATGGGCTTGGGCCTCTATGGGCTAAGTTGCTAATTAATGGTTTCAAATCATAAGTCATGGCTTATGACTAAAAGCCTTTCTATTCTAACTTGAGTTTAATGACTAACCATAAGTTAACTCTAGTCTAACTAGGGTTACATGACCTAACCAAGTCCAAGCACATCTAGGGTTAGCTTCTAGGTTAGTCTATCCAGTCAACACTAGTCAAAGTCAACCTAGTCAACCATCATTAAAATAATTCTAGAATAAATCCTAAAAATTCTCATAAACTCAAATAATTTATAATAAATTCAAATAATCCTAAAAATATCAAAAATACCTAATCATATGGCTAGGCTCTAGGGTAGGCAGTCTCTATGGTTTTACTAGCAAAATACCAAAATCACAAGTCATAAATTTAATAGTTTAAAAATGATTAAAAATCACCAAAAAGCATAATATGAAATAAATATCAATAAATAATAATTATAATTACAAAATTTCAAAATTACCCTCATCTGGAAAATTGGGTGTTACAAGTCCTTCCTGCCTTCGGGTGTTATTGCGATCACAACAAAATGTCGCAAACCCCGTTGGATGGCATAGACCATCGCTGGAAGCAGAGCAAGTGGGCGTACAAAGGCCAGCTTTACAGCCGGAAGTATCATACCCCGGCTGATTCTCTCAATACACCCTGAACTACCAGGGACTACGCAGTCACGAAGCGGCCAGCACCGCCTTTTATGACATCTTGAACTCGACTTGTCTAAAAAAATAATAAATCAGGGAATTTCTCTCAGGATCATCACTATCTTCGGCATCCGCAGCTCCGTGATCTGTCATCAGTTGATCTATTTCAGAGATCATCAAGGGCTTGCGAGACGAGAAGGAGACTGGGCCATTCCCCCCTTCTCTGGTGAAAACATAGTTGGTCCAGGCCCTCATATACGGGAGGGACCCCTCGGTCTTACCCTTCTTCACAATCTGGTGACAAATAAAAAAGTGACAGAGTAACTCTTTGTGCACCTCTGTCATATCAGGGTTCTCCTTCTCCAAATCTAAGATCTCTGCATCACTGGAGACGTATTCTGTATATGGCTCCGTCCCCTAGGGAAGTTTGGATACTGCCTGCATCTCGTGAAGAGCTAAACCCATCTTTCCGCCCGGAGTGAAGAAGGTGCACGTATGATGGTTGTACAGCTCTGCCAAGGAGACAAACATCGGCCAGTTAACCTTAATACCATATTGGATGGCCCTAACAGCATAAAGAAGATCGGCAGCTTTTAGGGTGGCCTCGTAAGTCGAGAGCACCCATCCAGTAAGGTTACTCCAGAACGGAACAGAATGCCTCCAGCCTTCCATCTGTATCTTTTCTCCCGGATATGACTCCTTCTTCGACAGCATCAAGTTGCAGAGAGTCTTAGCAGCATAAGTATGAAGATCAGTCAGGACATCGTTCAGTATAATACCCGGTTGTAGCCCCCTCATGGAGTAGGACGTAGAACCCTTGACACACTTGAACGTGTCCTTCTTCCGGTCACCAGAGTCGAACTGGATCCTGCCAGAAATAACCCCAGGCAGTTCAGGAGTCAGGTCCTATTTTATTTACCTCTGCACAGCCAGATCAGCGAACGCTGACAGAGGGTATTGGCGCTTCATCGATGGCAGCCCTATTCTTTGGTTATTTAACGTAACTACCAAGGGATCTTCCAGACATATCGTCGCGTCATCCTCGAATCCTATGCTATCACCGAATAGGAAGTTCGACTTCTTCCAATGGCGTGACCCTCCGAGCTTCTCATTATTAATCATCTGCTTCAAAAGGTTTTGTCCTGTTTAATTATGGCGATCGTCCATTCCGTATGTTGGTCATGACTGATCTTGACCTGAACATTGCTGACCATGTTGGTTATAAGGCTTATGACGAGAACGTGGCAAGCAGAACCGAAAGGGATATCGCCAAGCTCCGGGACAAACATATTTACTACAAGGACAGAAGAGAAAGTTAGACTCAGAATCCGCAAGAAAAACTAAGTGCTGAAGGGCTCTTATGCGCCTAAAGGACTATGTGCCCAAGACAAACATGTGGACACATAACGTATAGCAGTACATGGGCGCATAACATGCCACAGTATATGGGCGCATAACATGGCAATATGTGGGAGCATAGTATACCACAGTGTTGGTGCATAACTTTTGTGGGCGCATAATAATGCTCACAGAAGTACGTTGCCTTAGGCGCAAGCGCCCAGGCAGAAGAAAAGTCTGAGCGTCATAAATTAACGCTCGAGACTTTATTTTTGAGGCGTGGCCTCATCCAGAATTAGGTCTTGGACTGGTGAGGATGCTGCCGCAGGAGGAGAGCCACTCGGTGTAGCCCCCTTGTCCTTCGCAGATCTCTTGGCGACCTTGGGAGACATGGTTCTTAAAGAAAGAAGATGAAGAGTCTTTTTGAAAGTTCTAAGAGAGAAGAATAATAAACTTTCTCTCTCCTTCGGAGCCTATTTATAGGCACAGGCCACTTCATATGTGCCTATACGCCCATTGTGCGCTATATACCCACCATAGCATATGCGCCCACGTGAAGATCCAGCCTTTTGTACACTATGCGGCTGCCACTTGCTGACGTGGATAACTGTAACACCCAGTTTTCCAGATGAGGGTAAATTTGAAATTTTGTAATTATAATTATTATTTATTGATATTTATTTCATATTATGATTTTTGGTGATTGTTAATCATTTTTAAACTATTTTAAATCATGACTTATGATTTTGTATTTTGCTAGTGTAACCCTAGAGATACTGATATAGAGCCTGGCCATGTGATTAGGGTATTTCATTTATCATTTTTAGCTTGAGGGTATTCTTGTCATTTTTGGGTTTATTTTATTTTAATATTATTTATTTGAATTTATGGGAATTTTTAGGAATTATTTTGGATGATGGTTGACTAGGTTGACTTTGACTAGCATTGACTTTGGTAGACTAGTCCAGAAGCTAACCCTAGTTGTGACTGCCTTGGTTAGGTTAAGTAACCCTAGTCTAACTAAAGTTAACCCATGATTTAGTCTTTTAGACTCGAGTTAGAATAGAGAGGGTTAAGTCATAAGCCATGACTTATGGTTTTGAAACCATTAATTAGCAACTTAGCCCATAGAAGCCCATAGCCCATACCATGGAACCCTAACCCTAACTTCCTTACTTGGCTGGCCAGCCCACCTAGGGATTCCCACCCTATAAATAATCACTTCCATTAGGTTAGCCTCCTTTAGAAAGTTCACATTTGGAAAGAGAGGTATGCTCCATCTTTAGAAATTCATAGAAAATCTAATTTAATTCCTTTTTCCCTCAAACTAATTTCAATAGGTTCTAATTTAGGTATTCTTGCTGTGTGTGTGATTTATTTTCAGTTTGTTAATAATTTGGTGAAGTTTGGCCATCAAGAGAAACACCCCTCTTTGGAGCTTTTGAGGAGCTTTTGGCACCTATAGGTAACTCCTTCAAAACTTATTGAAATTGTTGTTATTATTGTATATTAGCCTAGATCTAGGTGTCCCCTAGCTAACCCTAGATTTCTGTAGGATTTTGTGTCCAATTCG
Source organism: Iris pallida (assembly GCA_029216955.1). Taxonomy (NCBI): domain Eukaryota; kingdom Viridiplantae; phylum Streptophyta; class Magnoliopsida; order Asparagales; family Iridaceae; genus Iris; species Iris pallida. The sequence continues at coordinate 2,000,952 of JANAVB010021200.1, forward strand.
TGTCCTATTTGGACACGTATTAGTCCTTACATGAATGTGTTTGATGAAATGCCCCAAAGGGGATTTCGATCTGTTTTTAGGAAAGTATTTGAATAAAAATTATTGTTTTTGCGTAGCTTATGGATTTCTGTTAGATTGAGCTTAAATTAGTATCGTGTCGTGTCGGGATCTGGACACGAACACGTGCGTTCCAGCCACGCAGATTTGTCCTGCTACTCGGGGGCAAATTCTCCTTGGACACGGCAACTCGACATGAACCACTTGACACGTGGGAGGGGGCAGTCACTGACAAGGCCCTCCCCAAGTCTCATGTATCCTCGTGTCGTGTCGAGCGTGCACGAGCTCGTGCACTGGTTTTGTACTGACACTGTACACGGGATTTAGGGCCACTGATACGGCCCTAGAACTTTGGACACGACACACTAGGACCCAAATCAGGGTGACACAAACCTAGGTGAACACTAGGCGAACCCACAGACATGAGTACGAGATGCGTGTCCCTCTGTGTCGTGAGCACGAGGATCGGTCCTCGCCGTACGACACTGCTGTATCAGTTCAGTGTTTTGGAGTATTTAAATTATTTGGACACATTTGTGTCCTGTTTGTGGACACGAATGTCATTTCCTAGACACATGTCATATGGAGAACATATCTATACACCTGTTTGTGAATTTTGAATGGTAAAAATAATTAGGTTTCGAAATGGAAATTTTATGTATCAGTGTATGAACACTGTTCTCAGTTTTAAATGAACCCTTACTGTTTGTTAACTGATTTTAATGATGTTCATGGTTAATTAGGTTTACATATATGTGTCAGGGTTGGTAATTATGTTGGTGTGTAGTTGTGTGATCAATGAGTTCGAATTTGGTTTTTAGGTATGCTAACTATTGGTTTATTAAGCACTGTCACTTGATCCTTGAACTGTCAACCTGAGAATTGTTTTCCCATTTTCAAAACTGAGATTTAGTTCTTGTAAACTGTCAATGTTTTCCAGATTTTCCCTCACTGTTTGACACTGTCCTATATATTTCCTGTACACAGTCACACACACACACATGATTCAATACATGTCACTGTATTCACACTGATTTGTTTCCTACACACATTGCTCACTGTCCAATATGAATTATGTAGAGTGGTATCAGTTTTCACTCACGCACAAACCTAGGTTACATTCAAATCTGAGACCCTGAGATACACTGGACACTGTACACAAGCCTGGGTTTACCAGGACTGAGATTTACCTATGTTTACCAAACCTGAGACCCCATGACCATTTCACTATCTAATTCAATTTGTGCAACCTGAAAACCCATATGTAAACTGGAATTCCAATACACTGTCAACCTGAGAACTCAAATGAAGAATGTGATTTCCCATTTTGTAATAACTGAGAATGAGTTAGACTTAAAACTGAGTTTTAGGTTAATATAAAAACTGAAATGGTTCTGTTAACAAGTTCCTGAGATTACACACTCTCACCTATGCCTACACATTCCTATCTGTCCCACGGTTCAGCCATATATACACACACACACTGAACACAGGGTTCACATTGTTCCTGTCTTTGGGATTCCTGTATAGACACACACATGTTTTCAGTCACTGACACATATGCAAGCATATACACATATTCCCTTCACTGATTACCTGTGTTACTTCATTGCTTGCAAATAGGTTGATTTCCAGAGTTCACTCTAATATGCCCACTGTTTTGTACTCCCTGTTTTCAGGATATCTTGACACACACACACTCTATGTGACACTCTCTTGTCACTCACACACACACACATGTTCTCTTGACACTCTCACTTATACATACACATGTCTCTTGTATTCACACACACACACTTGAACACATTTATATGCCTTTTCTATTATCCTATGTGTAAGCATGAATATATAGGTATCCTATATATTATAATATGTGTGTGCACTATTATATATATATTATATATATATATGTATGTGTGGTATACATATAGGTAGCCTATATGTATATGTATATATATATATATATATATATATATATATATATATATATATAATGTGATTTCCATGTGTAGGCCTAGATGCAGTATAGGTTGTGTGATGTTGGATTTGACTTTATGTTGTAATAGACTAGTATAGACTTGTTAGATTAGTATGGGCTAGTTTGGACCTAGTATAGCCTAGTTAGACTAGTATAGCCTTGTTTAACCTAGAATAGTTTGGTTAGACCATAGCTTGACCTAGTTTGACTTCTAGGGTTGACCAGAGTTGACCAAGAGTTGACTTGGCCTAGATTGACCTAGATTCATATAGAATGCATTAAATTGCATCTTGTTATCATTTTAGACTTGTTGTGATTTGTGCTGTTCTGATTAGGATCCAGACACCTCTCCTCAGACAGTACATTTCTCTCGGACACTCAGATAGCAGGCAAGTACATTCTCTGATCATTTCATATCCTGTTTAGAATTATTTTTCTGCTTTAAATTACTTTACTTGATACTGTCACGTTGGTCACACAGATTAGTACTATATGGATCCCTTTTTGAGATGTTATTCCCTTAGGGAGCATCGGATACTACATGTTCTGTGCGTTTCACTTACATGGTGTATCACTATGCTTCATGGTTCATTGATCACTTGTGACATGTACTCTCATGATCACAGAGTCTCCTTGAATCTCCCATTTATGGGCATTCCCAGAATCACCCATTTATGGGCCTACCATGTATCACCCCTTGTGGGCCATTGCATGGAATCATAACATAACCTGGCTGGATCCTTGTGTATTGATTGGGGGTACGGGGGAGTAGAAGTAGAGATGTGAATAATATCCAAGTAGTGTAGCATCAGAATCTTTTTCGTAGTATAGTATCAGAATCTCCTATGCCATTCATATGTCTATATTGTACTCTGACTCACTAGCCACTGTTAGTTCTCTATTTATAGTAGATATTTCTATTACAGTTCTCTCTCTGTTTACATACTGTATTTCTTTCAGTTTCTGTATCTTACTTTACTGTATGATTATATTTTCTAACCTGCTATGATCTGTTGAGATGTATTGTGCTCGCTCATGTCCTGACTGGACCTGTTGAAAATATTACAGAGGACGAGGAGGAGGCCTGTGTGGATACTTTCTATGGGACAGCCCTAGACGACACTTGTGAGCTGGACTCTCAGGAGGACCCAGCTCTAGCTGATGACATTATCCTACTGCCTAGACTAGTTTAGTTAGGCTTTATCTTACTTATGTTGTCTTGGGACTAGCTTAGTTAGGCTTTATTTATGTTCTTGAGATCTGGATTGTATATATTCTTTCATACTCTGTAGTTGAGACCTTGTATTCTGGATGTTTGCTGAGATGTTATCTTCGACTCTTCTGATCATCTGTATTTCATTTGAGTTCTATATCATATCGTGCTTCTTCTTTCTTAGTTGTGATTGAGTTTACATTCTGCTATGTCGCCCCCATTCGGGGAGTATAAACTACTTAGCATTATATTGTTAGATGTTGTGACCTAGGACAGCGTTCTACCGCCGACACTGCGGCGTAGGCTGGACGTGCCCACTTCTCGTGCCCTTACTCTAGGGTGCGGGTCGTGACAATAACGTATGAAGGATGGACCTCTTCAAATTCCACCCTGATGAATCTGTCAGTTCAGATTTTTGAGGAAGATCTCAATAGTCGTCTCTTTGATAGGCTGGCCAAATGCTATGCGCCCAAAGAGAGAGCCGTGTTATGCACCCACTACATCACGAGAAGACGGTCCATACTTCTTTCAAAGTATTTCGAACTCGTTCAAGTATCGAAAACTTTGAAGGGGGTCTTATAGAAGCATGAAAATTTTAGCAATAAAGCCTTATATGCCCAAGCCAATGAGAACATATGCACCCAAGCCAATAAGGACATATGCGCCCAAGTCATCCGGTGAAGCTCTATGCGCCCAAGTCATTCTGTGAAGCTCTGTGCGCCCAAGACAAGCACCCCAGAAGGAGGACGCATAGCCTGAAATAGGGCTATGTGCCCAAGTCTGACTCGGTCAAAGCCATGATCAAAATGTGTACCGAAACGTATAGTCACGTCAGTCTCCACGAGCAGTCATGCACCGAAGCATGCGGCCACGTCAATGCCACGACCAACCCACGATCTCGCAGCCTGCATGTGCCTTCACCCTATGCGCCCAAGGTAGGACTATGCGCCCACATAAAAACCAGTGTGTTTCCTCATGTGGGTGCATAACATCATTCCAGCTCAGAAACTACTATAAAAAGGGGTCTCATCCCTCTTCAAAGGACAGAACGGAGAGCATTTTAAGAGCCAAATTGCTGCACTTCTTGCCAGTGAGCCGAGAGTTTGCAATTTTCTTGGGTTTTCTCCTACTTTTATAATCGGAGTGTCAACGGAGTAAAGGAGCAACTGCCGCTCGATCTCCATCGTTCCATTCCCCAGAATTCTTTTTTTTGTACTCGGGATCCTCAGCGCAGGATCTCTCAGACATACTCGATTTGTGGTGCCTTATGCCAATAAAGAAAAGAAGTGTTTCTTCTTCTTTTTGTGTGTATCCACAAGTAGGGTCTAATTTCTTGGCATTGATTTGATTGTCTCTGCCAAGAGAAGTAGACTTTCTACTCAGAAGCGTTCTCGTATTAACTAGCACAAGGGCACAATCGGATGCATTTTCCACCAAGTCCAGGACTGGAGAAGGATAAAGAGTGGCCATAGGGCGCTTTCCTTTATTCTGTGTATGGACAGTAATATGTAACTTCTCCACCAAGTTTAGAACTGGAAAGGAGTGAGGATTGGTCATGTGATGTTGTCCCTTATCTGGCGCCAGAACAGTGGTTGGCGTGTTCTACACTAATTTTAGAACTGGAGAGGAAGAGAGAGTAGCCTGTGGCGCTGTCCCTTGATTGGTGCCAGGGCCATGACCGACGCATTCTCTACCAATTTTAGAATTTGTAACGAGGAAGAAGTGCCATGTGGCGATGTCCCCTTATTGGCGCTAAGGTAGTGGTTGGAGCACCCTTTATCAATTTCAGAATTGGTGAGAAAGAGGAAGTGGCTACTGAGCTTTTCTCCAAGCTTGGTACAGAAGTCATGATTGGTGCACTGGAGTACTTCGGAGTCCAGATAGCACGTGCCATGTTCTTGGCAGCAACAGTGGTGGTACGCTTGGCACCTCCTGTGCCAATCATGGCTTCATAGGCAGTTTGGTCGACTTTTATGACCAAGGTCTTCTATGTAGTACCGACCGACGCAACATCGTATTGAGTTGTTACTTTATCGTCGGAGAAGAAAGTCGTCCCCAGTAGATTCGTCATTTTGTTTGCAAAAATAAAAGTTGTTTGACTAAAAACTAAGAGGAGTGTGTACAAGAGTACAAGTTGATTTCTAGAGAAGTACAACTATAGGAATCTGATCAAAAGACGATTACTTTATCCCTTAGACGATGCGATGTCGAAGAAGAAAGCCTTTGGAGAGTGCTGTAGTAAGTGCTCAGGAGATTATGATCATTAGTGATCTTTGATAAGTGATTTGGAACTCTATTTATAGAGTTCTGAAATAACTGTCAGCCAGTTATTTTGATTGGCGCAGATAGCCACTGGCGCGCCATCACCCTTCGCGCAAACGGTTAACTTAACTGTATGGGACGCATGGTATTCTATGAGAGAGATGCACGCCACATCATCTAACTACTTTGGATGATAACTGATTGATTAGCGCCAACTATTAAATGGCGCCAGGTGCTATCTGATGTTTAGTGCCAACTGCGAATGGCGTAAGGCAGATGTCAGTCATTATGACAAATCTGACACAATCTCCTCGAGCGTCGCACGTTCGGGATTCAAAACGGATTTTCCTCGACTGACGTGTTGTCAGTCATGATGACAATCATTTGGCTTCTCCAAAAAGACTACTACGTGTCTGCGAGTGCCATCTGATGCCAGCGCCATCTGATGCCAGGCGCCATCTGTTAACCAGCGCCATTTGATAGCTTCGGTCTTAGCGTCTTTTGTGAATAGCGCATGATAATATGTATATATTTTTTTGAGTTTCTACAATATCATATTCAAGAAAGATATAATCTGTGCCGAATGTGAAAAGAACAAGACATCTAGATCATCTTTCAAATCAATAAACGTTGTAAGTACCTCTAGACCACTACAATTATTACATATGGACTTATTTGGACCAAGTAGGGTCATCAGTCTTGGCGGTAAGCTGTATACTTACGTGATAGTTGATGATTATTCACGATATACTCGGGTTTACTTTTTTGCAAATAAAAATGAGCCCTTTTCTGAATTTGTGTCTTTTTGTAAAAAGGTATAAAATGATAAATGATTCATGATTATTCGCATACGAAGTGATTATGGAGGAGAATTTGATAACCATGACGTTAAAACTTACTGTGACTTAAATGGTTTATCACATGAATTCTCTTGCCCCAGAACTCTTCAACATAATAGCGTTGTGGAGAGGAAGAATAGAGCTCTTAGGGATATGGCCAGAGTTATGCTTAACCAGCATAATCTTCCAAAATATTTTTAGGCTGAAGCTGTTTATACAGCATGCCATGTTTTGAACAAAGTTCTTATTAGACCAATCTCTAAGAAGACTCCGTATGAATTATGGTTTAATAGAACTCCTAATATCAGCTATTTTAAGGTATTTGGTTGCAGATGTTTTATCTTGAACACTAAGGACAACTTGGGAAATTTTGATTAAAAAAAGCTGATGAGGGCATATTCATGGGGTATGTTACAAAAAGCAAAGAATATTCAATAAAAGATCACTTATGGTTGAAGAGTCGATACATATCACATTTGACGTGTTGAACAGTCAACGCAACAACGATAGTGACAATGAAGAAGAGAAAACTCCCTCAAATAGAACATCTGATGATACACCAGCCTCCTACCTGGAGAGTTTGTCGAAATGATTGCAGTTTACACCAAATCATCCGGAAGAACTGGTAATAGGAGATCTTCAAGAGGTGTAAGTACTCGCTCAAGCACAGGAGATATAGTTGCTGATATTGCATTTATTTCCAAAATAAAACCTAAGAATGTTTTAGAAGCGTTTAATGATGAATTTTGGATTTCTGCAATGCAAGAGGAACTAAACCAATTTGAACGGAATCAAGTTTGGGAACTAGTTCCCAAACCTAATAATCATCCGATCATTGGAACCAAGTGGGTGTTCTGAAATAAGTTAGATGAGAATGGTTCAGTCATACGTAACAAGGCACGTCTAGTAGCTCAAGACTATAATCAAAAAGAAGGTATTGACTATAATGAGATGTATGCTCCTATTGCTAGAGTAGAGTCCATTTATATGCTTTGTGCTTTTGCAAGTTTTTATTGTTTTAAACTTTTTCAAATGATGTCAAAAGTGCTTTTCTAAATGGTTTTATAAAAGAAGAAGTTTTTGTAAAACAACCCCCTGGCTTTAAAGATTTTAAAAATTCTTATCACGTATTCAAGCTTCGCAAGGCTCTCTACGGTCTCAAACAAGCACCTTGTGCATGGTATGAGCACCTTAGTTCCTTTTTGCTTGAACACGAATTTTCAAAAGGGAAGGTTGACTCTACTTTTTTCATAAAATCTTTAGATAAAAATATTTTATTAGTACAGATATATGTAGATAACATAATTTTTGGATCAACAAATAAGATGCTATGTAACGAGTTTGCTAAGTGTATGCAGAGTGAATTCGAAATGAGCATGATGGGAGAACTAACATTCTTCCTCGGGCTACAAATCAAACTGAACGACACTCCTATTGTAACTTCTACATAGCTTGATATAGATGAAAGTGGTACACTAACTGAAGTGCGTAAGTACAGAGGTATGATTGGTAGTTTACTATACCTAACTGCTAGTCGACCAAACATTATATTTTCAATATGCTTATGTGCTAGATATCAGACATGTCCTAACGAATCACATGTGAGCGCCGTTAAGTGTATCCTATTATACCTTAAAGGTACTTTAACGACTGGTCTTTGATATCCCAAAACCGATTTGTTTGACCTGATAGGTTACTCGGACACAAATTTTGTTGGACGCAAGGTTGATCGTAAAAGTACCAGTGGCACATGTCATTTTCTAGGAAAGTTATTAGTCTCCTAGTTTTCTAAGAAACAAAATTTTGTTGCATTATCAACAACCGAGGCTGAATATATAGCCGCAGGACGTTGTTGTACTTAAATTTTATGGATGAAACAAACTTTAGAAGACTATCAATTATCCTTTAACCATATTCCTATTTACTGTGATAACACTAGCTAAATAAATCTCACGAAGAATCATGTATGTCATTCTCGTACTAAACACATAGAAATTAGACATCACTTCCTTAAAGACCATATTTTACAGGGAGATATTAGTTAGAATTTGTTGACATTGAGCATCAATTAGCTGACATCTTCACTAAGCCCCTGGCTGAAGATCATTTTAACTTCATACGAAGAGAATTAGAAATTTTAGATGTTTAAGTGATATAATTAAATATTATTTTATTAAGATTTATAAATACATAGAAACAATTTTGGTTATAAGCCGAAAGGGCCCTTCTGTCATATAGGTATAAATAGCCGAAAGCGACACGGTATACTAGTCTTCGGACTACCACTAGCTGGGATCTGGCCCCTATAGCTAACCTGAAATATTCTATACGGTTTATGTATTTTAATTGATTAATATTAATTATTTTTCATCAACACAACTATTTCTAATTAATCTTTGCATTTATGTTAAAACTCATATCACTTTTTTCTAATTCTATCCTGATTACCCATGGATCGAACTCGGTCAGAGTTCTGGCCGAACTCGGTCTGGGTGAATCAGAACAGAAGCTGTATAGTCGGGTTCCCCTCAATTTTAACCCCTCAAATCATCATCTTCTTCACCAAACCAACTGAAAACCCTAACCCTAGCCTTCTATTTCTTCTTCCTCCAAGCTTCTCAAGCCCTAAGATCTTAGATTCAGAGCTTTCTCGAGGTTCTTTTCCACTATTTATCTTTAATTTCGGTATATTTCAACTATTTCCATCTTTGTAAATTCCAATGGCTTCCAAAATTCCTCAATCTTCCAAAAAGAATAAGAAAGTTGGTGAAGCTGAATCCTCTACTAGTCAAGAGGCAGCTTCATTTTCTTTGTTTAGTCCCATCATGCCAGACGGTGACTACTTTGATGATTTTATTTTTGTATCACAAAATGCATCCAATGAATGGTTTAGTGATTTTCATCAAAGAAAAATTTGTTCGAGATGTCCTATTAACTTTACCTTGTTTCTGACCACACCAATGTCTTTGAACACTTCGACTTACTTGATTTAGTTCAAACTCATTTTTTGATTTATTCAAATGTTATCCGCTTGTCTTATTGCAATCTTTTCATCACAAAGGGCACGATTAAATCAAAAGTTGGCGGAATTGACATCGAATTTGATGTTGATGATTTGGCACTCATGCTTCATATTTCCAATACTAGGGAAACATTATTTGATATCACCTTGGTGCAATTTCAAGTTGATACAACTTTCGACTCTTTTCGTGACTCCTTATGTGCACCTAACTCTCGTCCCCAAGGTACTCTTCGTCCTAGACATTTGAACAACTACTTCTATGATCTCCATAGGATGATATTTTCTGCTATCCTCCTAAAGAGTACTTTTACTGATGAGATTTCTTATATGGAACTTTCTGCTATCTATCATCTTTACTTCCATGTCACCTTCAGTTTGCCTAAGACTATCACCATCGCTATGGAAAAGTGTCGCAAGAAACTGCGACGTCTCCTTTATGTGATGTATCCGCCTATCATATTTCAGTTCTTTGGGGTTACTTAGGATGACTGTGCTCAGGATGCTCCTCCTACATATCTTCATGAGCATCACCGAGATGCTTCCATTCCTGCAATTCAAGCACCTCATCCTCCTCCAGTTGACCCATCAATCGATACTACACATCCTTCCCATCCTCCCGGTGGTGTTACCCTTGAGTCCCTTCAGGTTCTGATATTGGATCAGTTTCGAGCCATGGACTTTCGTACCATACTTCAGCTCCATGCAATATCCAACACCGTGAGAGATGTTTTCTATAGCTTTGCTCATAACCCTGGTGGTCCTATTCTCATGGTTCATGATCCTACAGTGCTTGGGTATCATATTGATGATCCAGAGGCTCAGCGATACTTTGACCCTACTACTGCCCGTTATGATCCCAACCGTTTTGTTGAGACCGGTCCTTCTAGGACGGCAGGTGCTGATGATGATAAGGATGAGGATGACGATTGAGGATGTTTTCTAGTGATTGAGTGTCACTAGTTATGCTTTAGTTTTTGTCCATTTTTATTTCTGCTATATATTAGTGATAAATGTTTCTTTCAAGCATTATCATTTTGAGTTTATTTAGCTGGCTTGTATGCATTTTCTCCTATTTCAGTTTATCTATTTCATCTTTATGGATTCTTTTTTGTTGAGTACTATTCTTAATATTCTGTCACTTTGCTAATGTGACAAAACAGGGGATAAAATGATACTTGATTTTTTGTTGATTATTATGCTGCTAACAAAGTTGCTTTAAATTTTTGTTGGAGTTTCTATTTCTAGACTTTTTAGATATTCAGCCTACTTGTTTTGTTACGCAGGAGTAACAGGACTTGCCATACTTTATGGGGGAGCAAGTACAGTATACAAATTAATATAGCATCGCTACTTCCGTACAGCAACAAGTCTTCTTCCGAACCAAGCTAAATAATTTCTAAGTATCAATCGTAGTTTTGTCAAATTATCAAAATGGGGAAGATTGTTAGCCCATATAACCATGGTCAAATCGAAATGACTTAAAACTCCGACCTTGATATAGAAAGAAACAGAAGATCGCAGATTTCAACTTAACCAGTATTTTTACTTTATTCTGTATTTTCTTTTTATTGAGTCTAAAAAATTGTGCATCGGGATCACTGGCAACTTGGAAGAATTTTCTGACCCAATTCATATTCCTTGACCCAAAACAATACCTAAACTTTTGTTTTTCCATAAACTCCATAAAACTAAAAATGACCTAAAATCAGCCTAACCGAACTTGGCTAAAGTTCTGTCCGAATTCAGCCTGAACTCGGTCCAGTCAAATCCCTCCTGGTCAACAGGTAATACCTATTCTTCTGGATCTACAACATTCAAAATTATGAACGTTAACCTTATCGAGTTTTATCCGAACTCTATCCTAGAAAAAACTATAAATAGAGAAGAATTTCGTATTTCTATTCACTCATTCATTCTTCATCTTTTCTATCTATTCTCAAGCCTTCCTATATACTAAAGAGCTTTAATCTTCCTATTTCCAAGACAACTCCTATTCTTCTAAGTGCAGGTGGTTTCTGATTAGGAGTATTTGAGTTGTACGAGCTTAGAGTATACATGCCTTCTTTCAGAAAGGTATAGAAATTTGATTGTGGGCTTCGGATAAAAACACGGCAGTGTTGAAGTTGGCGTGTTCTTTGGAGCAAAGCAAGCGGTGTAACCTCTATTACAAATAGTAGATTAATAGCGGGCAAGAGTTCTCGCGACTGGACTAGTCCTCTCAGAGGAAAACTAGTATAAACCTTGGTGTTTGTGTATTGCTTCATTGTCTTATTTACTTATTACTTTACTTCATTGCATTTAAGTATTTATATATAATTGCATTTACCTGTTTATTTTTTAATTGGGGAATATTTTTTGCTGTACTCTATTCACACCCCTCTAGAGGTGCATCCGATCCTACAATTGGTATCAGAGCACGGTTTCTCTCTAGTTGGATTTAATCTCCTTTGAGATATGGCATCATTATACACGAGAAATGGTGAAGGCCAATCTACAAATAGGCCATCCCTAATTGATGGCACAAACTACATGTATAGGAAAACACACATGAGCTTTTACCTCAAGTCTCTTGATTTTGATTTATGGTCGATTGTCATTTATGGTTACAAAAAACTGCTACCTATTGTGGTAGACGATGAACTAGTTGAAAAATCACATAACAAATATACCGACAATAAAAAGAAACAAGCAAGTTTTGATGCAAAAGCTATTAATGCTTTATTTTGTACTGTAGATAGAACTGAGTTTAACAGAGTATCAATATGTGTAACGTCTCACGAGGTTTAGAAATTTCTCGAGATTACTCATGAAGGTATGTCACAAGTGAAGGAGTCCAAAATCTTACGACTAACACAAGAGTATGGGACCTTCAAAATGAAGCCTAATGAGACTATTACAAATATGTTTACTCGATTCCTAAATATTGTTAATCCTCTATCTTCCCTTGGAAAAGAATACATAAATCATGAGAAAATTCAGAAGGTACTTCGAGGGCTAACCAAGAACTGGAATTCTAAAGCGACGGCCATTATTGAAGGGAATAATCTCATTAGAATGACTCTTAAAACCCTTACGGGAAAGCTTATGACACATGAGCTGGGCCTTAAAGATTTCGAAGACCCAACACCAAAAGAAAAGGTTATAGCATTCAAAGCTAACCACAAGACAGCCTTCGATGATGAAAGTAAGACAGATAGCTCAGACAATGAGCAGATGGCACTCATGACAAGGAATTTCTGAAGATTCCTCAAGTATGAGAAGTCAAGCAAGAAGAAGAAAGATTCCAGAGATAACGAAGAACTGATTTGCTTCAGCTGTAAGAGAATAGGTCACATTAAGAAAGATTATCCTGTCGTAAGAAAGGAAAGCAGGCATGATCAGTCAAGCAAGAGAAGGACTTCGACTAGAAACTATGCTAACACTAGCATCTGGTGTGAAAGTGAAGCTAGTGACTCTGAAAAAGAAGAGAAGTCTCGCAACACAGCAAATCTCTGCTTTATGGCTACAGATGCTAAGGTAATATCGAAACCTCTCTATGAAGAATTCAATTTGATGAATTGTCTGATGCCTTCACTGATCTGTTAGAATCAGAAGAAAATGATGGATTTGTATAAAAGTGCTAAGAAAGAGCTAAAATTTGTACAATCTGAGTTTTCTAAACAGTCTCATATACTAGAAGATATTATAAACTCTTCTAGTAATACGGATGAGGTTACTTCTTTAAAGCTGAGTCTACATGATGCTCTTGAAAAGTTTGAGAAAGATAATCAAGAAATGTAAAACTTAGCGATCTCTATGAACTAGAGAAAAAGAAGTACAATATTGATGCTCAGAGAATAGATGCACTCATGGCTAAGTACAATGAAGCCTGTGACGTCTATAAAAAGTTAGAGATTAAACAGGGCAAATGGGTTGTCAAACCTGTAGCTCAAGTGAACACAAGTCACAAGGCTAAGCACAAACACAACACGACCAACACTGCTAGAACTGCTAGAAGCCATGCATATATATATACCTTTTCACACAATAAGAAAACACAATTCTTTAAAAACACATATACATGATCTTTGAACTATACCTAGCACTAACACTTTTGCTACATGTCATAATTGTGGTATAAAAGGACACACCAATATAAGATTAGGAAGCTTGTAGACATGAATGTGTATGTTTGGGTTACAAAAGCTAACAAATCAGGACCCTCAAGAAAGTGGATACCAAAGGTTACATCTTTAACTTGTGTTGTAGGTGGACCTTCCTCCTTCCACTAAAAGCAAATGGATCCTCGATAGTGGTTGCTCTAGTCATATAATAGGTGATAACACATTGAATGCAACTTTATCGATGAACAAAGAAGGCTATGTCTCCTTTAGAATAACCTGAAAGGACATATAATTGGAATTGGTGACATAGGTACTTCTCCCTCACCTATTATTAAAAATATATGCTTAGTAACAGAGTTAAAACATAACCTGCTAAGTATTAGTCAATTGACTGATCATGGTTATGGAATTAATTTGTTAAAAATAAATGTTTTGTCTATGATAAAATTTCTGGATTAATTTCCTTTAAAGGAACAAGAGAGGACAATATATATGTATTTTATCTGTCAAAAAGTAATAACAATACAGGAAAGTGTATGTTCACAACTCAAGATGAAAGCTAGGTATAGCATATGCATCTTGGACATGCGAACATGGACACTATTGCAAGATTGTCCACAAAGAAACTGGTAAGAGGCTTACCTGATATCATATTCAAGAAAGATATAGTCTGTGCCGAATATGAAAAGAACAAGACATCTAGATCATCTTTCAAATCAATAAACGTTATAAGTACCTCTAGACCACTATAATTATTACATATGGACTTATTTGGACCAAGTAGAGTCGTCAGTCTTGGCGGTAAGCTGTATGCTTACGTGATAGTTGATGACTATTCACGGTAAACTTGGGTCTACTTTCTTGCAAATAAAATATGGCCTTTTCTAAATTTGTGTCTTTTTGTAAAAAGGTACAAAATGTGAAAGGATTCATGATTACTCGCATACGAAGTGATCATGGAGGAGAGTTTGATAACCATGACTTTAAAACTTACTATGACTCAAATAGTTTATTACATGAATTCTCTTGCCGAGAACTCCACAACAGAATGGCATTGTGGAAAGGGGATTCTCTATGGGACAGAGGGGATTCTCTACGGGACAGAGGGAATTCTCTTACCCCATAACTCCACCAGCAGCACCAGCGAGGCAGGGGACTGCTAGAGATTTTAAGAATCTCAAGTCCTTGGACTTCTACGGGACAGAGGAGATTCTCTACGTCGACGAGTGGCTAGAGAATGCTGAGCGGCTACTCCAGATCGCCCACGTTCCTGAGGACCTACAGGTCGAGGCGACCAACATGCAGTTGTACGAGTTGCTCGAGCATGGTTTAGAGAGGAGCCAAAGCTAGCCGCTCCACGACTTCTCTGGATAGACTTAAGAGGCTATTCAAGGAGAAGTTCTTCCCGGAGGTCGCCCGAATTGAACTCGAGAGCCAGTTCGAGCTACTACAGTAGGGCAGCATGACTGTTGATAAGTACTCTTTCAAGTTCAGCCAACTCAGTCACTTTGCAGAAAACCTGGTGAGCACTCAGCAGAAGAGAGCCCGAAGGTTCAAGAAGGGACTTGCCCGAGAGATTCGTATGGCGGTTACTACTAGCAGGGCGACGACTTATGCAGACATTCTCGGTGTTGCACAGGGAGTTGAGAAGGATATGGACCCGCAGACCAAGAGGGATAGAGATGTTGGCACTAGCAGCTACCAGGGTCCACCGAAGCGGACCAACACTCAGGCGAGGCCACCTTAGCATCCAGCACCCCAGTAGCCGTATCGTCCTGCCAGAGCTCCTGTACCCCAGCCACAGAGGCAGAATCAGACTCAGATGGCGATCACTTATGCATACTGCCACCGACGGGGTCATCACTTTAATATTTGTCATAAGAGGTTGCGACTCTACTTGTTGTACGAATCTTCTACACACCAGATGAGGCATTGTCAGCAGGCTACCGCCCGTCATGTCCTTGGACCAGCTACCTGACACAGAGGAGCTGGAGGACCACCTGCACCACCGAGAGGACCACCTACACCGCCACCGAGGGGACCGCCTCTGCCCACTCAACAGCAGTATTTTGCCTACCATCAGCAGCAGAGGGGAGCTCCACAACAGGGACGCGTATATGCTATGGCCGTAGTTGCTAAGGATGAGGCTGCACCAGATGTGATTATAGGTTCTATTCTGTTCCATTCATTTCCTGCTGTTGTGCTGTTTGCTCGAGCGCTACACATAGTTTCTTATCTTTTTGGTTCTTGCATAGATACGGCTTCACCTAGTACCTACTAAGAGGAACTGCCAGATTATGACAGAAGTAGAAGTAGTACCGGTTAGTAATATAAATGATTACCATATTAATATAGCTGGAAGGGAATTTAGGGCCCAACACCTCAAAATGCCACTCTTGGGATTCGATGTAGTCCTCGGAAAGGATTGGTGGAGTGAGCATTATGCCGTGATAGATTGTCATCAGGTGAAGGTAATCTTTAGACCACCAGGAAGCCCACCATTTGAAGTCAGGAGATAGATTGTACGGATTCATGGAGTACCAGTCAACATTGTTTCAGACAGGGACAGCAGGTTCATTTCATATTTTTGGAAGAGTCTGCAACAGAGTTTGGGCACTCAGTTGAAGTCCAATACAGCATATCATCCATAGACCGACAGGTAGTCGAAGATCTTGACCCTAGAATACATGTTGAGGGTATATAATCTAGCATTTGGAGGATCTTGGGAGGGTCACTTACACCTGGTGGAGTTTGCTTATAACAACAACTATCAGGCCAGCATAGGAATGACACCTTTTGAGGCTCTTTATGGTCGATGGTGTCGTACGCCTTTATCTTTGGATGATGTTGGAGGGAGGATTTTGCTTGGACCATAGATGGTAATTGACTTAGCTGAGAAGGTCAAGTTGATATGGGAGCGTCTCAGAGTTGCCCAAGACAGGCAGAAGCAATGGGCTGATAGCAGCAGAAGACCCTTAGAGTTTGTTTTAAGATACATGGCATTCTTAAAGATTTCTCTTACCAGAGGCACTATCAAATTTGGAAGAAGCGGCAAGCTTAGCCCCGGATACATCAGTCCTTTCGAGATAATTGAGAGGATCGAGAACGTTGCGTACCGGCTAGCACTTCCCACTAGCTTGGATGGAGTACACAATGTCTTCCATGTATCTCAGCTTTGTAGATACATTACTGACCCAAGACAGATAGTTGATTACTCAGAGCTGGAGGTGGAACCGAGCCTTACATACGTGGAGCAGCCCGTAGAAATCATCGACCATCGGGAGAAGTATCTAAGGAATCAGATAATTCCATTAGTCAGAGTCATATGGTGACATCACTCTCCTGGAGAGTCTACCTGGAAGCGTGAAGATGGAATGTGAGGGCGCTTCCTAGTCTTTTTGTTTGATTGTTGTATTTTCAATAATAGTTTGTTTGAATGTTGGATTTTAATAAAAGTTGGTTGTTGTCCAAATTTCAAGGACAAAATTTCTTTAGGGGGGGAAGATTTGTAACTCCCTAAAAATCATTTTCTAAATTTTTAATATATTTATTGAAATTCTATTTGGAAAAGTACAATGCATTTCTTAATAAAATCTAATTTTAAATAAATAATTCTGTTTTATTTAATTTAATTATAGATTACTAATGTTATTTACTAATGATTAATTAATATATTTTATGGATAGATTTATTTTAAACTAATTAGTTTCTAATTAGAGCCTACCAAGCCTTGGGCTTTGGATTATGGGCTTCAGCCTACTATTTCTAGTGAATGGCTTAGTACAGTTTTAGTAAATTCTGGATTAGTTAAGCTGACATTGATTAATTAATTAATGTGATTAGTTAGCAGATTAGTTAGTTAGTTAGTTAACAGGTTAATTAGTATTCTTCCCGAATGACCCTAGATATTACAAATTATAGAGGTTGCCATTAAGGCTGACTTGGAGAACACACTATTAGTTTAATATAAATATTGGAGGTTTTCTCCAGTTATTTTATTATAATTAACTCTGACACACACTGGTCTCTTCACTGACAACCACTGCCATCATTGTTCAACGACGAACACCACCGTGCGCCACCGCCTCCGACCACCATGACTTCGTCGGAACTTCGTCGAGATATCGATCGCCGCCATGTTCGATCACAGGACCATCGCTGGATCTTCCTGCCTTTCACCAAGGTCGTTGTTCACCGCTCAACACCGATCATAGTAGTTGTTCGCCACTAACTTCCGTCGCTGCTCGTCGAAGCCATGGTGAGCTCCATCTTTGCATGTTCTCCTTCCTCTTCCTCTCTGCTTTCTCTTTCTAATCTTCTTTTTCTTCTTCTTGTCTTCCTGGAAGTCACCAACCACCGCTGGATCGACCTCGTCAATGCCACATGAGCTATTTCAGCGACAGATCGAGTCACCCGGCAGCAGTGAGTTCTTCTTGTCGTTACTTTTCCTCTTTCTTCTTCAATGACTTCTCTTTCTCACTGCTTTCTCCTTGTCTTCTAGATCGTCGCAGTAACCGTTCGTCAATGCCAGATATTACTGAAATCTGATGTACCTCACAAAGATTCGTCGACAGGTTCACCAGAATATAGATCGGTACCGCTTCACATTGTCTCGACATCCCTGGAGCTCATCACTACCGTTCCTCCGGATCTTACCATTGTAGGATCTCCACCGCTCTTCGTCGTCGACTTCATGGTTCACCGCCGATCGCTACGCCAAGACCCCATCGACCACTGACCGGAGCTCACGTCGTCGCTCCAAGTGAGTCCACTGACCACCTCGACTACCGCCCTAGCCTCGGTCTCCACAGATGACCCTTCTAGAATCGAGCAGCCTTCTTGGAGATCGAGCCGCCCCTTTCATATTGGATATATTGTTACATAGCTTGATCTTATATTCTTGTTCATGATCTTTTACTTGTATTTTGGGGAGGGGAAATACTGCGGATTCATGTTGATAGCTTAATCTCACACCTGTGCACGTGTGATTAAGCCGTACCATTTACTTGCTCTTATTCATGATCTTTACCCAATCGGTCACATATTTTAGTATATATTTCAAATTCACATGTCATGATCTTTTGATTACATGTTTCAGTCTATTAGATTATGCATTTATAGTTCATGTTCATCATGTTTCATTATTCTTTTACTTGTTCACATGTTGTACTTGTTTCATTATTATAGATTGTACTTTGCTTTGCTCCTGACCGGATATGTTGTAGGTGAGCTTGAGGCTATATGTTCTACCTTCTATGGGCAGGAGCCTGAGGCCTTAGTTGAGTAGGATGACACCATAACTCAGGACTTAGGAGCTGCAGAGATCTAGCTTTAGTTTCATTACTTAGATTTGTCTTGTGTCTTTACTTTTGGACATTATATTGCGAGGGTACTTGTGGATGTGGACTAGCACCTTTATTTCTGTCTTCGGATTTATCTCCGACTTAGTTGTAAAAGGTGTAATAATGGCTAGACATGTGCTGGTGTATTGTGATGAACTCTGGGAACGTACTAGATGCTGTAATATGAATTTTATCATCTCTTATGAACTCTTTAGATAATTAGTACAGCTTATTACGTTGAGTCCATAACATAGGTTGAATGTGTCCGACTCATATCTGATTATTTGGGAGCGGATCGTGACAAATAGATAATTAAAAGATGTAGTGGTAAATCAACTAAGGATTCTACCCTTACTCAATGCATATAAGGCTATAAAATTGTCACAAAGAAAGAATGATAGCATCATTAGTAAATAAAAGAGATCCAATTTATAACCACTTAAAGATGAACAAAATAATAAAATATTACAATTAAGCATATATATAATCAAAAGATGACATACATTAACCTATATAAAAAGATCTCATATTTAAATATGATAGGTCAATGTATGTTACCTTTTATGAAAAAGGTCATCATAAAAAGGGATAAAGTTGTTGGCACATCGATTTTGATACATTGTTCACAATAATCCTTGTACGTCTTTAGTTTGTACTTTTCACAGGCACTTCCAAAAAGACAAGAATAGAAGAAAAGAATCTCTATGCAAATTCCATGAAGCTTATCAAAGACCATGGAGCCCTGCAATTCTCCATTATCAAGATGATGATAAACTACAACAAAGAGAAATACAAAAGACTATGAACCAGACCATGCAAAAAAAAAATCCAGCTTGAAGACTACAAAGAAGACGGTTCTTATCCATGTTCTTTTTCTGAGTCTGTAAATGTCTAGAAATCTTTGTACGCACTTTGCTAGGATGACTGCATAAAGATAGAAATGGTGAAGTAAACGTCTCTCAGAGGAGACGAAAAATTCGACGGATTTTCGGTTAAATCCGTCGGATAATCCGATCTCTCACAGCAAGTTAGTGAGCAGCAGTTCGAATTATCCGACGGACATTCGCGGAAGTCCTGCGGATAATCCGAACCCTTCACAGCAAGTTAGTGAGAAGAAGTTCGGATAATCCGACAGATATCTGCGAAAATCCGACGGATAATCCGAACCTCTCACAGCAAGTTTGTGAGCAGAAGTTCGGATCATCCGCCGGACTTCCGCTAAAATTCGACGATAATCCGAACCTCTCACAGCAAGTTTGTGAGCAGAAGTTCGGATCATCCGCCGGACTTCCGCTGAAATCCGACGGATAATCCGCTTGACTTATTTGTAACTTTCGAATTCAAATCCAACGACAGCTGGCAGCTACATTTAATGCATCTAACGGCTCTTTTTATGACCGTTACTATTGACCGGATAATCTGACTGATTTCCGTTAAAATCCGGTAGATAATCCGGTTGATGGTTGAATGCCCTTTATGACTTTGGATTTGTATAAAAGGGGCTTTAGTCTCTCCTCATAAAGGCTACCTCTTCCAAGCTTTAAATTTCCTCAACCACAAAAGAGCTTCACCATTACTACTCTACTCAATCTTCAATTGTCATCATCTTCCAAAGTGCTAGAGTATTTACGAGTTGTAATTTTTGATCTTCACGTGTTAGAAGATCAACAAGTTCTCTTCTCATCTGTTTGAAGTTGGCGAGCCTTCGTAAGAAAACTCGTGTGTTGAAGTTGGCGAGTCTTCGGATCCAAACTCGTGTTGAAGTTGGCGAGTTCTTCGGATCCAAACTCGTGTGTACTATTTGATTAAATAGTGGATTTAAGCCGGAGAGAGTTCCGGGATTGGATTGCCTCAAGCGAGGATACCAGGATACATCTTGTGTTTGATCCTCCTACTCTCTCTTTTTATTTGTCATATATTGCTTCTTGTGATCAGTTATTTTTTATTTTTCTATTCACCCCCCCTCTAGGGTTCTAGAATTGGTATCAAAGCTTTGTTCTCTTGATTTGGATTTACACCTTTGAGTGATCCATGGCACTAACCCTAGTATCAACACCTTCCATAATGAGGGACACTCCACAAATAGGCCTCCCCTATTTGATGGAACCAACTATAACTACTGGAAGATTAGGATGAGTATTTATCTAAAATCCATAGATTTTGATTTATGGGATTGTGTGATAAATGGTCTCCCTACTCCTTCCAGAGTTATTGAGGATATTGCATCTGACACCCTCAGGGACACACTTACTGAAAATACTAAGAAGCTTGCTAGTCGAGATGCCAAGGCTATGAACGCTCTTTATTGTGCTCTCGATAGTAGTGAATTCAATAGAATCTCTACTTGCAAGACTTCCAATGAGATTTGGAAGTTACTTGAAGTCACACACGAGGGTACTTCACAAGTGAAGGAATCCAAGATTAGTAGACTCACGGAAGAATATGAGTCCTTTAAGATGAAGCATGATGAATCTATTACTTGCATGTTTACTCGTTTTGGTGATATTATTAATCCTCTCCCTTCTCTTGGTAAGGAATATTCTGCTCATGAAAAGATCAGAAAAATTCTTAGAGGATTGACAAAAGTATGGAGTCCTAAAGCTACCACAATCATTGAGGAGAACGACCTGACAGTCATGAACCTTGAGACCCTCATGGGTAAGCTAATGACTCATGAACTCGATATGAAGGATCAAGAGGAATCCTTCATACAAGAGAAGGAGAAAAAGAAGGCCAAAGAGAAGGAGAAGTCTCTTGCTCTCAAAGTTATAAAGTCCTACTCCAAGGATAGCTCCGACGACAATGAGTCGAACGATGATGAAGAAATAGCTCTCACAGCTAAGCACTTCCGGAAGTTCCTCAAATTCAACAAAGCCAACCGCTTCAGATGGGACAATGAGGAAGATCCGGCGTGTTATCAATACAGAAGAATCGGACACGTCAAGAGGGACTGTCCGATGATAAGAAAAGACTCAAGCAAGTATGAAAAGCGTAGCAAAGGAAGCTCGTCCTCCAGAAAATTTGCCAACACAAGCATTTGGTGTGAGAGTGACGCAAGCGACTCCGACAACGACAAAGAGTGCAAACACAATGCCAACGTTTGTCTCATGGCAACCGATAAGGTACTTGATGATCTCTCCTTAAATACTCTTACTTATGATGACTTAGAGAAAGCTATCCTTGAACTACATGAATAGCACAAAGGTGTTAGGAACAAATACAAGAAATCTCTAAAAGAGGTTGATGCTCTTCAACTTGAAGTAGAAAGACTCTCAAGCATCATTATTGATGTAAAGGAAAAAATCTTCTGCTTCTGACTCGGATGATATAGAGTCTTTGCGACTCAAGTTTCAAGAATCCCTTGTCACCATCAAGAAAAAGAATAATGAGATTCAATCCATGAGAAGAGCTTATGAATTTGCTATGCATAAGGTTCAAGATGCTAATAGGAGAGAATATGATACTTCTATTAAGTATAATGACCTTCTTGTACAGAGTAAGAAACTAGGTAATAAGAACACTACTCACATGCATACTCCAAGATACCTCCACACTAATCACAATGCTAGGCATACTTCTTACATGAACACTACACACAAATCTTTTTCTAACACAAGGAAAGGACCATTTGTTAAGAAAAATACTTTGCATCATGCCTTTTATTATCATCATCATAATACTAATAGAACTCCTCGCACTAGAAATTCACATATGCATGATACTTACACACCTTCTTCTAAATCCTCTATGATTTGCAACGACTGTGGCTTGCTTGGACATACGACCAATTATTGTCATACAAGGAAACTAGTTGATAAGAAAGTTTTTAAGTGGGTTCCTAAGACTAACACTCAAGGACCCATACGATCATGGGTACCAAAATGTTCATCTTCAACTTATGTTGTAGGTGAAGAGTCCTTCTCATGCTAGAAGCAAGTGGATTCTCGATAGCGGTTGTTCACGGCACATGACCGGGGATGCTTCATTATTTACAATGCTATCGATGAAGAAGGAAGGATACGTCTCCTTTGGTAACAATCTTAAAGGTCACATTATAGGAAATGGTAATATCGGTTCCCCTCTTTATCCTTGTATTAAGAATGTGTGTCTTGTTACTAATCTTAAACACAATCTTCTTAGTATTAGTCATCTTACCGATAATGGTTATGATATCAAGTTTGTTAAGCTCAAATGTTTCATTACCGATAGTTCAAGTGGATCTATTGTTTATGAAGGCATTAGAGAAAATAATATCTATGTTTTATATCTTGTCGAAGACACTAACAATGACAGGTGCTTAGTTGCTAAAAACGATAAGAGTTGGCTTTGGCACATGAGGCTCGGATACGCCAACATGGATACCATTTTTTGTCTTGCTACCAAGAAGCTCGTAAGAGGACTCCCAAGTATCTCATTCAAGAAGGGTATGGTATGTGAAGAATGCGAGAAGAGTAAGTTGACCAAGTCATCCTTCAAATCCATCAACTCTGTGAGTACCTCTAGACCTCTTCAACTTTTTCATATGGATCTCTTTGGTCCTAGTAGAGTTGCTAGTCTTGGAGGCAAGCTTTATGCTTTTGTTTTGTTTGATGATTTTTCAAGATTTACTTGGGTTATTTTTCTTGCTTGCAAAAGCGATACCTTTCGTGAATTTGTTGCTTTTTGTAAACTTGTTCAAAATAAAAAAGATTTTTCTATTAACAAGATTAGAAGTGATCATGGAGGTGAATTTGATAATGCCGATTTCAAAAGTTTTTGTGAAAAGAATGGTTTTGGACACAATTTTGCTTGCCCTCGAACTCGTCAACAAAATGGTGTTGTGGAGAGAAAGAATAGAACCCTTGGCGATATGGCCCGGGTTATGTTAAACCAATATAAGCTCCCCCAATACTTTTGGGCGGAAGCCGTTAACACGGCGTGTCATGTTATAAATAGGGTCTTGATTAGACCTATTTCTAAAAAGACTCCTTATGAGCTTTGGTTTGACAAAATTCCTTCTATTGAATATTTTAAAGTTTTTGGATGTAATTGTTTTATCTTGAATACCAAGGACAACCTAGGCAAATTTGAAGGAAAAGCCTATGAAGGAATATTCCTTGGGTACTCAATTCATAGTAAAGATTTTCGTGTTTTTAATAAAAGAAGTCTTGTTGTCGAAGAGTCAATCATTGTCTCTTTTAATGAACTTAACTCTTCTATATTTTCTTCTTCCGATGATATTGATGATATCTCATTTGGTTTGGAAAACTCCTCTATTGGAGATCGTCCTTCTTCATCTAACAATGAAGTTGTGACCTCTCCAACAAAAGAGTCTCCACCACTCAAGCCTCCTCAAAAGGATCTTCCGAAAGAATGGAGATTTGTCACCAATCATCCTAAGGAGCTTATCATTGGGGATCCTTCATCCCGTGTAAGCACTAGATCCTCCACTCGTGATCTTTGCGCAAATGTGGCTTTTATCTCTCAAATAGAGCCTAAAAATTTTAATGATGCCTTTCATGATGAATTTTGGATGATAGCGATGCAAGAAGAGCTAAATCAATTTGAGCGAAACAAGGTTTGGGAACTTGTCCCTAAACCTAGCAATTACCCCATTATTGGAACTAAATGGGTGTTTCGAAATAAACTTAATGAAGATGGGTTAGTGACTCATTACAAAGCCCGATTGGTTTCTCAAGGCTATAACCAAGAGGAAGGCATTGACTACGACGAAACCTATGCTCCGGTTGCTCGTCTTGAATCCATTTGTATGCTATGCACTTTTGCTTGCTTTAATAATTTCAAACTCTTTCAAATGGATGTTAAAAGTGCCTTTCTCAATGGTATTATTAAAGAGGAATTTTACGTTAAACAACCTCCTAGCTTTGAAGATTTTTAATTTCCTGATCATGTTTTCAAACTACACAAAGCCCTCTATGGCCTCAAACAAGCTTCCCGTGCTTGGTATGAGCGCCTTAGCTCATTTCTTGTTTCCCATAATTTTTCTAAGGGCAAAGTGGACACGACACTTTTTATCAAATCCCACAATGGCACTCTTTTATTAGTACAAATTTACGTCGATGACATCATTTTTGGTTCTACTAATAATGCACTTTGTGCAGAATTTGCTAAAGTAATACAGGAAAAATTTGAAATGAGCATGATGGGTGAACTATCATTCTTTTGGGGCTTACAAATCAAACAAGGACCCAAAAGAACCTTCATCAATCAAGCAAAATATACGAAGGATCTCCTCAAGCGTTTCGAACTCGACTCATCCAAATCAATGAGGACTCCTATGACAATAACAACAAAGCTTGACAATGATGAAGAGGGCACATCGGTCGACATTCGTAAGTATCGAGGTATGATCGGTAGCTTACTTTATCTCACTGCTAGCCGTCCTGATATCATGTTTAGTGTATGTATGTGTGCACGTTATCAAGCAAATCCCAAAGAATCTCACATGTGTGCCGTTAAACGTATTTTTCGGTATCTCAAGGGCACCATTAACATGGGGCTATTGTACCCAAAATCCTCATCCTTTGAGCTTCACGACTTCTAGGATGCAGATTTTGCCGGCTGCAAACTCGACCGAAAAAGCACTAGCGACACATGTCACTTCTTGGGTAAATCCTTGGTAACATGGTTTAGCAAGAAACAAAACTCCGTAGCTCTTTCTACCACCGAAGCTGAATACATCGCGGCAGGATGTTGTTGTGCACAAATTCTTTGGATGACACAGACACTAGTAGATTATGGTATTTTTTCTCATTGTATCCCTATTAAATGTGATAATACTAGCTCCATTAATCTCACGAAAAACCCGATTTGTCACTCACGCACCAAACATATAGAAATAAGACACCACTTTCTACGGGATCATCAACTTAAAGGTGATATTTATCTTGAATTTGTTGACACCACTCATCAACTTGCTGATATTTTTACCAAACCTCTCTCTGAAGATCGATTCACTTTCATTTGTCGTGAACTCGGTCTCCTCGATCTCTCAAATTGAACTTTTTCTGCATTTTTTGAATTTTTCGACGGATTTCTGCATCATTCTACCGGATCATCCGATCAATTTCAGCAGCTTTCTGAGGTCCAAGTTCGGATAATCTACCGAATTACTACGATAATCCGACGGATTTTCTACATTTAATGTCCTCCGCCAAATTCGACCGCGAACGGCTGCCACATTTATGAGATGTGACCCACCACCTACCCGCTTTAAATTCGATCTCATCTTCAACCGGATTTTCCGATGGATTTTTGGATAAATCTGCCGAATTTTCCGTTTGCGTGGTACAGGCGCAGAAACCGAAGCATCGGATGCCTTTCCATCCGTTCCCTTTCCTCTCTATCCATTCCCCTTCCTCTCTATCCGTCCCAACCATCATAACCCCTCATTACACCTATCTACCCCTATATACTTCTTCCCTTCTCCTTCCATCCTTCCCTAAATCCCTCTCACTCTCTCTTCCTCTATGGCTTCTCACACCAAGCGTCAACGCCATGACGGAAGCTCTTCCTCCGCTCAGCCTCCTTTTTTTGCTCTTTTTGTTTCTCCTCCTACTCAAGGCTACAATCCACTCATCTTCAAGTCGGCTCCCCATTCCCGAGAATGGTTCTCCTTCTACCACAAGGCTCCCGTCTGCTCCGGGAAATCCATCTCGTGGATCAACTTCAAAGACCATCGAGATTTCTTCCGCTTCTCCCGTATCGATGAACTCCTCGAGCGTCAGGTTGACTACTATCCGCATGCCATCCGCATGTTCTACTGCAATCTTGTTTCCGCCAAGGAAGGTCCAGAGTTCGAGAATGTCCATTCTTCCATGACATGCATCGCATCCTCTGCCACACTCTGACCCTATGACTGCTGAAGAACTCATCTGTATGTACTATCTGGTCGCCAGACAACCCTTTTCACTGGCCAAATCCATCATCTACACCATGATGCTCATCAGGGACTCTCCTCATCGTTCTCTACTTTTTGGCATGTATATCACAATGATCCTCAAAGCCAATGGTGTTGACCTCACTCAC
This sequence comes from Iris pallida, assembly GCA_029216955.1. Classification (NCBI taxonomy): domain Eukaryota; kingdom Viridiplantae; phylum Streptophyta; class Magnoliopsida; order Asparagales; family Iridaceae; genus Iris; species Iris pallida. The sequence goes on from JANAVB010021200.1 coordinate 2,027,796, forward strand.
TGCCCGATTGGTGATCCTCGTCCTTCCCCTCTTGCCAAATCAAAGGGGCGTACTCGTGCGGGTCCTGATGTTGCTCCTCCTACTGCTCCTGCTGATGTTGCCGGTGGACCTGCATCTCCTCCGGCGTCCCTCCTCACTCATGATGTTCGCCGCTATACGCATCGAAGTGCGCGTATAGATGTTGTCGACTTGAGGAAACTGACGGAATCTGATTTCGTTGCATGTGCGCGACGAAATCAGTGCGTATCCGTCGGGATACCTCCGTATCGACCCTTTGCAAATTAAGTCACAACTTTGTGCACGCTCATCATATCGCGATGAAACTTGCGCCATTGGACTCAAAATATTTTTCTGGTCCTGTGAGCCAAATTTGGCCCGATTCTGAGACCGTTGATCGGGACGCTATTTTGGCGGGCCCACAATCCCACTCAACGGGCGAATTTGTGCACAGCCCACCGGAATCCAAAATTGGACATACCGTTGGGTTCGTCTCATCAAAACAAATATATAGACATGTAGTTTGATGACTTTAGAGACCGTAGATATTGGCACGCATTTTGGTGCAAAGCGGGTCCAACGACGGACATCGTTTTGACCCAAAATTACGAAATTGCTACTGTTCCAGAATTTGACTTTTGGACAGGCATTTTCTAGGCATATCTTTTATTCCAAAATCGTTCGTGATGTTTGTTTCAGCATCCGGAGCTTCTTGTGGATTTTGACTTTCGTGTTGACGATTCTGATTGTTGGATTTTGCTGCTTCTCATACCACCCGCAGGCAAGATACCTTGCCTTATTTACTGTTTATAATTAGATGCATCTTTATTTATTTATTTACTGCATATTTATTATCTATTTTCATTTGGATCCATTACTTGCTATTTTTAGTTCATTTTATTTTGCTTCAGTTATTTTTTATTCTTGTCTTTTTGTATGCATATGGACCTAGTCTAAGCGAACTACCTTTTGCTAGTGTCCTTGGAAGGGAGAAGACAATTAAATGTATGGGCTACCCCAAATCAAAAAACTGTAGTAACTGCGAACTACGGTAGTCGAGTCGCGAGGGTCACTAGCCTCGAGCTATGTGGACTGATGGGTCACGTGGGCCGCTAGCCTCGAGTTATGCCGGCTGATAGTATTGGTATTGACGTGTGCGTGTTGAGAGTTGTTACCTTGTCCTGGGGGAGTCAGCCTTCACCTGCCCATACATCGATATGTCTTCTAAATTGCCTACTAGAAAGGTTAGGAGACCTTAACAAATTTCATGTTCCAATCATGGCATGGAAAAATGTCACATCGCAGAATAGTAAGTTACCCCTTGTCCTTGTTTGGTTGTAGGGGTAGCCTACTGTTCCGATGATAGAATATTGAGCCGTGTTATAGTTTGGACACTTTTACTTTATCTTTATTTTATGGTACATTTATATTCAGTTCATATGGCATGTTCTTCCTGTATCTTGTTACGTTCCTCTGAGGACCTGGTTATCTCTCCAGGTGTGTGTGCTTCTGTGATATTACAGGTGTTCTAGTCGAGGCCGTGATCTTCCCCATCCCTTCGAAGATGATTGCACTTGGCTAGTCTTGTTATTCCATCTATTCCTTCTTGTACCTTTTATTTGAGATAGTTGGTAATGGACTTTGTCTCCACCCAACGTATTATACAAAGACTTATTACAGTTAATTATATCTTTTATTCTTCATTTGTGGATGAGATTAGATTACTCTTGGTTTACTGTATTTTACGGCTTATGTATTCATACGAGGTTTCCATATATTGGAGTATACTTCGTATGTATGCAGCTGGCATGGATACGTACCTAGTCCTAAGTATTTTGAGACTGGGGCATTACATATTTTTGTGGTGGCCCATGCAGGTCGAGTTTGTCACTTCGATTACGTAATTGTACCAATGTGAGCCTGCAACATTGGATTAGAATCTAGGAATCTCATCCATACAGCTTGACCTCTTCCCTTGGCTTCAAATTCTGAACTCTTATTCGACCTCCTTGAACTGCATCTTGCTTGATTCCTTTCTACCGTTGATTCTTATTTTCGTGCTTAGTTTCAACTAGGAAGATGACAACACTAGTATATGCTCATAGGTCAAACACATAGCTAGAATGGTTATATTGGCAATTGGAATACATTCAAGACTCTAATTGAGTTAAAACGGCTTTTTATTGTGATTTAATGATTAGTAATTGGTAAAGTAGGATATTGCCACGAAAAGTTTTAATCTTGAGATTTCTAAATAGTAAACACCATAGGATTGATACTGCAGTAAGGAACAAAAGAAAATATAGCTAGACTCTCTATACCTTTGATTTAAGAAATTGATTGACTTTTTGAGATTTGATATTTATGATGTATTGGGTTATAGCTATACGTCTTGGAACAAATATAAAATTTAATTGATTTCGAGTGGTGATATTTATGATTTATTGGATTATGGTTATACACCTTTGAACGGTTATAAACTTGGTTTGAAAATGATCATAGCTTTTAAAAATGGCCATAGGAATTATTTAAATTTGAGTTGTACAACTTGCGATTTTCGTGTTTAGTAAATTTTAAATTTTAAATGGAAGTAATGATGGTGAATTTTGGTTTAAAATATTTGAAAGTTATGAAAACGATTTTGAGAAAATTTTTATGGTGTCCTTTGATTGAGGATTACAAATCTATTTAGATTTTTGGTAAAAAAAAATTTGACTGATAAGATTATTTGGAAATTTAGTTTAATGAGGGATTGCTAATATTAAAAATTTTGGAAGAATTTTGAAGGATGTGATGGAAAGTTATTTTGATTGATTAAAGGAAGTTACCAGTTAAAAGTTGTGATTTTGTTGGAATAACTTAGCATGAATAGAAGTTAAAATTGATGAGAGCAATGTGCTTAATTTTTGAGATTGCTTTTAATATGCTAAGAGTTTTATTATGAGTTATTTGAAAATTTTAGAATGTTAAATTTTTGGTTGATTGTGAAATTTTTATGGATTCGTAAATTATGAACTCTTGAGATAAATAGTTGAATTTAAACGTTAATTTTGGAAAAGGTTAGTAGTAACGTGATAAAAGTTTGCTTTGAGATTTATTAAAGTGATTTAAATTTTGGTCATGATTAAATTGAACGACTTGCAGTGAATACAAATCTTGGTGGTATATTTTTGAAAGTTTATTTTTGAAACTTTTGGAGGATACTTGAGCTAAAAAAAATTTTAATGGTAGGCCCCAAGATAACCCTACTGAGTATTCCACACTAATTGCCATGTCACTCATGACCATGATAGTAGTATATAAACAAGTGTTGTTAGTCATCTACCCAGCTAGGTGACTGTATTTTCACCTTGACTTACGCGAGCTTTCTTCAATTCTAGATCTTTTAATTGCGATCTTCTAACCTATTTGCAATTTGAATAATGAGTTAATGGCTCCTTAACTGTATTCATCTAGGAGACTATCTTCTCTCCGGAATTGCGTTCCTAAATTATTTTACTGGATTCTTTAATTAATTTTATTTCATGCTTTAACTTGATCTTCTTTATTTTCGTGCATTAATTATCACCTCGTGAACTCCCACTTTCTATTTTAGATCTTTTGGCGTCCCTTACCATGACTTGGATATATGGAGCACAACACTAGACTTTTCCTTCCAACAAATTTCATATGTATGACCTAGACAAGTCCACCTTCATGTTGATATATCATGTCCCACCAAAACCCATCTCCTTGTACTCTATTTCTTGATATGACCTTTTGGTCAAAATGGCCAAACTATAATCTTTACCATGATAATTTTCGACCACGGATAAGGATTCAACATCGACTCAATTCTTTCGATCCAATATGTGATTTTGTTCTACTTAAATTCCTTAATGCTTAGTATTGTACTTTATCTTGGTTGCTTGACCCATGGTCCCATCACATACTAGTTTAACTCTTGTAAGTTGGGTAGAATACCACACCACCTAACAAACTTTTTTTTTCTTGTGAACCACATTGGTAAGTTCACTTAGACGATAAATTCAGAAGACCCTACTTATCTAGTTTACCAAGCCATAAATGAAGAAACACTAGGATAACTGTATAGGCCCATACGTCGGCAAGACTTGATTTTAAAAGATCTTGGACTATTTAAATTTTTCTGCATCAGTACCTCCCTTGCTCATACTTTGACTATCTCATGCTGCTAATGTAGCTTCAGTTTTACAACCTTATTTCGTTATCAAGCTTGATCATGACATATTTTATTGGGTGCACCCACTAACATATTATCTAATCAGAACCGGTGCACGATGGTCTGATCAACCTATTGCACTTTGGTTCGCTTATCATAACGTATTCTATGCGGATGGAGACATAGTCAAACTTGCCTTAGAGTCTCATCCGCGATCGTCTTGACAATTCTCTTTTGAATTATTTTTGCCGCCTATGAATCCCGCAATTCGTACTCAATAGATAACACCGTCTTTGAAACCTTTGTTGTTCTTCTCTTTTACTTATTTTGGAAAGATAAGGCACTGCACTTGCTAAGATAGACTCAAGGTATTATCTTTGGTTGCCCAATCGGTTAATTATACACAAATATAGATAGCCACCGACCGACTCATGTGGATATATTCTCGTCTTTAACTACTCCTCATTTCTCAACCCTAGAATTATTATCGTGCCCTTCCAAATGTTCTTGAGCACTCGTGAATGATTCTAATCATTCACTTAAATCAAACTCTCAATCAAGGCGATTAGTCTCCAGTTTCTCTCTAGGAACCACATCTCCCAAATGTCTAATTTATTTTCTTTGGTCTACTCATTTTCTTACTGTTCTTCTAATTGGATATTCAAAAGTTTGTTACCATCACTAGCGATCCTTATTCAATTCCATAACCATGATATATTTTTGTATATATCGACTCCATAATTTTCTACGGCATGGTGGTGTTGAACGCCATTTTATCGCCTCCACCAAATTTAATTATATTTTTGGTATTGACGAACTCTTCCTATTCCTCAACCCTAACTACCCTATTAATCCTAAATTTCGAGGACTAAATTTTTGTAAGTTGGGTAGGATGTAAAATCCCTATTTTTTAAAAAATTATTTTTTATTATTTTATTTGACTTCAAATTTAATTTATGCAATTTATTATTTTTATTTCATTAAAAAAGACCTTAGCCATTGTTGAATTTTTGAACACAAGAGTACCATAAATTTTGGCACGGAAGATGTAGTAGTGTGTCTCGACTAATGTACTAGCCATGCCGGGGAAGCCTAGCCACGGTAATGACCAAACTAGGAAAACCAGACCAAATTGTGAATTGACTTATTTAAAGTATTTTAATTAAATATTATTTTATATATTGATTTTAGATGACCCGGTTTGTCCAATTCAGTCCAAACTGGGCCCGAACCAAATTTTAGCCCATGTAAGCAGGTAGTGTGACCAAATGTGGCCATGTAGACATATTTTATGTACTTAGAAATATTTTCTAAACTATTTTAAAATTTTATGTACAATTTCTAATTATTTAATTATTTGTACAATTATTGGTATTTTATTATTAAATAATATTTTACAATATTGTACATGTTTCTGGACCCGGATGAGGGTGTGTGGTAAAGTTCACACGTTGGAACAATTTTTATTATTTTATTATTACTAAAGTTATTTTGTGAAAATTAAATAGACATTTTATTATTGTTGATATTATTTGATATTAATGTGATATTATTATTGTTGCCTTTTATGGCAATTTAAATTTGTGTATATATGAAAAAAAAATATTTTAGATGCATCATATATATAGTTAGATAATATTAAACTTTATTTCAAATTGGTGGAGATTTAATAAACATGATTATTCTATAGAGATATTATTGTTATTTTTAGTTGACGTATTGTGATTTGAATTTTATATATATGTAGATATGTTTAAATATATTAAATAATTGGATAGATAATATTTAATTTGGTATTTAAATTTTTTAAATAAGATTTATGGATATATGCATATAAATATACATGGTTATAAATAGAAAAGACTTAAAAAGAATAAGAAAAAGAAAACAAAAGAAAAGAAAAGAAAAGAAAAGGAAAAGAAAAAAAGAAAAAAAAAGAAAAAGTCCACCCACCCCACTTAAAGGGGCGGGCCCCACCCCTAACCATCCTTGCTGCATTCAGCAGCAAATTTCGTGAGTAAACCATGTATGGGTTATTAGTATTAGTATAGTAGTAGTATTAGGCTTTTTGTCCCACTTGTCATATATATAACTTCCTCCACAGACCTCAAAACCCTAGGCTCCCAAAACGAAAATTTTAGCAGAACATACCCTCTTCAACTACAAGTTCGTTTCACTAGCAACGGAGTTGTGTGCACGACGAACGGAGCATCGAAAGACAGCCCCTCGTCACCCACGGAGCAGTTTTCCTACTCAAGGTACCCTACTTCCCTACGACGTAACTTTTTGCTCATAACTCCGATTTCCGATCCGTAAAATGTTCTGGAAAGTAGACTTAACCCTCTTCGATATCCTTTAGATGGATTTTAACAAGACCATCCAACTTGCTCGAAAAATCGAGACGAAGTTGAAGAAAAACCCACTTTTCTGAAATATTAAAACTGTTGTAAAATACCAACTTGTCGGCCAATTTTCGTTCTGTACATTAAGTTTTTGTAGAAACTAATTAAAGGCAGTCAAAGACAACATAACCAAGAATGTGATGCACCTTCTAGAATCACTTTTCATTTAGTATGTAAAAATTTACACGTTGTTAAAGTTTCACGAAAAAATTTAATTTCTGTTTTCAAAAAGTGGAAAAACACCCGATACGGCGTGCGCCCCGACAAACCGGGTGACGTGGTCGCTCACTATACGCATCGAAAGGCGCGTATAGATGTTGTTGACGTGAGGAAACTGACGGAATCCGATTTCGTTGCATGTGCGCGACGAAATCAGTGCGTATCCGTCGGGATACCTCCGTATCGACCCTTTGCAAATTAAGTCACAACTTTGTGCACGCTCATCATATCGCGATGAAACTTGCGCCATTGGACTCAAAATATTTTTCTGGTCCTGTGAGCCAAATTTGGCCCGATTCTGAGACCGTTGATCGGAACGCTATTTTGGCGGGCCCACAATTCCACTCAACGGGCGAATTTGTGCACAGTCCACCGGAATCCAAAATTGGACATACCATTGGGTTCGTCTCATCAAAACAAATATGTAGGCATTTAGTTTGATGACTTTAGAGACCGTAGATATTGGCACATATTTCGGTGCAAAGCGGGTCCAACGGCGGACATCGTTTTGACCCGAAATTACGAAATTGCCCCTGTTCCAGAATTTGACTTTTGGACAGGCGTTTCCTAGGCATATCTTTTATTCCAAACTCGTTCGTGATGTTTGTTTCAGCATCCGGAGCTTCTTGTGAATTTTGACTTTCGTGTTGACGATTCTGATTGTTGGATTTTGCTGCTTCTCGCACCACCCGCAGGCAAGATACCTTGCCTTATTTACTGTTTATAATTAGATGCATCTTTATTTATTTATTTACTGCATATTTATTATCTATTTTCATTTGGATCCATTACTTGCTATTTTTAGTTCATTTTATTTTGCTTCAGTTATTTTTCCTTCTTGTCTTTTTGTATGCATATGGACCTAGTCTTAGCGAACTACCTTTTGCTAGTGTCCTTGGGAGGGAGAACACAATTAAATGTATGGGCTACCCCAAATCCAAAAACTGTAGTAACTGCGTACTACGGTAGTCGAGTCGCGAGGGTCACTAGCCTCGAGCTATGTGGACTGATGGGTCACGTGGGCCGCTAGCCTCGAGTTATGCCGACTGATAGTATTGGTATTGACGTGTGCGTGTTGAGAGTTGTTACCTTGTCCTGGGGGAGTCAGCCTTCACCTGCCCATACATCGATATGTCTTCTAAATTGCCTACTAGAAAGGTTAGGAGACCTTAGCAAATTTCATGTTCCAATCATGGCATGGAAAAATGTTACATCGCGGAATAGTAAGTTACCCCTTGTCCTTGTTTGGTTGTAGGGGTAGCCTACTGTTCCGATGATGGAATATTGAGCCGTGTTATAGTTTGGACACTTTTACTTTATCTTTATTTTATGGTGCATTTATATTCAGTTCATATGGCATGTTCTTCATGTATCTTGTTACGTCCCTCTAAGGACCTGGTTATCTCTCTAGGTGTGTGTGCTTCTGTGATATTGCAGGTGTTCTAGTCGAGGCCGTGATCTTCTCCATCCCTTCGAAGATGATTGCACTTGGCTAGTCTTGTTATTCCATCTATTCCTTCTTGTACCTTTTATTTGAGATAGTTGGTAATGGACTTTGTCTCCACCCAACGTATTATACAAAGACTTATTACAGTTGATTATATCTATTATTCTTTATTTATGGATGAGATTAGATTACTCTTGGTTTACTGCATTTTACAGCTTATGTATTCATACGAGGTTTCCATATATTGGATTATACTTCGTATGTATGCAGCTGGCATGGATACGTACCTAGTCCTAAGTATTTTGGGACTGGGGCGTTACAGCGTCGACCCTTATGGCGCCTTTACCACTGCTCCCGGGGATGATGAAGATCAGGAGACAGGCCCTTCTCATGCGCCTGACAGTTGATGATGCTGTGTTTAGTCTTGTTTTGTGTGGTCCTTCGGGGACTTTTTAGTATGTTTTCTGCTGTCCTACGGGACTTTTAAATTTTGTTTTTGGTTGTGTGTTGTGGTTGGGCATTCAAAGCCCAGTTATTGTACCCCTGCTTTTATTAATGAATGATTCTCTTATGCATTTCTGTTTACTATTATATCCCCTACACATATGTGCTTTATTGTTCTATATTTTTCTCACCATCTTTGATTAACTGACAAAGGGGGAGAAATCGTATTGAGGGGGAGATCCTTGATTACGGGGGAGCTACTTTCTATATTCTTATTTTTTTTGTCAATTATCAAAATGGGGGAGTTTGTTGGTACATCGATTGTGATATATTGTTCACAATAACCCTTGTACGTCTTTAGTTTGTACTTTTCACAGGCACTTCCAAAAAGACAAGAATAGAAGAAAGGAATCTCCATGCAAATTCCATGAAGCTTATCAAAGACCATGGAGCCCTGCAATTCTCCATTATCAAGATGATGATATACTACAACAAAGAGAAATGCAAAAGACTATGAACCAGCCATGCAAAAAAAAATCCAGCTTGAAGACTACAAAGAAGACGGTTCTTATCCCTGTTCTTTTCCTGAGTCTGTAAATGTCTAAGAATCTTTGTACGCACTTTGCTGGAATGACTGCATAAAGATAGAAATGGTGAAGTAAACGTCTCTCAGAGGAGACGGAAAATCTGACGGATTTTCGGATAAATCTGCCGGATAATCCGATCGCTCACAACAAGTTAGTGAGCAGCAGTTCGGATTATCCGACGGACATCCGCAGAAATCCTGCGGATAATCCGAACCCCTCACAGCAAGTTAGTGAGAAGAAGTTTGGATAATCCGACGGATATCCACGGAAATCCGACGGATAATCCGAACCTCTCACAGCAAGTTTGTGAGCAGAAGTTCGGATCATCCGTCGAACTTCCGCTGAAATTCGACGGATAATCCGAACCTCTCACAGCAAATTTGTGAGCAGAAGTTCGGATCATCCGCCGGACTTTCGCTGAAATCCGACGGATAATCCGCTTGACTTATTTGTAACTTTCGAATTCAAATCCAACGGCAGCTGGCAGCTGCATTTAATGCATCTAACGGCTCTTTTTATGACCGTTACTATTGACCGAATAATCCGACGGATTTTTGTTGAAATCCGGCAGATAATCCGGTTAATGGCTGAATGCCCTTTATGACTTTGGATTTGTATAAAAGGGGCTTTAGTCTCTCCTCATAAAGGCTACCTCTTCCAAGCTTTAAATTTTCTCAACCACAAAAGAGCTTCACCATTACTACTCTACTCAATCTTCAATTGTCATCATCTCCCAAAGTGCTAGAGTATTTACGAGTTGTAATTTTTGATCTTCACGTGTTAGAAGATCAACAAGTTCTCTTCTCATCTGTTTGAAGTTGGCGAGCCTTCGTAAGAAAACTCGTGTGTTGAAGTTGGCGAGTCTTCGGATCCACACTCGTGTTGAAGTTGGTGAGTTCTTCGGATCCAAACTCGTGTGTACTATTTGATTAAATAGTAGATTTAAGCCGGAGAGAGTTCCGGGACTGGATTGCCTCAAGCGAGGATACCAGGATACATCTTGTGTTTGATCTTCCTACTCTCTTTTTATTTGTCATATATTGCTTCTTGTGATCAGTTATTTTTTATTTTCCTATTCACCCCCCCAGGGTTCTACAAAAGTCAATTAAAATAATCATGATAAAAACATAATATAGCTCAACAATCATCAACAAAATAAAACTTAAATAATATGTCATATCCATGATTATCTAATTGAGAAAGAATCAACTAATTTATTACTTTGCATGTACCAAATATATTTTATCACATATGTACCCATCAACGGGTAGAATCGAAACCTTTCTAATACTTAATGAATAACCAATAAAGTTCAAATAACAAAGGCTCATATGTGGTAACTCATGGGTTGTCAAAGTACATAATAAATTAACTTGATAATCACAAAGTGATAGTTTAGGACCACTCAATCATTATGATCATTTATTTAAAAAAATGAATAAAAATAATTCAATAAATCTCATCAAGAGAAAATCCCAAATCCATATTTATAATAAATTCTAACAAATTAATGGAAAGTATGTTAAAGAGTCAATCTCATTTAAAAGAATACTTAATGGACAAAAATGAGATAAAAGTGATAATATGATGAAATCATGACTCAAAAGTGAGAGATAAGAGATGCTTACTAATGACTAGAATGGGAGAAGATTAAAGAGGAATCAGAAACCTCAATGAAAAAAATTAGATCGAAAAATTTATCAAACTAATTTAGAAGACGAACATATTTTTCTATAATAAAAAACACATCACATCAAGGTAATTCACAAATCTTGTTTTTGTAAACTAGCATTTACAGATTGAAATGTAAAATAATAGTTAGATGAATGAAAGTGGACCAAAATTATATAGCTCAATAATATATCATAAATACGCAAGCTATACAATCAAATAAGATTAAGAGGTAAATCATTAACATAAAAAATATACTCATTAAACCTTAAGCTACTAACATAGAAGATACTTGCTAAAGTATAGAGTGTATAATAAGGACAATACATTTTGTCACGCCCCAGTACCGGAATACGGGGACGAGCATAGGCCAGCTACACCGTACAAGGTATGAAGACATCATATGGCGATTACGGCTATCAATCTTGTTGGATATCCTAGCATGCAATCAATCTATGGACTAAATCTGATCTCATATCCACATGTAAAAACAATAAAATAACAGTAAGAGTGATAATCATATAGAAAACAGGTAGAACCAAATGGTCGAAATACTCATATGATAATCAAGAAGTCTACAATAAGAAATAATATAGACTAGAATCCCTTCCCACAGTTCCTACATGGTCTGAAAATGAAGCACGTCCTCCAAGTCAAGTCTGGAAGATCCATAGGGTAAAAAGACAAGCTGGGAACAATCCAGGGTTGGTCAGGCCAACCACAGCAAGTACTAGAAAGGAAGGCTCAAGGACGGGAGAAGAAAACTAACAGGATAAGATATATGACAGGAATAACATATATATGAACAGTAAATGAGGTTAAAGGATCGTGCGGTACCAACACACGATTACAGAATATAAGACATCAATCCAACAACTGTGCAGGAGGAAACCAATAATCATCATGATCCTCCTAAAATCCACTAATACCTGCATTGCCAACTGGACCTCGTAGTCTGTCATTGGAACAATAATCCACCCCTACATTAAATAAGAACAAGGGAATGAATTACCGCACCGAGATAGCATTACGTGCCAACCAGCTTAGCAAGCAACATGCCATACAATTTAGGTGAATAAGCAGCCACTCAAATGCCTACGTCTATCTATGTGGAGGTTGGGTTACCCCAATAATGCAATAAGCGGCCACTCAAATGCCTACGGCCACCGTACGAAACAGATCAGTCATATAACGAATAGTACACATAGTAGTCGGATGCTGTCATCTACTACTGTGGACGGTAAGAATATCCATGGCGGCTAACCTGACACGTCAGGATAAGGCCTAGGGCGGTCGGTAATGCACGATCTTGAGATTCTGTTCCCTTCCAATGCTTCTACCATTTAAGTTACCTAAATTAAACCTATATTTATTTGGAATCACATGTCATGGTCACATGATCCTCCTCCTAGATGTCCTACCTCAGCACGAGTACACTAAGTATAAATCCACATCGTCTCACAGTGTCCCATATGGTGATACATTCTTAGCGCAATGCAACAAGTAAGCAAGCAATCCTAACCACGTTAAGACTACTGGCCAATTACCATATCCATACTGGAAGATGAATACACTGCCATATAATACGTAGAATCATATAGCACCACAGTGCACGCATAGAATAGTACCTCAGTGCACACGTAGGATAGCACCTCAGTATACGCATAGGATAGCACCTCAGTGCACATATAGAAGGTACCAACACGAGTACAAGTAGTCAAGTCAGGAATATGGTCAACCAGCCAATCATATAAAATCCTCTGTCCACATCGTGGCATTAGTATCGGGTCAGGTACACAGTCAGGATCTCTACTATAATAACATCTCAAGTATACATGGTAACCTACAGCTCGAATCATCAAGTCAGTCTATCCTCCAGATCAATCTATCAATAGTCTTCACATCCACGATGGCATATCAACATTATGTCAGGAATAAGATCACTAGGTACTAGGCTAGTCATCATAAATAATGCTAGGCCCTCTAGTCCACAAGAATTCACCGAATCAACGATCACATGTTATCAGTATACAAGTCTCTCAACTACCGGGATATAGTAATCGTACCATCTAAATAGGGTTAGGCATCTATATCACAAAAGGAACATGACCACTACATGCTATGTTACCCAACTATACAAGATCACTAAGGTCTACCAAGTGAAGAGAGATACTAGTTTTGGGCGTTTGGAAAATCGGATAAAAATCATATATTAAAAATCTCGATATTTTCCTTATTCCGTGCAACATTCGCACAATCATCAAAGTCCAAGAATCTACATGAGTCTGTCCAATCATCATTCCAAATCAACTCTCCAAATTATGCTCAATCCTCTAATATATCCAAAGATACAATCGTGATACATATATGAGAACTAATAGTCGTGTCTGGCTAAAATAGGACATCGTCTAACAGGAATGGTCAGGGGACAAGATACTATTAATTAATGCCACCAAAATGGCAAGAATTACATGGGCCACTCTGGAGCAGATCCACGAACCTTAAACCAAACAAGGACCGGGGTCGCCAACCATCTTCTGAGAAGAATCGTGCTCCTTATGCTATCCGACGGACAAGACATGTCAAGTAGCTAGGCGACTAATCTAGTCATGAGTTACCTAGCAGGAACTGGGATCAGGCATACTATACTACAATAAATCTGCATGGGTCTGGTTTAGCAAACCAAAGGGACAGTTCTGCCCAAATTTTTGAACCAAATCTTCGATATAGAATTCTGGAAAATTTGGCAGTCTCCTCTGTATTTTTGAACGGGAGCTCCCTGCGAGGTGGGGCTATAATCACTCGACACAACCCGTCGCAAAATTGCAAACTGAGAACACTAAGTCTCAGCCTCGAGCAGCGCTACATTGCGTACTGAAAACCAAACCATAGCCGAGTACACTAAGACTCGGCATCCAGCAGCACTACGATGCGTGATGGGCGCCAAGCCAACACATGCAACAAGAATCACCATACCGGGCACATCACATCACAGACCCACAGTCATATCCAATCCATAAGCATAGTCACAGAAACAGTTAGCCAAAGTCGTTACCCGACCGTGAGTCAGATACGGGGCATATGGGGACAATCCATACATGTGAGTCGTGCTCGTGCCCTCGGAGGTGTGGATGACCCATCCGAGTTGTTCGATATGGCATAACTCAGTATTGAACTAATATATACCACAAGTCCTAATCATGGCAGTTCTACTACTATGATATACTGCTCACATTTATACATTTACATTTACAAATTATATAATTAATTAAATGCAAGAAAATCCAGCGGAAGGGCAAAAGTCAGCGATGAGTAAGGGGTACTTGCCTAGAGGGGTCGGCTAGGTAAGCAAGTCTCCAGCATCCTGGATCCAAAGTAGCACATCTATTGAGGTCCTCGGAAAACATAATAAACAATCATTAGCATTAAAGAATAAAATAATAACAGGAAGCACAAGGATGGCAGAAGGCTATACCGTATGGGTCTGCTAGTAGTATAGAAATCTGGCATAAAAATTGAGGCAAACAGATCGATACGAACACGTAAATCGAGATGCGTACATACATGGAGACACGTATGAGAATCGAGATAACACAAATATCGAGACAAACGAGAAATAAAACGAAACAAAACGTACTCATAAATCGAGACGTGCACGTAGATCGAAGGATCATGAATATCAGGATGAAACATGAATCAATGCAATATGCAAATCAATACGACATGCAAATTGGTACATGCACGTAAATCAATATGGTACGGGTCACAAGATAGGCACAAAGGCCAAGACACGAAGATCGATACAACATGCAAACCAAGATAGCACAGCGCCTGAGGCAACACGAGGCTTGAGGTGACCCATTGCCCAAGGTAGCACGTATATTAAGGCAACACAAAAATCAAAACTGATACGTATACCGAGATATACACATCTAGAAAGGCACAGAGAATGAGGGCACACTACCCGAGGAGCACTCAGGTCGAGGGGGGCTCGCTGCTCGAACAACATAGGGCCCAAGGGCATCCCACCGCTCGAGGCTGGCATTATCTCCGAAGCACGACAACTCTCGCCTGGGAAGAAGAGAAATAGGGGACAGAGGAGCTCGCCAGGCATGGCCAGGTCAGGCTGGCTCCCAAAGGAGGGACAACGACGGTGGTGCAGCGTTTGGAGAAGAACAGAGGGAGAGAGAAGGAAGCGAGGCTCGTTGCCGGATATGGAGGGTGGAGACGACGACAACGGTGACGATGATGGCAGCGGCGCTGGAAGCGGCTCGCGACGGCAAAAGAAGAAGGGGGTGACCATGATGGTGGCAGAGACGATAATGATGGTGTAGATGGTACTGGCCATGGGGTGGTGGTGTCACGACCCGCTCTCGAATAATCAGGTACGTATCGGACACACCCAGCCTTCGTTGATGGACAAAATGAACTAAGCTGTACAATACTAAGGAAAACTTCAAGTCACAAGATAAAGTAGAACACCACAGCATCTATAACGTCCCAGAAATCACCATAATCTACCAAGCCATTTGTATAATATCATCTGGAGACAATTTCGGTAAAAGAATAAATGTACAATAATGAATCTCAATACAATATCCATGAACAAATCTCTAAACAAGTCTATGAACTAAACTAGGCAAGTTCCTGCAACTCCAATGATGACATCCAGCTCAATGGCCTCAAGCTCACCTACAACGTATCATGTCAGAAAAAAAGCAAAGTACAACCCCGATAAGAAAGAGTCTACAATGTAATCTGAAATATAGAGGATAACAATATGGACTACAATATGAAATAAGGGTACAAGAACTGAATATGAAACTACAGTACAAGAACGGGAACAATGAACAAAAGAATCAATATGAACATGACAATCAATGCATAAGTAAATTTGAAATATAAACTAATGTGTGACCGGCTGGGGACCACAATCCATAATATAACAATATCACAATAAGGTTTAGCTTAACCGTACGTGAGGTGTACGATTAGGCTATTCATAATACCTAGTTTGGGTGTGGTCACACACTAGTCAATATTTCCTCCAATCCTCCGTAAGAACAATGAGACACAATACAATGAACAAGGCACAATACAATCATGTGAATCTCATGTCCGATATAAGAACATGAACTATGACAGGAAATAAAGTAAAGAGTTCAAGTCGGTGTACTTGCCTGACTTTGGAAGAACGAGAGTAGTAGAGTATAAGTGTGAAACCTAAATATAATTGTTAGAAGGAATGATTAGAATTTAAACAATGTCATTATCTAACTATCTCTTATCCAACTAAATATTGCTAACTATCCATATACTACTATACTAGATAACAATATTTTAGAAAATATATTATAGCTTTAATTAAAATAAATACTATTGAATAATACCTCAAAATAGTTCATGTTTAAGAAATGCTAGAAACAAAATAATATTAGTTAAATAATTATTTAGGACTATTCTACTAGAAATATATCAATATAGATTTTTAAACATTTAGCAAATAGTTTACATTTAATAACAACTTATAAAAATATTTGCTATCTAGAATATTTCAAGAGAGTGACAATAATAATAGCAAATATTATTGGTAATAATGGTAGCACTAATAATATTAGAAATAATAATGATAATATTACAAAATATAAGATTAGCCCAAACTCGTAAGCCTAACACTCCAGCCTTACAATATTACTACTACTGCTGTAAGAATTATTAATCAACATTTCAAATCCAACTCCAGCCCACTATCCTAACATTTCCATTTAAACTCTTATAACCATCAGTCCAGTGGATTACTACTCCCAACCTGGCCTAAAATCCATAGCTAAAACCTAACCTCTTCAGTAACACTCACTCATGATTTTTCTCACAATTAACCATCTGCAATTTCAAATGGAGAACCTGTTATTGCCGGGGCACAATTTTTCGATGGAAAACTTGAGAAGATGAAACAATTGTAAAAACAATGTTCCAACGCAACAGTGCTAGGAAGGTTGCGCGAGTATAATGAAGATCTAAAAAAATCTCGTTAGTTGATATTACGAGAATCTAAAAAGATTTCGTAATCCACAGCAACATATGATATACGAGAATCTAAAAAGATTTTATAATCACAGCAGCGAAGAAGATGACAGGCGAAAGGTGGAAGATGGCCTGCTGGGGTGAATGATCACCGTTGCTTAAAGCTTTAACCGCCCTACACGAACAGCTTCCAGGAACCAGCAAGTTCGTCGGAGAACTTGGAACACTCCTGCTCTTCTGACTCCTCGGATGGACACGAACTCCCATGCAAAAGCAATGCTGGTGCGACGCCTTTCCTCTCTCTCGAAGGCTGCTGGAAGGTCAGAAATGTGTTAAAGAACACTTCTGAATTCTCTGTTTACTTGTGCTAAAAAATACTTCGTAAGCTTTCTGTGGTGGCTTTTCTTACTTGTATATCTTTCTTGTGTATATAACCAGCCTTGAGAGAGAGAGGATGCCTTATATAGGCCCTGCAGCAACTGTTCGGTTGCCACAAAGTTAGGGACGTGGTAAAAACCACCCCGAACATGTAGCAACCGCCCAGAACATGCAAATGCACGTTCTGCTGCAAGTTGCGCCAACTGTGTGCACCCAGTGCTCCCTACACTCCGTGCACTGAGCCACTTGCGCCAACCTGCGCCAACTGCGCGCACTGCGCCACTGCACAACTTGCGCAACCTGTGCCACTGTGCGCACTACGCCACTGTGCAACCAGCACAGCCAGCGCACCCGGCGCAACCTGTGCGCCACCTGGCGCACACCCTGGCGCACAACCTGTGCGCAACCTGGTGCACAACCTGGCGCACACCCTGGTCGCGCAACCTGTGGCGCGCAATATGACAGCACAAGTGGCTCGCGCAATGAGCGCAACTAATGTGCACTATACACCTAGAGACGATGCTGACGTGCTAAGTGCAAAGTACGCCAACAAAATGCCACATTACGCCTCATGAGCCCATGAGCCCGAGTCCGAGTCCGAGTCGCTAAGCTCCTACGGGGCTTTGCTCCCATGGAAATAAATTTCCCAAGAGCAAAAAGCATGAATGCTTTAATTGTTGATTTTAGCCTTTTTCCCATTAGAAAAATAATCCCACATGGCAAACCCATGTGCACCTCCACACCACAAGTGCATCTCCAATAATAGCAAAGCTAATATATAGAGATACAATCTCTTTGTTTTTTCCGATGTGGGACTAAAGTTTTCTAAGGAAAAAACCAAAACTCCAACAATCCCCCACATATCTCTATATATGGGTATAAGGGTTCCCCATAGTAACTGTCCATCATGTATTAGGAGAGATGTCGCTGACGACTTAAATCTTACCGCATGGATCAAAAATCAGACTATAATACAAGAATGGACTAAACCTTGAATTCTGCATCATAGCTGAAATTCTTTCTACTCACATAATGTAGTTACATGTGCTTCTGGCTACACATTAAAGGTCCTATGCCAGCCTGGTTTTAGTGTATAATTTTGGGCATCTACAAGTTTACCCTCAAGAGACGGCCTGATATCTCTTTGTCCATATACTATAGGTGAGTTCATTATAAAGAGACATGGCATAAAGCGCTTTGTGCTTCCCTTGCGGTGCTACGCCGCTATGACATGGCTTAAAGCCGAGGCCTTACCCCGTACCGGGAACCTCATCGTAGTGTCATACTAGTGTAGCATGAGGCAACGGCCTCTTTGTAGTGCCAAACTACCCAGCATGAAGCCTTAGGCTCCCTTGCGGTGTTACGCCGCAACGACATGGCTTGCAAGGCCGAGACTTTATCCCTAACCGGGTACCTCATCGTGGTGTCGTGCCACTGTAACATGAGGAACTCCTCCTCTTTGTAGTGCTGACTACACCCCTCTTTATTTTTAACATACAGCA
Source organism: Iris pallida (assembly GCA_029216955.1). Classification (NCBI taxonomy): domain Eukaryota; kingdom Viridiplantae; phylum Streptophyta; class Magnoliopsida; order Asparagales; family Iridaceae; genus Iris; species Iris pallida. The sequence continues at coordinate 2,046,647 of JANAVB010021200.1, forward strand.
TTAGGCTAACTGCATATTTACGGTGCTACGCCCCTGTGACTTGGCCTGCAAAGCCGAGGCTTTATCCTATTCCTGGGCAACACCACACATATAGGAACCTCATTGTCGAGTCACCCCACTGTAGCATGGAGTTTCACTCCTTGTAGTGCTGCTCTGTCGTGCTTCCTGTAAAGTACACCAGGCATTCACTCTGCCTGAGAACTCATTAAGACAATTAAGCCAACCTTCCCACAAGAACCATTTTCCGCAGAAAACAATAGTAGACAACAGTGGTTATAGGTCCGTAACCTCTCCATGCCCAATAGAATATGTATCCACCGTTCCTGATATTCTTCCGATTAGTGGTCCTCCCTTGAACCAAAAGCTAGATGCCTAGTAGATTTCTCTTTGAACTATTAGCATAAAACTTTACGGTAGGAATACAATAATACAATATCAGAATGCCTTCAAGCCCATTTTATAAGCTGTGTCATCGACCAGCTGGCGCTTGAGGCCCTTGGTGAACGGATCCGCCAGGTTCTCCTGACTCTGAACATCAATCACTACAATAACACCTCTCTTGATAAGATCGTGTACTGCCCTGTGCTTCAACCGCACAGTCCTCTTCTTTCCGTTGAAGAGGTTATTTGATGCCACCGCCACAGTGGCCTGGTTGTCGCAGTATATCGATATTGTCGGTATTTGCGCCCCAACCACTGGAAGATCATACATGAGCTTCCGAAGCCATTCTGCTTCCTCGGCTGCGGTATCAAGTGCAAAGAACTCAGATTCCATGGATGACCGCGAGAGCATAGTCTGCTTCTTCGACTTCTACGATATAGCAACTCCATCCATTATAAAAATGAATCCACCTGTGGACCTCTCGCTCTCCACCTCTGAGCACCAGCTGGCATCACTGAAGCCTTCCACTACCAGCGGATCTCTGCTGTAGTACAGTGCATATGTCTGAGTCTTCTTGAGATATCCCATAACCTGTTTCACAGCTTTCCAGTGTTCAACACCTGGGTTGCTCGTGAAACGACTCAGCATTCCCACGGCAAAAGCTATGTCAGGCCTTGTGGCAGTAGTAGCATACATCAAACTCCGGATTACGCTTGAATACTCCAACTGCCTGACACTTTCCCCTGAATTAGGCTTCAGCTTCAGATCATACCAGTATGGCGTATCGATCCCTGGAAGATCCCGATACCCATAACGAGTGATCATTTTCTCAATATAATGAGACTGTGACAGCGCTATTCCAGTATCTGTCCGGATGATCTTGATCCCTAAGATCACATCAGCTTCCCCCAAGTCCTTCATACTGAACTTGTTCGAGATGAATTTCTTTATCTCCGTGACACAACCTATATCCGTACCTAGAATAAGCATGTCATCCACGTACAGACAAACGATCACACCTCTTCCATCAGCGAACTTCGTGTAAACACACTTGTCCGTCTCGCTGACCATGTAGCCATTTGACCTTATAACTTTGTCAAATTTCTCATGCCACATCTTAGGAGCCTGTTTAAGACCGTACAAGGATTTCACCAACTTGCAGACTTTGTCTTCAAGACCCTTGACGACAAATCCCTCTGGCTGTTGCATATAAATCTCTTCGGTCAGCTCGCCATTTAGAAAAGCCGTTTTCACATCCATCTGATGTATCACCATCTTATGTATTGCTGCGAGAGCAATCAACATTCTGATGGTGGTCATCCGGGCTACTGGAGCATATGTGTCAAAGTAGTCAATCCCATGCTTCTGAGAAAATCCCTTGGCTACCAACCTAGCCTTGAACTTGTCAATAGTTCCGTCTGCTTTCATCTTCTTCTTGAAGATCCATTTGCATCTGATGGGTTTCGCTCCTTCAGGAAGATCAACCAACACCCAAGTGTTATTTGAGGTGATGGAATCAATTTTATTGTCAATCGCCTCCTTCCAAAAAACTACGTCTCTGGTCTTCATCGCCTCATCATAGGTAAGCGGATCAGCTTCCACATGATAGGTGACAAAATTACTTCTGAAGTCCTTCGGCCTCCTCATGCGCTTAACTGATGGCTCAGCTTGTTCTGGTTCAATCGTTGTTTCAACAACAACATCTTCTTGGACCACATCTTCATTGAAGACTTCAGTTTCTGGTGCACCCTCATTGTTCTCCGGTATATCCGCAAGAACAATATTCTTGTGCCTTGCAAACTTGTCTTCAAAATATTCTGCGTCGCGAGATTCGATGATATAATTTGATTCAATATCAAGAAATCTCCGAGCATCACTCTTCTCGACATACCCCAAGAAGATCGTCTTAGTAGTCCTTGTCCCAAGCTTCTGAATCTTCAGATCTGGAAGCTTGACATATGCCAGACACCCCCACACTCGAATGACATTCAAGTTAGGTCTGACCTTGAACCAGAGTTCATGAGGAGTAACGTCTGAAGTTGCATGAGGCACTCTATTTAGAATAAAAGTGGCCGTCAATGCAGCTTCTCCCCAGTAGCACTTAGGAAGACCAGCAGTCAACAACATTGAGTTAATCATTTCTGTTAACGTTTTGTTCTTCCTCTCTGCTACTCCGTTTGATTGAGGAGAGTACGGAGCCGTAGTCTCATTGACAATTCTATGCTCTTTGTAAAACGATACGAATTCATGAGACATGTACTCCCCACCTCGATCACTTCTTATTCTTTTGAGTTGTTGTCCAGTCTGCCGCTCAGCTTCGGCTCTGAACTCCTTGAACTTCTCGAATGCTTCGTCTTTAGCCTTCAGCAAGTAGACGAACGCATACTTTAAGAAGTCATCGATGAAGGTTATAAAATACTTCATCCTGACCTTTATAGAGAACTGTTTGAAGTCACAGATATCTGAGTGTACCAACTCCAGAACATCTGTACTTCGATTAACCCGAGGAAAGGGTTTCCTTGTGATCTTTGTTTGAGCACAAACTTCACATTTCTCTACCTTACCCCCACACTTGGAGATAAGTCCTAGACTAGACATTCTGTTTATTCGTTTACAATAAACATGTCTGTCACGACCCGCACCCACTGTGAGGGTACGAGTACGTAACAACGCCCAGCCTACGCCGCAGTGTCGACGGTAAAACGTTGTCCTAGGTTACTATCTAATCAACAACTCACGCAATTATATAATGTACTTGTCAAATCTCTACTCCGAACGGAGGACAAGTATAGATATAATGAATCTCAATCACAGTCTAAGAACGATATGAGAGCACAGAAGATTAAAACTAAGACTAATAACAGAAATAAAACCAACAACTAATAATATAATCTCAAACAATCTCAACTTATATACAACTCCAGTTCTCTAACATGAAAGCTAAAACAGGACAACTAGCTAAACTTCCGATCACTCCTGAGTGTCGGGACCATAGGTAGCTAAACCATCTCCTGATCCATAATATGTAGGGCACGTGTCCTCAGGGAAATCATCTGTAAAATTTTCAACAGGTCCAGTCAGGACAGGAACGAGTACAACTCATCAAGAAATCTCAAGTAAATGACAGAGAACTATAAAGCAGTTATAGACAGTTGTATTGATGAAAATGGCAGTTTATATTCAGGTGATGGTAAGAAAGACAGATAAAGTGCAAGGAAAGTAAATAACTAAACAAGAGAAGAATCATAGCAATGAAGACTGTAAAAATAGAACTAGCTGAACTAGGGTAATATGATATAAAGTCCAGACAGCAATGTAGACCAGTGCAACTCCAATGTAAGTCCAGCACAAGATGAATCTAATATAAGATGAATCCAGTAAGGGACGATTCCAGTTATAGTGATCAATGATTCCAGGATGAGTCCAGCCTATACTCTAACAGTGTGTTTTAAAATACCGAGATAGACATATAAACGACTGTAGATAATATGGCACATCACACACCTGGCCGGGTGTGAGATGGCTATCATTCCAGTAGATTCCAGTTGGGAGATTCCAGATTGGGGTATGTCTACATGTCTTACTCAAGTATTTCCCCTCCCAGCAAGTGAATCCAGAAATTCGATACAATGATTCAAGATGAGTCCAGCCAAAATATAATGATACCAGTAAATGATTCCAGTAAATGATTCCAGTAGGTGATTCCAGTAATAGAAGCCAGAATGATGATACCAGTAATAGAGGCCAGAAAATAAATGTGTGTCGTATACATGAATCCAGAATATCCATACGTGTTGTAACAGAGAATCGCATACAACTAACTAGAACTGAAGTATAGTAATTGACAAGTAAATGAGAGAACTATCAGAGAATGTACTCGCTTGATACTCTGAAAAGAGTAGTGTAATGTCAGATGTCTGCAACTGAGTCACAATGTCCTAAACAGAGGAATACAGGTTATAATATGTTTAAAATAAGACAAATGATGTTTATGATGCAATCTACATAATTTTTAGGCCAATCTAGGTCAAAGTCAACTCTTAGTCAACCCTGGTCAACTGTCTACTCAAGGTAGGTCAATACTAGACTATGGGTCATCCCAAGTTAACTAAAAGGCTATCTTGGTCAACTGGTCAACTTAGGCTAGCAAGGGTCAATTGGTCAACTTCGGTCAAGTTCTAGTCAAAACTAGGTTACGGTTGACTTTTGATCAAAATAGTCAACTGTGGCCACCGAGGTCAAAACTAGTCTAAGTCCACTATTTCTAACCATTACCAACCATAAAATCCTAACTATAACTATATCTTAAGGTATTTAACTCATGTGTTGAGAAATAGATATTATCTTAATTTACCCCGTTTACCCTTTCCAAGGTAAACCCTCACCTTAGCCTCTTACCTTAACCCACTACGTGAGACTCTAGTACCTTGCTAGGGTACTCTAACCATTTATCCTCGTATCTCGATACTGTAACTTGGTATCTTGATACCTCTCCTAGGTGATAAGGTAAACTGTCTACTTACCTTGAAGGTAAAGGTAAATATACTATTCTCTTATCATGATAACTTGGTATCATGAGATACCAAGAATCAAACTTCTAACTAACCTATCTATACCATTTTTAACTAACATATCAATACTCTAACTCTAACTAGTGCCTTACCCTCAACATATCCAAATACCTTACTAACATGGACTCAAACATGCACACTAACCCACACTACCTCAATCCTAGTATATATGTACTATTATCCCTTATCAACCATAACCTTATACCTTAGTTTCTAGGGTACCTACTCACTCTCACAAGTGACACTGCCCACTCAACTCTTTACCTACTACCTAGCATTTACCTACTCATATAACACATTGATTTAATCCATTACCTAGCCATTATCTTGCCTATACAACTCCAATGCCATACACACACAAGCCAATACAGGCCCCATTCCTGTCTACTGGATTCATGGGCATTGCCAACCCTCTAAACAGACATTTGCTTAGCCACTCACACACACAAGCTCAAGACACAACCACTTCCCACAACCCACTCTACACACACACATATAACCATACATATGGATATGACTATACCCTCATATATATCATATGCAATTCAGGGATTGAATGTTGTTTCCAACATCAACACACAAACTCAAATTCCTAAAAATCAACCCAATAAAACCAATATCAAAACAACAACTCAAGGCATAACTCAGGTTATATCAACTCTAATATTAAACTCAAGGTAACCCCTAAGTACCTTGCTGATATTACCATGAATATTTACATAGGTATTTACATGAAACTAATGAACTTCATATTTTGAAATATCAATGAATCCCATTTCGAAATACCCATGTTGAGTTACATTTGTAAACCAACATCTCAGTCATATATTGACAGAGCTGGGCAAGAGAGGGAGTGATGTGTGTGTCACATGGTGTCAAGGTGTTCGAGCGTGTCCCAACTAAAAGAAGTGAAGTGTCGACTAAGGAAGTGTCAACAGCAGTGTGAAAAAAAAAGAAACTGTTCTCAGGTTTTCAGGAAAAACAGTGAATGTGTGTGTGTGTGCAAGCAACTGGAATTCAGTGAATACATTTAAATTTTAGTTAACCCAATCAATATCCCAATGATTCACATAAACACATGTTTAAATACTGTCAATTTATCATTTGAATCTCAAACGCTTTCATTTAAAACTCACTTTAAAACTCTGAACCACCCTGGATAGCACAGTTCAGTGAAGGGTTTGAACCCTAATTTAACATTTAAAAACTATAAAAAATCCTATTTCAGTCACACACGAGGTTAGACACACTTGTATGTGTCAAGTGGGAGGTATTCTCGTGTCCAAACAATGGACACGAAGTGTCCAAATCGTAGAAACCAGGTCATGTCAGACTGTGCGCACAGGCGGGCTCGTGCAGCCGTTCCTCAGGGAATTGGACACGACACAGTCCACAAGAGGACACGTGGTCGTGTCCCCACTTAGTCTAGGTATAGGTCTTTGTGTCCAAGCACCTGCACTGAGTCAGGGTTGTGTCGTGTCAGTGTTATTAGAGCGTATCATTGGCTCGAAATCGCGTGTGTACGTGTCAGGGAATTCCAATGCGAGCTCGAGAACTTTCTCGACTCATAACCAAGTGTCACGAAACTTGGTGAGAGTCTTGTCAGACATGGCCCCCACCACCTCGTCAAATTTGACGTGTCCACGTGATGTATTGTGTCCTGTGTCAAGCCCGAAATGCAGAGGATGTGCACAGGCATAGTGCGGTGCCTCGTGCAGGCGTGTCAGTGACTCGTGCGCGTGACACACGACACGTGACACATCGTGATCGTGTCTAGGGGTATAGGGGGACTAGGGCTAGGTGTCTAGGTGTATGCACATACTTCAAGTCGTGTCGTGTCCGAGTTACAAGGTCGTGTCAGTGAGGTCTGTGCACTCGTGCACAGGCTGTGCTCGACCAGTACGAGTGAGTTTTCTCACTCGACACGATACGACTCGACACGAGACTTTGAGGGTTTCTTGTCAGACATTGCCCCCAGGTCTGTGTCAAGTGGCACGTGTCCAAGTGTCGTGTACAGTGCACACGAGGTGTCAGTGAGCAGGACAGTGCACTCGTATCGTGCACGTGTGTCCAACAGCAAAAACTGACACAAAACGACACAAAAATACCTAACACCCTTCACAAAATTTAATGTACATACTAAGATCTACCAATTCATGTAATTACATTTTCAAAAATCGAAAATAATTTCCTAAGGGGCATTCTATCGAACACATAACATACACTATGACACGTGCCCGATACGGACACCAAACGGACACGAAATCCACCCAAATTTGGGGTACAGCTAGGGGACACCTAAACCTAGCCTAATATGCAAAGAAATCAAAATAATAATAAAATTTAAAGGGTTTTACCTATTAGTGCAAATTGCAAGAAAAGGCTTCAAATGGGGGGTGTTCTTCTTGATGGCCAAATGCTCCAAATCAATCCCAAACTGAAATAGCTCTCCACCAACAATCCATAAACTTCAATTAGAACCCAATGCAAAAGACTAGGATGAAAAAGGAGATCAAATGAATAAAATGGGAATTTTTTGGAAGGGGAAAAATACATTTCTTTTCTCCAAGTGTTGGAATGATAAAAAGAGGCAACCCTAATGAATAAGTGTTTATATAGCGTGGGGATCCCTATGTGGCTGGTCATAAGCTCAAAAATCAGGGTTAGCGTTCACTAAATGGCCCATGGGCTTAAGTCATGATCAATTAAATAATTAAGCCATAAGTCATTTCATGAAACCACAAACCATAACTTAAATTCACTAAACCAAATCCCCTCATTCTAAACCTATTCTCTAATGACTAAAATAGGTTAACTCAAGTTAGACTAAGGTTACCATAGCTAGGGTTAGGTTCTAGGCTAGTCCACTAGGTCTCAAGAAGTCAAGGTCAACTAGAATTCACCAATTCAACAAATCACCAAATAATTCAAATAAGTCAAAATGACCAAATTACCCCTAGGCTAAAAATGATAATTAAGTCATCCTAATGACATGGTTAGGCTCTAGGTCATGCAGTCTCTCAGGTTTCACTGGCAGCACATCAAAATCATAAGTCATGACTTAAATCAGATTTTAAATAGTTTAAAAATTATTAAAAATTACTAAAAATTATAATGTGAATCAAATATCAATAATTAATAATTATAATTACAAAATTTCAAAAATACCCTCATTTGGAAAACTGGGTGTTACAATGTCCTAGCCTATTACGCCACAACTCAAGAGTATAAGCAGAACGAGTGATTTCATTAATCACATTAATTACATTGGACTGATTTATAAGCTAAATTTTGAACATTCCTTCGGTATAAAAAGCTTTCCCGAAATATGTTCCCTTTATAGACATCACCATCTGGCCAGCATTGATGTCCATCCTGAGGCCTGCATTGCAGAGTAGCCTCCTGAGATCAGATTCTTGGCGATAGCAGGTACGTACTTCATGCCTTGAAGCGTCAGAGACTTCCCCGAAGACAGCTTCAACACCACCGTCCCGATCGCAAGCACTTCAGCTTGTGCCTGATTCGCCATCATAACTACTTCAGAAGTAGGTGTGTAGGTGGTGAACCACTCCTTACTGGAGCAAACATGGCAGGAGGCTCCAGTGTCTACCCACCAGTCAGAGTCAGTCCTTACCGCATCAACCTGCACAATCATAGCAACAACATCAGTGATCATAGATACCTTACTAGGCTCTCCTTGCTCTGATTGCTTGGTCTTTGCTTTGCATTCATTCTTGAAGTGACCCTTCTTGCCACACTTGAAATAAGGCATCTGAGACTTTGCCTTCTTTCGCTTGAAGGAAGTCCCCTTCAAGTTCAGATTGTTAGGGTCCTTCTTCTTGTTGTGGGAAGCTGCCTGCTTTCCCCTTGGTTCCTTAGTATGAACAAGATTGGTGTTAGCCAATTGCTTGGACAGTGCGTCCACCTTCAGTTGAGCCTGCATTCGGTCCTCAATATAGATTTCCTGCAAGAGATCTTCAAGGCTGATCTTAAGCTTCTTCCTATGCATATTTGCATAGAACTTACTCCATCCAGCGGGAAGCTTTGAGACAATCCCTCCAACAACAAACTTGTCGGGGAGGGGCATCGCCTCGTCTTCTAACTTCTGTCGCAGCTTCAGAAATTCTTTTACCTGCGGCAGCATGGACTTCTCGTCCTCAAAAAGCCATTGTTGATATTTTTCAACCATAAATATCTTGCTCCTATTTTTGTCTTCTTCGTACAGTTTCTCTATAGACTCCCATATGTCTCTGGCAATTGGTTTCTTACTGTAGGATTCTGCTAGGGAATCCTCCATAGCATTCAGGATAAGAAGCCTGCAAATGCTATTCTTTCTTCTCCACTTGGCCTGAAGTTTAGTAGCCACAGTGATTGCGGCAGCAGACCCAGTATCTGGAACGGTAGGTTCCTCTTCAAGAAGCACGTGATCCACGTCTCTGAGTTGAAGAGTGAGATAAACCTTCCTCTTCCAGACTTGATAATGCTCTCCATCAAACTTTTTTAACTTACAAAAGTCAGTATTGAGGAGTAAAGCATTAACATTTTCCATCGTAGCAATAAAGCTTTGAGAATGTTATTGCCGGGGCACAATTTTTTGATGGAAAACTTGAGAAGATGAAACAATTGTAAAAACAATGTTCCAACGCAACAGTTCTAGGAAGGTTGCACGAGTATAACGAAGATCTAAAAAAATCTTGTTAGTTGATATTACGAGAATCTAAAAAGATTTCGTAATCCACAGCAACATATGATATACGAGAATCTAAAAAGATTTCGTAATCACAGCAGCGAAAAAGATGACAGGCGAAAGGTGGAAGATGGCCTGCTGGGGTGAATGATCACCGTTGCTCAAAGCTTTATTCGCCCTACACGAACAGCTTCCAGGAACCAGCAAGTTCGTCGGAGAACTTGGAACACTCCTGCTCTTCTGAGTCCTCGGATGGACACGAACTCCCGTGCAAAAGCAATGTTGGTACGGCATCTTTCCTCTCTCTCGAAGGCTGCTGGAAGATCAGAAATGTGTTAAAGAACACTTCTGAATTCTCTGTTTACTTGTGCTAAAAAATACTTCGTAAACTTTCTGTGGTGGCTTCTCTTACTTGTATATCTTTCTTGTGTATATAACCAGCCTTGAGAGAGAGAGGATGCCTTATATAGGCCCTGCAGCAACTATTCGTTTGCCACAAAGTTAGGGACGTGGAAAAAACCACCCCAAACATGTAGCAACCGCACCCAGCGCTCCCTGCACTGAGCCACTTGTGCCAACCTACGCCAACTGCGCGTAACCTGGTCGCACAACTAAAGCGCACTATGCGTCTAGCGACGATGCTAAGTGCAAAGTGCGCCAACAAAACGCCACATTACGTCTCATGAGCCCGAGTCCGAGTCCGAGTCCGAGTCGCTAAGCCCCTATGGGGCTTAGCTCCCATGGAAATAAATTTTTCAAGAGCAAAAAGCATGAATGCTTTAATTGTTGATTTTAGCCTTTTCCCATTAGAAAAATAACCCCACATGGCAAACTCATGTGCACCTCCATACCACAAGTGCATCTCCAATAATAGCAAAGCTAATATATAGAGATACAATCTCTTTGTTTTTTCGATGTGGGACTAAAGTTTTCTAAGAAAAAAACTAAAACTCCAACAGAACCACGTAGCTGACCCCATCCATTCAAACTGGCTCAATTTTCGAAGAGGCAAATTGACTCTTAGGAAATTTGAAAGGTCATCAATGATATAAAAAAAAGGAAGTATAATGAGATGAGACTCTCTCCATTATTTCCTTTAACACAGCCACACGATTTTCAACTCTTCTACTTCACGTCTCTCTCTGCCATCACTTATTCACAGCCACTGCAAACTTCTTCATTCTTCCAACTATTCTTCTTTAGCCAACAGAACTTAAACTCTAATCCCTATTTCCTCTCTCTAACACATGCACAGCACTCTCAAAGCTTAACCTCCATCTTTTCTTCCTTAGCCCCACATACATCCAACCCTTTCCTCCCTTAATGAACACCAGCTAAATCTAAGGAAGAAGAACAACAGATGGAGAACAAGAAGAAGATAGAGATCGAAGAGATGAAGTGAAATGCTCAACTCGGGCGTAGCGTCGGTCTCCGGCAATGTAGGCTCTCCGATCGGTGGCGGATCCAGCTTTAAGACTCCTCGGTGACTCCGGTGAAGCGCTGCGAGTTTCTGACCCTCCGATGGTGGCTCGGTGAGGCCGGTCGACCACTAACAGCTTCGATCCGTGCTGGCTTGAGTCCAGGTGCGATGCCGACCGGTACAGTTCTTCTTGTGGCAACGTCAAAGGACTGATTGAGAAGAAGGTCGGTCTGGACACGGCAACGACACGGTGGCGCTGCTGTCGTGGAACGGTGATGTCCTTGGAACGTCGTGGCTGTTGATCGGCTTGCTACTCCGTCCGACGTCGACTTCGTACTCGGCGGTGAACTTCTTGCTCGGCGGTGGAGTGTAGATCTGGACTGCCGAGTCCATATCGGTGGAGCTTCGGCAATGTCCCCGACGGCGAGTGGTGGTGCTCGACCACAGCAGTTGTGAACAGTAAAGTGTAATGATGTGTCAGCGTACTGTGTTGTAAACTGTATTGACAGTGTGTGGACAGTATTTATAATAAAATATTATGTGTGTTCTCCAAGACTAGTCTGATGGCACATATGGTAAATAGCATCAGATCTGAGGGCAACAAAATTAGTTCTCTAACAAACTAACTAATTCAGTTATTCCTAACTAATTAAATGATTAGTAATAACTAACTAAAAATTAGTTAACTAGCAGCTTATGAAATCAATACCTAATTCTTTCTTCTTAGTAACATGGCTAAACCCAAAATTAACTTCCACTGTTATTTCTCCAAAAGTACTATAATTAAAATTTATTAACAATAATCAATCAGTAGAGAATTAAAATTTAAATACTCTTGAACAGAACAATCTTAATAAAATATTCACCAAGACTTTAGCTAAAGCAAAGATTAAGTAATCAAAATTAATTATGAGGCAATCATTAAAAATCAGAACTAAGAATAAAGCCACACAAAAAACCTATCAGCCATCTCCTACTCAGTAAACAGAAGCAGAAACCTTTGAATGAATAACCACTCTTATCAATTAAAGAATCAAAATAACAATTTAAGTAAAACCACTAATAATACAATTTTAGTAAACAAAGTTGAAATTAATTTATTTTCAAAATTGAACCTATTATCCGAGAAGAAATATATTACATTAAAAATAGAAAATTCAGGAATTGATTAAAAAATACACATGAATGGATTTAGGGAGTTACAAATCTACCCCCTACAAAAATTTTGTCCTCGAAATTTCAATGGTTGTGGTAAAGATAAAACAAGATCTAGCAAAGAGTTACTAAGGAACGACAAAAGACTAAACAAGTTATTAGGTATTAATCAAATAAGGAAATTTATGAACTAAGAAACACAAAAGGTATAACAATCAGTTACCAAGAAAATAAAGTGGAACATTTCTATACGGAACCTTATGGTAATAGAAATGATTTTTTTTTTGAAAATGGAACTAACCGATAAAATTTTGAACAAGGCCGAAGTAAATCAAGACAATTCTGGTAAAGCTTTCAATAACGTTAAGAATCCAAATATGATCTATCTATGACATGGATGTAGTCTCAATAGGATCCGGAAACCATACATATCTGAAATCATTTCGCCTAGAGTTCATGTCCCGCCAGTGTAGGGTACATCTGACTGCAGTGAACCTTTTGCTCAATGACTCAAATAATGATAAATTATCGAATATTTTTATCAACTTTATTTATTATTGTCGGAACAATTCAAGAGATTAAAATTTTATGATTTTGACACAGCTTCAATAATATCCGAGAATGTCACGACCCGCACCCACTGTGAGGGTACGAGAACGTAACAACGCCCAGCCTACGCCGCAGTGTTGGCGGTAGAACGCTGTCCTAGGTCAACATCTAACAATATAAAGGTACCTGTACAGTATATACACTCTGAATGGAGGTGACATAGCAGATACAGTCTCAATCACATCTAAGGTAGAGCATGATAAAAGATAGATAGATAGATAGATAGATAGAACAGAATGGAAATCACAGAGATACAATCCAGAAGTCTAAGTGTCTAAATAAATACATATCCCAAATAACATCTCAGAATCTCAATACAGTAATCCAGAAAAGATAATAAAGACATCCTAATCTAGGGGAGTGTCATCAACTGCTAGTGGGTCCAAGTCACAAGTGATGTCTAAAGCTGCACCAAGAGGGGTAGACACCAGAGCCTCATCATTCACTGTAAAATTTTCAACAGGTCCAGTCAGGACGGGAGCGAGTACAGTACATCTCAACAAGATCATAACAGGTTAGGAAATATAAACATGCTAGAGAGTAAGATGCACGATCTGAAAAAATAACATGATGAAAAAGGAAGACTGTAAATAAATAGCTACAGTATATAGAGAACTAACTCTGATAGTGATTCAGAGCACAAGATGGTTATGTAAATGGCACGATATTGTACACGAGTAATCTACAGAGGTTTGTACACGAGTAATCTACTGGATTGATTACATAACCACTTCTACTCTCCCATCCCAATCAATACACAAGGATCTAGCCAAGTTATATTATTGTACACGAAGGTCATGTGAATACATGATTATACACGATTCACACGTTTCGTACACGAATGTCACAAATACAAGGAGTACACGATGTTCATGATAAAGTACACGAACACGAATACCCAATGTATCCGCTAAGGGGATAACATCGCACACCAAATCCATATAGTACTAATCCGTGTTATCAACGTGTCAGCATCATGTAAAGTAATCTAAAGTATGAATATAATCCTAAACAAGATATGAAATGATCAGAGAATGTACTCGCCTGTATCCTGAGAATCTGGAGAATATATACTGTCCGAGGAGTGGTGTCTGGCTCCTATTAGAACAGCACAAGTCACAACAAGTCCAGAATGGTAATAAGATGCACTACAATGCATTCTACATGAATCTAGGTCAATCTAGGCCAAAGTCAACTCTTGGTCAACTCTGGTCAACCCTAGAAGTCAAACTAGGTCAACTAGGTCAACCTAAGTCAAACAAGTCTAACTAGTCTATTCTAGGCCTAACAAAACTAAACAAGACCAATCTAGACTCTATACTGGCATTTAAACCACACCCATAGGCCAAGAGCCTAGGCTATAGGCTATTAAGCAATACCATGTCCTAACCAACCATATCACATAACACATGTCAATATATATCTAATATATAATACATTCTAATATAGAATACACATATGATATAGCTATAATATAATATAGAAACATACATTAGCTTATAGGTTACCTATAATATATCACCCATTTCATATATATCATATATATATAATAGCACACACTCATATATATAGGATACCAATATATATAAATATCTCAATACATATATATATATACATATGTATAGAGAGAGGGGGACACATGTATGTGTCCAAGTGTGTGTGTGTCAAGAGGGTAAAACAGTGTGGCATGGCAATTTGTATAGAGAAAACAGTTCATTTTACAGTTCAGGAAAAAGGAAATCAATGAGAAAAACACAACCATTGACTCAATTTCAGTTAAAAGACTGAAGCAATCTCAGGTAATATAGGAATTCAGTATGATGAATGAAATGAGCATTCAGTTAACTAGATACCTAAATCATTCACATAACAGTTAACAATACCCAAGGAATATGAGTAATCACATTCAGATTTTTGGTTTAAAACAGGAATCCCATGTATGATAAACTGGAATTTCATCTCAGGAAATAGGAAATCATTTTAATACAGTTTCAAAAAAAAAGGGGAAAGGAAATCAGTTCAGCAGTTTACATGAATAGTTTTTCAGGGTTGAATAAGTCCTATCCTATGCCAGTTAACATCAATGTATATCATTCCATTACAGTTCATATATAAACAATTCAGTGGCATGTGTGTGGGCAGTGAAAGAAACAGGGAAACAGTTTGAATCAAAGAGTTAACTACTCCCCAAAACAGTGAACTAACCATAATGTGAAATCTGGAATTTAACAGTTCAAGAAATTCTGAAATCAGTGAAGAAAACATCTGTGTGAAAGAGTGAGAGTGTCAAGAGGGTGAGTGAGTGACATACATGAGTGTGTGTAATGATATGTGGACAGTGTCAAAGAAAACAGGGCCTGTGTTCAACCTGGAAACAGTGAAGGAATAGGAAAATCTGGAAATCAATTGACAGTTAGAGGAAAGAAATCTCAGGAAATAGGGAAACCATTTCTCAGCTATGGGTTGACAGGAAATAATGAAAATCATTTGACAGTTTATAATATGAATTAATCATACAAATTGAATGTATCAGGCCTAAACATAACAGTCTCATTCCTCATGTCAAATTCTCATTAATGAACCAAAAACTTAATCTATCATATAAAACCTATCTAACACGAACCATTACTCCTGTAGGATCAATCAAGACACAATATACATCAATTTAAATCATATTTAATAGGGATTAAGGTTTGGGAAAACTGAAATAACAATGTGGTATCAGTCACATACGTATAGTCCCATCTCACATGCCAAAGTCCCATTCCATAACATAAAATCTATCTTAATAAGTAATTTCGAACTAACAGAGGTTAATATACATGTCCAGGATATTAAAATAGCAATTTAATCATAATTTAAACAAATTAAACTGGGAATTTAAATACAGGAAATAATAGGACTGTACACAGGAAAAACAGTATCGTGCACGTGTTCATTGGGCTCGTGCACGTGATACGACACGACACAAACCCTGAGCTTGTGTCCCAGTGTCGAGTGTGTCTAGGTCTAGGATCCTGACACACTGATATGGGTCCACGACACGTGTGTCAGTGACACGACACACGTATCAGTCGCCCAAAGTCGGCTGAACCAACATAGTGTACGACCAGTGCACTCGTAAATGCGTGTCCGACACGACACGAGGACTCATGAAACTTGGAGAGCCTCGTGTCAGTGTCAGCCCCGACCTATGTGTTAAATTTTTCGTGTCCACAAGGCGTGTCCAGTGAGTTGTGGCCCCCGAGTAGCAGGAAAAAGAAGTCTGTGCACGCGCGCGAGTGCAACAGCGTGTTCCCGTGTCCGTGGCGACACGACACGAGACCAAAACATGCTCAGACCATTAAAAACTCATAAGCAAACACAAAACCTAAATTTCTATTCAAATAATTTCCTAAAAATTAATCGAAATGCCCTTTGGGGCATTTCATCAAACACTTAAACATATGGACAGATACGTGTCCAAATGGGACACGAATAGGACACGAAATCCTACAGAAATCTAGGGTTAGCTAGGGGTCACCAAGATCTAGGTTAGAATGCAATAATAACAGCAATTACAATAGGTTTTGAAGAAGTTACCTATAGGTGTCAAATCCTCAATAAAACTCCAAGGAGGGGTGTTCCTCTTGATAGCCAAACTTCCCCAAATTGTCCAAACTCTGAAATATTCTTCCACAAATAGTAAGAATAGAAAAATTAGAACCTAATACAATTGGTTTGGGGTAAAAAGAAGTTAAATAGGAATTTCTATGAATTAAAGAAGATGGAGACTCACCTCTTTCTAAACTTGCAAAATATTCCAAATGGAGGCTAGCCCTAATTTTTAGGAGGGGATTAAATAGGTGGGAATCCCTAGGCTTAGTGTGGCCGGCCATGTTGGTTGGGCTAGGGCTAGGTTTACTTGGTTTTGGGTTGGGCCTCTAAGGCTAAAATCACAAGTCATGACTTGTGAAACCACAAGCCATTTACTATTCAAATAAATTCCTAATTTTCCCAAATTAAATCTAATTGGTTAATTATCACTAACTTAGGTCAAGCTATGGTTCCTTAACCTAACCAAGTAGTCATGACCTAGGTTAGCCTCTAGGACAGTCTCCTAAGTCAACACTAGTCAAAGTCTAAAAATAGCACCAAATCAAATGTACTAAAAATCACTGAAAATTCTAATAAATATAATTAATACTAACTATCACTAACCATGGTTAGCTAAGACTAGTTATGACTAATCTAGGTTAGGTCCAAACCAAGTTAGGCTAATCACAATACATGGCAATCAATTAAATAATATTAAAATCACACCATTCTTAATAATACATTAAATTCCAAATAATATATATTAAATTCAATTAAATTCAAAATGACAAAAATACCCTCGAATTGGAAATGATAAATGAAATACCCTAATCACATGGCTAGGCTCTAGGTTAAGATGTCTCTAGTGTTACACTATCAAAACACCAAAATCATAAGTCATAATTTAAAATAGTTTTAAAATAATTTAAAAAATTACCAAAAATCATATCATGATTTAAATATCATTATTAAAAGATTAAAATTACAAATTTTCAAAATTACCCTCATTTGGAAAACTGGGTGTTACAATCCTACCCACCTTAGAAAAATTTTGTCCTCAAAATTAAGATGATCGTACCCCTTCTAGGTCAAACCCAAACAATCAAGGTCAAAAGAGAACTTATCTAAATCATGCAATTGGAAGGATAACATATAGGATTTGGTAAGTGGTATCAGTCTGAGGTCTTATCTAGCCATTCTAGTCATATTAGATCAAAAGCAATCATAAGGTATCAAAACATACAACAATATGGTAGGGTGCAGCAATTATCAAAGACTGGCTAAGATATAGGTCAAGGACTCACCTCCAATTAGGTCTGGTGGCTGGAACTCCCTCCCGAAGGCGGAGTCTTGGCTGGGATAAGTGCAGCAGGACAGTCTCGCAGCATGTGTGCAGCTGACCCACATAACAGGCACACCCCTCTTCTCTTCCTATAGCAGCCCCAAACATGTCCAGGCTTCTTACAGAAGGTGCAGGTAGGCACTCTCTGAGCTGGCCTCTGCTGAACAGGAGTCTGGACTGGGTAGGCTGGTCTAGGCTGATAGTCTGGGTGCTCATGGGGCTCTGGGTATACACTGCTCATTGGCCTCTTAGAACTAGGCTCTCCTCCTGAATGTACCATATCTCACAGCAGTTGGATCCCGCGGCCCTGCTCCTTCAGCATCTCAGCCTGAACTCTCTGTGCCTCCAATACATCCCGGAGAAGTCTGGATATCTGAGCTCCGTCAGGAAACAAACATGCCGAGGGTATGGTATGGGGTACCGCTCTTGGAGGCAGAGGAGGAGACGGAGAAGGACTCTTGGTCTCCGATGAGACTGCAACTCTCTCCTGAGTAACAGGATGTGGGAGCACGCTCCTAGTCATATCCAGAGCAACAGCGGCTCTCAGACAACTGGCTCGGGTCATGGGTGCCATACTGGAAAAAACAACAATCATCAAGGCTGTAAGGCAGTCTATCATTCTATCTGAGAACTGGTAATTATCAAAAATAAGATAAGATAACTACTAATCATCTATAAAGGGGTACTATTTAAAAAAAATCAAAACCAAAAGTTTGAGGAACGAAAGTCAATAGCATTGAATCCAATCACAATATAATATATATAGAAGGAGAGAGTGTTAGAGAAGGAAAAGCTAACATTATGTAAATGTTATATGGTTTGTGTGAAATATACATGAAAGTGTATAGAAGGATTTGGGTCTCAACTATAGCTATCAAGTTACACTATTCATGGCATATTGGTTAAGCAGTCTACAAGGCACAAGCTATTTACTCATAACATGCATGGCTAACCATATGTATTTGTGTATCTATATAGCTATATGAACATAACATAGAGATGAAGGGTTAGGTTTTCATGGCAGTTGTGAACATTAGTGTAGAGTGTCAAGTGTACATGGGTTAAAACTTGAAATAAAGGGTTCGATCTTTCAGTTTAGCTCAACATTACATATTAGATCTGAAATTGAACTAAACATTTGAAAGCAATGTAAAAAAAATGTTAACATGTATTCAGTTTTCAAGATTTTGAAGAAATTCGAACATCAAAACCAACTCAATGTTCACCACAACCACAACCTAACATGTAAGAGTATGAAACCTAACATTATATACCTACACACAACAATGTATACGGCTCAAAACATTACAATTTAAAACTGTAAAATTGAACTAAACACTTAGAATCCAGGATTAAAGGTTAATATGCACACAGTCTCAGATTTGACAAGTTCAACACAAAACTCAACCAAACTCAACCAATTTCTTTAAAACTTGAAACCCTGTACATAACATATATGTGCAGTAATGTAAAAAACTAATAACATGATATTTATATTTAATTTACGAATTTAATCTGGAAAACAGAGAACTAGTCACTGGTACTGTACTATATTAGAAATATTAGGATTTTGAGAAATTAACATCAAACATATTAATATGTATTCATATAGGTTGGTAATCAAGTGTAGCATGCATACGTGTCAGGAAAGTATCGGTGTCCACTATATATATATATTTTAAGGTAATACAAGAAATAATGGCAAGAAGAAAATAATGATAAAATCTGTTCTGCTTGTCTGTTTAAAAGAAGGAACCATTTTAAAACCAGAGCTATAATATCAAATCCAAGTTAAGGTCTAGCAAAATCATCGATTCATTGTATTAGAAAAAAAAATTATAGCAAGAAGTTACACTAGATTTATAATATCAGCTAAGCTACCCCTACTCATACTCCTACTCCTAAGTTATTAATGCTGGAAAAATAATTTATAATAATAGAAGGGTACGATATAGATGATATGTTTAAAAACCTTCTCAAGATACAATCTGATAGTTATATGCGTCTGTCCAAAATCATGTTACTCAGAGTCCTCGCCATGCCAGTAAGCAAGGCTGCGATAAACGATAGATTCCATAACTGGGGTATGCACCTCTACAATCATGTCGTCTGGAAATCTCTCTATGTCGAATAGTATAGCTGCGAGAAATTCCAAATCTCATAATCAAGATACGTACATCCGAAGTCAGGTCCCTATGTTTCTGCCACGCCAGCTAATATGGCTGCGATAAACTACAGGTTCCATAATCAAGTAGACATTTTACCATCCCTGTATTCCCGTCAACATATGTTATCAGAAAATATCGTAACTCAGGCCATAAAAATTATCTCGATAGGAAAATCAAAATCAACAACGATCCAACAAAATCAAATTCAATAATCAAGGAGTGAGAGCAACAAACAAGGGAAATGATTTCAAATTGAAGTTTAAATAAGATTCTCAAGGGTCGTCCCAGGAATCTCTCAAGGAGTCCTAACTGTGATTGAGTACCTTCCAAAAAATATATCCTAATCCTACTGCAGGCTGTAGTGATACTCTAGTTCGAATACCACTACATAAACGCGACCTACATGGGCCACCACAAAAAACGTGTCACGACCCGCGCCCACTGTGAGGGTAAGAGCACGTAACAACGCCCAGCCTACGCCGCAGTGTCGGCGGTAGAACGCTGTCCTAGGTCAACATCTAACAATATAAAGGTACCTGTACAGTATATACACTCTGAATGGAGGTGACATAGCAGATACAGTCTCAATCACATCTAAGGTAGAGCATGATAAAAGATAGATAGATAGATAGATAGATAGATAGATAGATAGATAGAACAGAATGAAAATCACAGAGATACAATCCAGAAGTCTAAGTGTCTAAATAAATACATATCCCAAATAACATCTCAGAATCTCAATACAGTAATCCAGAAAAGATAATAAAGACATCCTAATCTAGGGGAGTGTCATCAACTGCTAGTGGGTCCAAGTCACAAGTGATGTCTAAAGCTGCACCAAGAGGGGTAGACACCAGAGCCTCATCATTCACTGTAAAATTTTCAACAGGTCCAGTCAGGACGGGAGTGAGTATAGTACATCTCAACAAGATCATAACAGGTTAGGAAATATAAACATGCTAGAGAGTAAGATACAGGATCTGAAGAAATAACATGATGAAAAAGGAAGACTGTAAATAAATAGCTACAGTATATAGAGAACTAACAGTGCTAGTGATTCAGAGCACAAGATGGTTATGTAAACGGCACGATGTTGTACACGAGTAATCTACAGAGGTTTGTACACGAGTAATCTACTAGATTGATTACATAACCACTTCTACTCCCCCGCCCCAATCAATACACATGGATCTAGCCAAGTTATGTTATTGTACACGAAGGTCATATGAATACATGATTATACATGATTCACACGTTTCGTACACGAATGTCACAAATATAAGGAGTACACGATGTTCACGATAAAGTACACGAATACGAATACCCGATGTATCCGCTAAGGGGATAACATCGTACAACAAGATCCATATAGTACTAATCCGTGTTACCAACGTGTCAGTATCATGTAAAGTAATCTAAAGCAGAAATATAATCCTAAACAAGATATGAAATGATCAGAGAATGTACTCGCCTGTATCCTGAGAATCTGAAGAATATATACTGTCCGAGTAGTGGTGTCTGGCTCCTATTAGAACAGCACAAGTCACAACAAGTCCAGAATGGTAATAAGATGCACTACAATGCATTCTACATGAATCTAGGTAAATCTAGGCCAAAGTCAACTCTTGGTCAACTCTGGTCAACCCTAGAAGTCAAACTAGGTTAACTAGGTCAACCTAAGTCAAACAAGTCTAACTAGTATATTCTAGGCCTAACAAAACTAAACAAGACCAATCTAGACTCTATACTGGCATTTAAACCACACCCATAGGCCAAGAGCCTAGGCTATAGGCTATTAAGCAATACCATGCCCTAACCAACCATATCACATAACACATGTCAATATATATCTAATATATAATACATTCTAATATAGAATACACATATGATATAGCTATAATATAATATAGAAACATACATTAGCTTATAGGTTACCTATAATATATCACCCATTTCATATATATCATATATATATAATAGCACACACTCATATATATAGGATACCTATATATATATATATATATATATATATATATATATATATATATATATATATATATATATATATATATTAAAAAAATATGGGTAAAACAGTGTGGCATGGCAATGTGTATAGAGAAAACAGTTTATTTTACAGTTCAAGAAAAAGGAAATCAGTGAGGAAAACACAACCATTGACTCAATTTCAGTTAAAGGACTGAAGCAATCTCAGGTAATATAGGAATTCAGTATGATGAATGAAATGAGCATTCAGTTAACTAGATACCTAAATCATTCACATAACAGTTAACAATACCCAAGGAATATGAGTAATCACATTCAGATTTTTGGTTTAAAACAGGAATCCCATGTATGATAAACTGGAATTTCATCTCAGGAAATAGGAAATCATTTCAATACAGTTTCAAAAAAAAAGGGAAAAGGAAATCAGTTCAGCAGTTTACATGAATAGCTTTTCAGGGTTTAATAAGTCCTATCCTATGCCAGTTAACTTCAATGTATATCATTCCATTACAGTTCATATGTAAACAATTCAGTGGCATGTGTGTGGGCAGTGAAAGAAACAGGGAAACAGTTTGAATCAAGGAGTTAACTACTACCCAAAACAGTAAACTAACCATAATGTGAAATCTGGAATTTAACAGTTCAAGAAATTCTGAAATCAGTGAAGAAAACATTTGTGTGAAAGAGTGAGAGTGTCAAGAGGGTGAGTGAGTGAGATACATGAGTGTGTGTAATGATATGTGGACAATGTCAAAGAAAACAGGGCCTGTGTTCAACCTTGAAACAGTGAGGGAATAGGAAAATCTGGAAATCAATTGACAGTTAGAGGGAAGAAATCTCAGGAAATAGGGAAACCATTTCTCAGCTATGGGTTGATAGGGAATAATGAAAATCATTTGACAGTTTACAATATGAATTAATCATACAAATTGAATGTATCAGTCCTAAACATAACAGTCTCATTCCTCATGTCAAATTCTCATTAATGAACCAAAAACTTAATCTATCGTATAAAACCTATCTAACATGAACCATTACTCCTGTAGGATCAATCAAGACACAATATACATCAATTTAAATCAGATTTAATAGGGATTAAGGTTTGGGAAAACTGAAATATCAATGTGGTATCAGTCACATACGTATAGTCCCATCTCACATGCCAAAGTCCCATTCCATAACATAAAATCTATCTTAATAAGTAATTTCGAACTAACAGAGGTTAATACACATGTCCAGGATATTAAAATAGCAATTTAATCATAATTTAAACAAATTAAACTGGGAATTTAAACACAGGAAATAATAGGACTGTACACAGGAAAAACAGTATCGTGCACGTGTTCATTGGGCTCGTGCACGTGACACGACATGACACAAACCCTGAGCTTGTGTCCCAGTGTCGAATGTGCCTAGGTCTAGGATCCTGACATACTGATATGGGTCCATGACACGTGTGTCAGTGACACGACACACGTATCAGTCGCCCAAAGTCGGCTGAACCAACATAGTGTACGACCAGTGCACTCGCAAATGCGTATCCGACACGACACGAGGACTCATGAAACTTGGGGAGCCTCGTGTCAGTGTCAGGCCCAACCTATGTGTCAAATTTTTCGTTTCCACGTGGCGTGTCCAGTGAGTTGTGGCCCCCGAGTAGCAGGAAAAAGAAGTCTGTGCGCGCGAGCGAGTGCAATAGTGTGTTCCCGTGTCCGTGGCGACACGACACGAGACCAAAACATGCTCAGACCATTAAAAACCCATAAGCAAACACAAAACCTAAATTTCTATTCAAATAGTTTCCTAAAAATAAATCGAAATGCCCTTTGGGGCATTTCATCAAACACTTAAACATATGGACTGATACGTGTCCAAATGGGACACGAATAGGACACGAAATCCTACAGAAATCTAGGATTAGCTAGGGGACACCTAGATCTAGGTTAGAATGCCATAATAATAGCAATTATAATAGGTTTTGAAGGAGTTACCTATAGGTGTCAAATCCTCAATAAAACTCCAAGGAGGGGTGTTCCTCTTGATAGCCAAACTTCCCCAAATTGTCCAAACTCTGAAATATTCTTCCACAAACAGTAAGATCAGAAAAATTAGAACCTAATGCAATTGGTTTGGGAGAAAAAAGGAGTTAAATAGGAATTTTCATGAATTAAGGAAGATGGAGACTCACCTCTTTCTAAACTTGCAAAATATTCCTAATGGAGGCTAGCCCTAATTTCTATGAGGGGATTAAATAGGTGGGAATCCCTAGGCTTAGTGTGGCCGGCCATGTGGGTTGGGCTAGGGCTAGGTTCACTTGGTTTTGGGTTGGGCCTCTAAGGCTAAAATCACAAGTCATGACTTGTGAAACCACAAGCCATTTACTATTCAAATAAATTCCTAATTTCCCCAAATTAAATCTAATTGGTTAATTATCACTAACTTAGGTCAAGCTAAGGTTCCTTAACCTAACCAAGTAGTCATGACCTAGGTTAGCCTCTAGGACAGTCTCCTAAGTCAACACTAGTCAAAGTCTAAAAATAGCACCAAATCAAATATACTAAAAATTACTGAAAATTCTAATAAATATAATTAATACTAACTAACACTAACCATGGTTAGCTAATGTCACGACCCGCACCCACTGTGAGGGTACGAGAACGTCACAATGCCCAGCCTACGCCGCAGTGACGGCGGTAGAACGCTGTCCTAGGTCAACATACATCTAGCAATATAATACTAAGCAGTAAATGAACTCAATCACAACTAAGGAAGAAGAAAACATGATATGATATAGAACTCAAGGAAAATCAGAAGATAGAATAGTCTACGATAATATCCCAGCAATATCCAGAGTACATATCTCAGCTACTGAATATGAAAGAATATATACAACTCTACATCTCTGAACAAAAGTCTAGCTAAACAGTCTCAAGACAACATAAAAATAAGATAAAGCCTAACTAAACTAGTCTAGGCAGTGGGGGTGATGTCCTCAGCTAGAGCTATCCCAAAGAAGGTATCCTCCCAGGCCTCCTCCTCGTCCTCTGTAATATTTTCAACAGGTCCAGTCAGGACAGGAGCGAGTACAATACATCTCAACAGTTCATAGCAGGTTAGAAAATATAATCATGCAGTAAAGTAAGATATAGATACTGAAGAAATGCAGTATGTAAACAGAGAAAGAGAACTGTAATAGAAATATCCACTATAAGTAAAAAGCAACATGTGACTAGTGATTTAGAGCACAAAGTCGACATGTGAACGGCTTAATTTGTACATGGCTATACTAAAGAGGCGTACATGGCTATTCTACTTTGGAATTGTTCACATGGTTATTTATACTCCCCTGTACCCCCAATTAATACACAAGAATCCAACCAGGTTATGTTATGATTCTATGTAACAGCCCCCGAAGGGTGGTAAGCCTCCGAAAGGTGATAAGCCCCCAAAGGGTGATATGCCCCCAAAGGGTGATAAGCCTCCGAAAGGTGATAAGCCTCCGAAAGGTGATAAGCCCCCAAAGGGTGATATGCTCCCGAAGGGTGGTACATAGTAGTCCCACAAATGGGATAAGGATTCAAAGAAGACTCTGTGATCATATGGGTATATGTCACAAGTGATCAAAGAACCAAAGAAGCATATGATACGCTATGTAAATGAAACGCACAGAACATAGAGTACCCGATGCTCCCCGTGTGACCAACGTGACAGTATCAAGTAAAGTAATTTAATGCAGGAAAATAATTCTAAGCAGGATATAAAATGATCAGAGAATGTACTCGCCTGGTATCTGAGTGTCCAACTAAAAAGTACTGTCCGAGGAGTGGTGTCTGGCTCCTATTCAGAACAGCACAAGTCACAATAAGTCCAGAATGGTAAAGTTAAACACTGCAATGCATTCTACATGAATCTAGGTCAGACTAGGCCAAAGTCAACTCTTGGTCAACTCTGGTCAACCCTAGAAGTCAAACTAGGTCAAACAAGTCTAACTAGGCCTAACTAGTCTAACTGACACACCATAGGCTATAGGCTATACCATAGGCTATATCCTGCCTATAATCAACCCATATCACAATCTACACAACAATATATATATCAAATATATATAATACACCTATTGATATAGCTATATAATACAATATAGAATACACACATAACATATAGCTACCTATATGTATACCACCCATACATTATATATAAAATACATAATAGTACACACACATATATATAGGATACCTATATATGTATATATCTCAATACATATATATAGATACATATGTATAGAGAAATGGGGAAAACACATGTACTCAAGTGTGTGTGTGTGTCACAAGTGTGTGTAGATGAGAGGGTGTGAGCTAAGAGTAACTTGTGTGTGTGAGTAATGAGGGAAATGTGAGAGGGTGTGTGTGTATCTAGTGTATAGGACATATGACAGGAACTCAAAAAGGGGCTGAACTTGCATGTGGCATGTGTGTGTACATGAGTGTGTTCAACAGGATATAGAGTGTATAGTGTAGGCAAACAAGTTCCCAGGATTAGGATTCAGTGTGTGTCATTAGTACAGGAATGACAGGGAATGGTGTGGTTTTTTTTTTTTTTTAGAGTTCAGTTCAAACATTCAATTCACTCCCCAAACTCTCAGGTTTCAGAACAGGGAGTCCATCCAGGAATCCTATTGAATCTCAGGATTCAGCTAAGAACTGGGATACCCATTCCTGTGTGTGACAGGAATGAACTCTCAGGATTCACCCAACAGGAAACCACTAAGTAAGTCTCAGGTTTCAATGAAAACTGAAGTTGATTGTGAACCCATTGGACTTCCTATTAAACCATAAACTAAGTGACAGCCCTCAATAGCCTAATCTCGGGTTTAAAGGACAAAGGTTGAGTTCTAAATAACATAAACATTCAGGAAAATAGGATTTCAGTGCAGGAATTATAGGACAGGGATGTGCAGTGTATATGTGACAGTGAACAAAAAAAAGAATAGAACAATTTCAGTTAAAAGGAAAAGAAGAAATCAATTCATGTTGATCCTACCTCATGTCAGATTTTATAAACATACGAATAGGATTCAGTGTATTGTGTAACAGGTGCAGGAAAATTGATAGGAAGGTATGCATTAATCAACGTGGCACTTATGAAATGAAAATCCCAGGTTCTTACTTAAACAGTTAACAGAATTCCTCTTTAATAGTGATGAAATCAACATGGCCTTAATGATTCCTAACATTCCTAAACATGGTCTGAAATGATTAGTAGATTAACACATCACCCAAACATGTTATCAATCATTTAAAAGGAATCAAACAGGAATCAAAACAGTGAATATTCACTGATACCAAAATCTCAGATTTGAAAGCTACCCTTAGCAATTAAACCCAGTTGATACCCTCATATGAACCCAAAACATAATCCCTACATAATATTATACCTGTTAGGTTCATAAAATGAAATTTGACAGGAAAATCAGTAGAGCATTGCACTGATACTCCAACAGTGTCAGAAATAGGAACCCAGTCCAACAGTTAAGTCTTGTAACCCTCTAAAACTGAGAATTAGCTCTAAACCAAGTTGTCAAATGTTTAGGTAATTCAAAATACAACTAACACTTAACATTAATCAAGGAAATCAGTGAGGGGTATTACCTGAACAGTGATTCATCTCACTGATAACTCCATCAGTGAATGAACACCATTCCAGCCTTGTTCGAATCCAAAACCATCCCAAGTACTAAAATACTATGCAATCCTAATCTATCACAGATTAATAGACATATTAGGATCCTAATTATCAATTTAAAACATGATTAAAACATTTCAAACTAGATAATTGCACAGAGCATCACACAACACGTAAACACACAGGATACACAGCCATGCGTGACCAGTACGCGTGTCCGCATGCACCCGACAAGCCACCTAGTGACACGAAACTTGGGGAGTGTCACGACAGACACTGCCCCTTGCTCTGTGTCAAAAATCAAGCAGCCACGTGCCTTGGGCAGCCCGCACGAGCACGCTGGTAGCAGGGGAGCTACAGTGCTCGTGCACGCGCACGTGCACCCGTGTGTGCACGTGTCCATATCGACACGACCCGACACAGAAACTACCTCAGTGTCTCAAATTCGTGTAAGCGACACAAAAACCTAAATTTCTATTCAAATACAATTTAAAAATTCGAATCGAACACGTGCAACCGTCACTGATACGTGTCCGATACGGATACGTACAGGACACGAAACTTGGGAAACCCTATACCTACAGAATTAGGACACCTAGGGCTAGATGAATATGCAATTTAAACTAGTTTTAATGGGTGGAATAGAATGTACCTATAGGTGTTTCTCAACACAAAAAGCCCTTCAAAAAGGAAATCTCCACAAGCCACCAAATCAATCAAATCGATTCAAACCTGTGATTGGACTCCACCAACAGCAAGAGAACATTGATTAGGTCCTAATGGAAGAAATTTCATTCAAAAAGGAGTCCTATTGATTAAACTAGGAAAGAATTAAAGAAGGCTTACTTATTTCCTTAAGAGAATGAAGAACTATTAAAGAAAGAGGCTCAAATCCCCATAGAGGCATTATATAGGCAAGGGGGGTCTCTTGGCTGGTCATAATAGTTAGGGTTAGGGTTTTTAGGTTTCATCCTATGGCTAGGATTGAATCAAGGGAAATAGATGGCCTAAAACAAAGGGTTCTATCCTAGTTTCTTGTAAATCACTTAACCATAACTAAACTTGACTCAACCCCCTAATCAACCCATCTAATTCTCAAAGTGGCTCACTACGTTAGTTATGACCCATCTAGGTTACGTCCAATCTAGGTTAGGCTACCAAGGTCATTGCTAGTCAAGTCAACCTAGTCAACCCTCATTCAAACAATTCAAGAATAAATTCTAAAAATTCCCATAAATTCAAATAAATTATAATAAAATCAAATAACCCCAAAAATGTCAAAAATACCCTAATCACATGGCTAGGCTCTAGGGTAGGCAGTCTCTACTGTTCACTAACAAAACACCAAAAATCACAGGTCATGAATTTAAATAGTTTAAAAATAATTAAAAATCACTAAAAATCATAATATAAAATAAATATCATTAAATAATAATTATAATTACAAAATTTCAAAATTACCCTCTTCTGGAAAACTGGGTGTTACAATCCTACCCACCTTATAAAAATTTCGTCCTCGAAATTAAGATGATCGTACCCCTTCTAGGTTAAGCCCCCAGCAGTCATAGTCTCAGAAATCTATCTTAAAACATACAGTTGAAAAGTGTAACCTATGGGGTCATGGCATACAATATCAGTCTGGGGTCTCATCTAGTTATACCAACCATGCTACAGTACTAGGCAATCACAAGGTATCAAAACATACAAGCAAGGGATGCATCAAAATTCTCAAGAAGGAAATACTAAGGTTAGGTCAAAACTCACCTCCAGCTAGGTCTGAGAACCAGAACTCCCTCCTAGAAGTAGGGACCTGGTTGGGGCAGGTATAGCAGGACAGTACTGCACCCAGTGTGCAGCTGAACCACAGATTAGGCACAATCCTAGTCTTTTTCTACAGTTGTTCCACTTGTGTCCAGACTTCTTGCAGTAGGCACAGATAGGCTCTGGCTCAGCTGACCTCTGCTGGACAGGAGACTGGGCTGGGTATGATGATATAGGCTGGATAAATGGGTACTCCTCAAACTCTGGGTAGGACTGGGTACTGCTCCTCGCCCTCTTGGAGCTAGGCTCTCCTCCTAGAAGCACAGAGTCCCGCAGACGTAGCAACCTCTGGATTTACTCCCTCATGGCCTCCTCATGAACTCTCTGTGACTCCAACAGCCTCTCTTGGAAATATCCAAACATCTGGGCTGCGTCAAGTAACAAACCTCCGGGTGGTACAGTAGGGAGTACCATCCCAAGGGGTAGGGGAAGGCTTTCGGTCTCAGGCAAATCTGCAGCTCTCTCCTAAACGACAGGAGATGAAGGAAGACTCTCTGGCGAGGCTACCACCATCTCCTCAATGGCAGGAGATGCCACCACCCCCTGATCAGATAGAGGGATAACTACCTCCTGAACAGTAGGAAGTGGAGGCACACTCTCAGTAGCTGCAGCTGCTCTCAGACGACGGGCTCGGGTCTTGGGTGCCATACTGAAAGAAAAAGAAAATAAAATAAAAATAAATCAATCATCAAGGCTGAAAACTAGTAAATATCAACAAAGGAGAACTAGCTACAAGAATCACTATTTAAAGCCAGGCTATACTATTATTCCTAAGACAAAGGCCTAATCACAAGACATCAAATCGTCACACTAAGAAAGAACTACATATGCATAAGCTCTATAAAGCTGAAAATATCTCTACTCCTAAATTATTTGATGATGGAAACAATTTATAATAACTGGAATGAAGATAGAGATGACATATTTAAGAACCTTTCCAAGATACAATCTGATAATCATATGCGTCTGTCCAAAAATCATGATACTCAGAATCACCGCCACGCTAGTAAGCAAGGCTGCGATAAACGGTAGAGTCCATAACAGGGGCATGCACCTCTATAATCATGTCGTCTGGAATTCTCGCTATACCGAGCCGCAAGAAATTCCAAATCTCATAACCAAGATACGTACATCCGAAGTCAGGTCTCTATGTTTCCGCCACGCCAGCTAATATAGCTGCAATAAACTCTAGGTTCCATAACCAAGCAGACGTTTACCATCCCTGTATTTCCGTCGACATATGTTATCAGAAAAATATCGTAACTCAGGCCATAAAAATTCATCTCGATAGAAAAATTAAATCAACAACGATCCAACAAAATCAAATTCAATAATCAAGGAGTGAGAGCAACAAAACAAGGAAAATGATTCAAATTGAAGTTTAAATAAGATTCTCAAGGGTCGTCCCAAAAATCTTTCAAGGAATCCTAACTGTGATTGAGTACCTTCAAAATATATATCCTAATCCTACTGCAGGCTGTAGTGATACTCTAGTTCGAATACCACTATATAAACTCGACCTGCATGGGCCACCACTAAAAACATGTCACGACTCGCACCCACTGTAAGGGTACGAGAACGTCACAACGCCCAGCCTACGCCGCAGTGTCGGCGGTAGAACGCTGTCCTAGGTCAACATACATCTAGCAATATAATACTAAGCAGTAAATGAACTCAATCACAACTAAGGAAGAAGAAAACACGATATGATATAGAACTCAAGAAAAATCAGAAGATAGAATAGTCTAAGATAATATTCCAGCAATATCCAGAGTACATATCTCAGCTACTGAATATAAAAGAATATATACAACTCCACATCTCTGAACAGAAGTCTAGCTAAACAGTCTCAAGACAACATAAAAATAAGATAAAGCCTAACTAAACTAGTCTAGGCAGTGGGGGTAATGTCCTCAGCTAGAGCTGTCCCGAAGAAGTTATCCTCCCAGGCCTCCTCCTCGTCCTCTGTAATATTTTCAACAGGTCCAGTCAGGACAGGAGTGAGTACAATATATTTCAACAGTTCATAGCAGGTTAGAAAATATAATCAGGCAGTAAAGTAAGATATAGATACTGAAGAAATGCAGTATGTAAACAGAGAAAGAGAACTGTAATAGAAATATCTACTATAAGTAAAGAGCTACCTGTGACTAGTGATTTAGAGCACAAAGTCGATATGTGAACGGCTAAATTTGTACATGGCTATACTAAAAAGGCGTACATGGCTATTCTACTTTGGAATTGTTCACATGGCTATTTATACTCCCCTGTCACGACCCGCACCCTAGAGTAAGGGCACGAGAAGTGGGTACGTCCAGCCTACGCCGCAGTGTCGATGGTAGAACGCTGTCCTAGGTCAATCATCTAACAATATAAAGGTACCTGTACAGTTTATACTCTCCGAGTGGAGGTAACATCACAACATATAGTCTCAATCACATCTAAGGTAGAAAAATGAAAGACAGAAGATAGATAGTAACTCAAAGAGAACCATAGCATAGATGAAACAAGTCTAAGTGTCTAAGATACATAACATCCAGAATGTCAACTCATAATACAATAAGTCTAAGAGTCTATACATCTCCACATCTCAAAATACAACTCAGAATGTGAGACAAAATGATATAGAAAAGACTGCCTAGACTAAACTGGTCTAGACTACTGGAACATCCTCCTCAGCTGTAGGTAGAACCTGCTGAGGGTCCTCAATACAAGTGTCATCTAGTCCTGCTCCATAATAAGTAGTCACCCATGACTCGTCCTCATCCTCTGTAATATTTTCAACAGGTCCAATCAGGACAGGAACGAGCACAATACATCTCACACAGTTCATATCAGGTTAGGAAATACGATACAGGCAATAGAGTAAGATACATGAACTGCTGAAAGGAAATATACGCTGTAAAAGAGATAGCTGTAATGAAATATCTACTGTATATAGAGAACTGTATTGACTAGTGATGTAGAGCACAAGATAGGCATGTGAATGGCTAGAATTTATACATGATTACACTACTGAGTTTGCACATGATTATACTACTTTGGAATTATTCACATGTCCACTTCTACTCCCCCGTTTTCCCAATCAATACACAAGGATCTATACAAGTTACGTTATTATACATGATATCACATGGGGCCCATGAAAGGGTGCACATAATAGTATACATGAGGGCTCAGTAAACATGAGAGTACATGATCATATGAGTGCACATGAATGATGGAAGCATAGGAGTACATGATGATAGTGAAACACACATAACATGAAGTACCCGATGCTCCCGAGAGGGATAACATCTCATGTAAAGATCCATATAGTACCAATCCGTGTTACCAATGTGACAGCAACAAGTAAAGTAATCTAGAGCGAGAAGTAAAGCATGAACAAGTATGAAACGGTCAGAGAATGTACTCGCCTGCTGTATGAATGTCTGTAGAGAATATGCAGTCTGAGGAGAGGTGTCTGGCTCCTGATCAGAGCAATACAAGTCACAATGTATTCTAAATAGTAAAAATGAAGTCTACTATGCATACTACATGATTCTAGGTCAATCTGGTCAAAAGTTAACTCTTGGTCAACTCTAAAGTCAAACTAGTCAAAGTTAGGTCAACACTAGTCAACTAGTTAGGGTTTTAGTCAAACTAGTCAAACTAGTTGTTTTAGGTCATTCCTAGTCATTTCTAGGTTAACTAGGTCACTTTTGACCTAAGGTTGGCTTTGGTCAACCCTTAGTCAACAAGGGTCCACTAGTTGGGTTTTGGGCCATTAGGGTTAGCCCCAAGCCATAGGCTAGTAATCCTAGGCCATAGGCCATAGTCATAGGTTTTCATATAACCTATACTAGAAATCATATATATATGTATATATCTATATATAAATATATATATCTATCTACTACCCATATACCCATATATGAATACTATATACAATACAAACCCACATACATATATATATATATCATATCACTATATGAAAACTAATACAAATATATATATATATCAATATATATATATATATATATATATATATATATATATATATATATATATATATATATATATATAAACTCATATATATACTATATATATATAGAGAGACATAGAGAGAGACAAAGGGTGAGAGAGAGAATGAGAGACTTAATAGGTCAGGACAGGGGGGAAATGGTTCCCAGGTTTCTGGAACCATGTTCCATACCCAAACACACACACACACCTAACATATATACATACATATGTATATATGTACATAACTACACCTACACTCTACCAAACACTCCCAAAATTGACCCACACTTACATATACATATATACTACATATATATGTACTAAAATGCACTCTCTCAAAGTATTAATCTCAAACAAAATCGATTTGAATTTCAATTTTGCAAAATCTGGAAAAACCCAAAATAGTGAACTGTGCACTGTGCACTTCGAAAATAGGTAATTCGAAATACACACAATAAAACGAGCTAAGGCTCGCAACCATGGGTTGGTAACTAAGGCCCCACACATACACTAGTGTCCTAGGTTACTGACACGACACCACGACACAGTTTCACGTGTCCAAACACAAGAAAACTCCCCACGGGTAAATCCTGACACGCGCACACAAACACAGTGTCGTGCACGCGTGCAGTCCACTCTAGGACACACCACGAGACACGACACATCTCGTGGTCGAGCACATGTGTAGTCCACAAATAGGGCTACACGTTCCACACCCTGACACGTGTCCACGACACTCGTGGACACAAAACGAACCCCGTATCAGTCGTGAAAACACGACTGATACGCGCGAGTTCAGACCGCGTCGTGCACGCGGTTGCACGCATCGTGCTCGCGACACAGGACACGAAGCACCACGTGCTCGTGTCCATGTGTATGCCACGAATAGGGCTTCAAACCCGTGTCACTACGAGACACTCTAGTGTCGTGTCCACACGACACGACACGCTCAAAGTCGTGCCCGCGCGCGTGTGTGCTGACAGTGCACGACCAGTGCACGTGTCCGTGCTCTCTCGACACGACACCAACGTGTCTCAAACTCGAGGGGGGGCATGTCAGAGGTTGCCCCCTCCTCTGTGTCAATTTACACGTGTCCAAGTGGCCTGAGCTGTGCGCACGAAGTATCGGGTAGCAGGGCATGCACGATAGGCTCGTGCGGTCGGTTCGTGTCCAGTTTGGACACGGATACAGCACAGAAATGTGCTCAGTCAAGTTGTTTCGTGTCCTACATGTCTAGGGCTACAAGTTTGTGTAATTTGTTTTGGTAAATCATAAAAACAAGTCCATTGTGGCATTTCACCAAATAAGGATTTTAGGCTTAGGATACGTGTCCGATACGGACACCAAAACACTTCTAAATTCCACCAAACTTTACCCACAGTAGTGTTAGTCCTACATGAATGCATTTATGAAGGAAAAATAGGAATTTAACTAAGTTTGTGAGAAAATACCTATTTGTGCAATCCAATGAAAATCAAGGAAAATGGGGGTGTGTGTTCTTCAACTTGATGATGTCCAATGCTTCCAAATCCTTGATTGCTAGTTCCCCTTAGTACCCTAGATGTTGTAGGGTCCCAATGCAAGAGACTAGAGTGAATTTGGATCAAAATAGCTCAAGTTATGAAGGGTTGAAGGAATGGGAATTTTTGGGGAATAAAATTCATGTAATTTATTCATGAATGAATACAAGGGATTATATAGGAGTGTGTACCAGCTAGGGGGGTACCCCTTGGCCGGCCATGGCATGGGGAGGGGGTGTCCTTGCCCTTCCTTCATGGCTAAGGCTTGGACTTTGGTGAAAAGGGTGAGATATTTGGAGGGTTTTAAGGAAAATATCAATAAAGGTAAATAAGATATTTATCTAACTTTAACCCTTAACCAAAAATCCTTCCTAAAGCTTCTAGGTTAGTGGCTAACCCCTAGATTAGGGTAGGATAGACTAGGGACTAATCATGAGACTTACCAAGAATTAAATAATATTAAAATCACATAATCTCAAATAAAGACTAGTAATTTACCAAAATACCCTTTTGGTCAAAAACTACTAATTTGGTGTTCTAAGCCTATGGCTAAGCTCTCATGGTCATGACAACTTCTAGGTTAGAGAAAACTAGGGTTTACACTAAGTTATACTAACAAAATCACAAGTCATAAGTCATGACTTAGCATGACTTAGGAAATGGTTCTAAGCACACTAGAAATCACCATAAATCATATCATGCCCTAAACACACTTAATAATTAATAAAAATAATAATTTTTCAAAAATCCCTAATTTCAGAAAACAGGGTGTTACAAGTCTACCCTCCTAACAATAATTTCGTCCTCGAAATTTAAAGACGAAACTGAAACAATGAGAAGGATAGAAATCATACCTCAAGGTACAAATAGATAAGGGTATCGCTCGCGCATCTCATCCTCCCGTTCCCAGGTGGACTCTCCTGGAGAATGATGCCTCCATGCGACACGAACCAATGGTATCGTCTGGTTCCTCAATGCCTTCTCCCGTCGATCCAGAATCTCAACAGGCTGCTCTGGATAACGAAGAGTAGGACCCACCTCGATCTCGGAATGATCAAGTACATGGCTAGGATCTGCCATGTACCGTCCCAACTGCGACACGTGAAATACGTTGTGGACTCCAACCAATGCTGGTGGTAAGTCTAGCCTGTAAGACACGTCACCGACTCTCCCGCTGATAACGAAAGGGCCGATGAAACGCGGGCTAAGCTTTCCACCTCCACCAAAACGTATCGTGCCACGTGTCGGAGATATCCTCAAGAATACCTGGTCTCCGACCTAATCACAAACAAGGTCTCAATTTAATTATGATAAACAAACATGATTAACAAAACACAACAAGACAACCTAATTCTAATCCTATCTCTAAACTGTACCTCAAACTCCAAAGGTCTGCGGTGGCTATCGGCCCAGTGCCGATGTCTGTCCTGCGCCACGCGAAGCCGATCTCTGATAAGCTTCACCTTCTCCGCTGCATCTACAACCATTTCAGGCCCCAATAATACTCGCTCCCCAACATCATCCCAAGACAAGGGCGTACGACATCTACGCCCGTACAGTGCCTCAAAAGGGGACATCTCGATGCTGGCCTGAAAGCTATTGTTATATGCAAACTCTACTAAGTGCAGGTGACTCTCCCAAGATCCTCCAAAGTCCAGGACACAAGTCCGCAACATGTCCTCCAGAGTCTGAATGGTCCGCTCTGACTGTCCGTCTGTCTGCGGGTGGTATGCGGTACTAAACTTGAGCTGAGTGCCCAAGCTAATATGCAAGCTCCTCCAGAAATGTGAAGTGAAACGGCTGTCCCGGTCTGATACAATGCTCACTGGAATCCCATGAAGTCTGACTATCTGTCTCATATACATCTCTGATAGCCTCTCGGTAGACAAACCCACTTTGAATGGCAAGAAGTGGGCCGATTTGGTCAACCTGTCGACGATGACCCAAATCGCATCCTTCCCTCCTGGAGTACGCGGCAATCCCGAAACAAAGTCCATCGTGATGTGCTCCCACTTCCACTCCGGAATGGGCAATGGTTGCAACAGTCCTCCTGGCCTCTGCCTCTCTGCCTTGACCTGCTGGCAGATCAAACACCTGGCTACGAAGTGTGCTACCTCGCGCTTCATCCCACTCCACCATACATGCTCTCTCAGATCCCTATACATCTTGTTGGCTCCCGGATGTATCGAGTACTGAGAACGGTGGGCCTCCTGCATAACCTGCTCTCGAAAGTCTCCACTGGACACACACAGTCTAGAACCGTGCCTCAATGTGCCATCCGCTGCAAGAGTGAACTCATCGTCCGCAAATCCCTGGCTGACCTGCTCCCTGATGCATCGTAGAGAAACATCATCGAACTGAGCCGACTTGATCCTATCAATCAAGTCCGACTGAATCTGGAGGCCCCATATCTGCATCTGCACTCCCGGCACAATCACCTCGATCCCAAGGCTCTCCAAGTCCGCCAACAAGTGACGATCCATCGTCAAACACATAGCTGTCGGGTATCTGCTCAACGCATCGGCAACTACGTTGGCCTTCCCTGGGTGATACTGCAGAAGAATATCAAAGTCCTTTATCAGCTCCAGCCATCTACGCTGCCTCATGTTCAGCTCCTTCTGCGTAAACACGTATTTCAAGCTCTTGTGGTCTGTAAATATCTCCACACGCTCTCCATACAAATAGTATTTCCACAGCTTCAGAGTAAAGATAACTGCCGCCAACTCTAAATCATGGGTAGGGTAGTTCTTCTCATGGGACCGTAACTGCCTGGAAGCATAGACAATCACCTTCCCATGCTGCTGCAAGACACAACCCAAACCCTTCCCCGAGGCGTCACTGTAGATAGTGAACCCACATGATCCTGATGGCAATGTCAGAATCGGGGCTGTCGTCAACCGCTTCTTCAACTCATCGAAAGCGATCTGACACTCCTCTGACCAGAGAAACTCTGCGTCCTTCCGGGTCAGCCTAGACAACGGATCTGCAACCCGGGAAAAATCCTGGACGAACCTCCTGTAGTAGCCTGCCAATCCCAGAAAGCTCCTGATCTCTGCTACTGACGTCGGCGCTGCCCAAGCCTCAACTGCTGATATCTTCCTCGGGTCGACTGAGATTCCATCTCCAGTCACTACATGACCCAGGAAGTCAACTCTGTCGAGGAAGAACTCGCACTTCGAGAGCTTGCCGTAAAGCTGCTCCTGTCTGAGAGTCTCCAGGACCACTCTCAAGTGCTCCTCGTGCTCCTCCTCGGTCTTCGAGTACACCAGGATGTCGTCGATGAACACCACCACGAACTTATCTAAGTACTGGTGGAACACCTTGTTCATCAAGTTCATGAACACCGCCGGAGCATTCGTCAACCCAAACGGCATCACCATAAACTCGAACTGGCCGTACCGCGTCCTGAACGCCGTCTTCGGGATGTCCTCCCTCTTTATCTTTACCTGATGGTAGCCTGACCTCAGATCAATCTTCGAGAATACCCGAGCTCCGCTCAACTGATCGAAGAGATCGTCGATCCGCGGCAGTGGATATCTGTTCTTGTTCGTCAGACTGTTGAGTGCCCTGTAGTCGATACACATACGTACCGACCCATCCTTCTTCGGTACAAAGAGTACCGGTGCACCCCAAGGTGAAGAACTAGAGCGGATGAAGCCTTTGTCCTGCAACTCATCCACCTGTTTCTTCAATTCCACCAGCTCGCTGTTGTTCACCCGATAGACATGCTGAGAAATGGGTTCCGCACCTGGAACCAAGTCTATCGAGAACTCAACGTCTCTGTCTGGTGGAAGCCCAGGCAATTCCTCTGGAAACACGTCTATGAACTCAGCAATCAATGGATGTGGAGCTGGCTGCTCCTCGACTGAAGCTCCACAGAAAACTCCGTAAGTATGCTCTGCCTGCCGTCGGGAATATATAAACTCTGGCTCTCCTGGCGCTCTGAACAGAACTCTACCCCCGCGGCAATCTATGCTGGCATGGTGCATGCTCAACCAATCCATACCGAGTACAATGTCGTAGTTCGGTAGTGGCATTACGAGCAAACACACATCCAACTCTCGGCCTCCCAAAACTGCTCTCCGTCCCTTGCAAATATCACGAACGAGGATAATGCCACCCCCGGTCGTAATCTTGCAAGTCCTAGGCAACGATTCAGATATAACATGATGTCGAATCGCAAAAGATACTGATACAAAGCTATGGGAAGCCCCAGAATCAAACAATGCATAAGCTGGAATAGAGTCGAGAAGAATAGAACCTGCTATCATCTCTCCAGTAACCTCGGCATCCTCTGCTGCCATGGCATAGGCTCGTCCCTGCTGTCCACCCCTGGCCTGATGCTGGGTGAACCTCTGCTGCTGAGTCGGCAAAGGTCCCTTCTGCTGTCCTGCCGGAGCCTTGGCTCCGCCTCCCTGAACTGGTCGTCCCGAAGACATGGGACACTCCCTCAGCTGGTGGTCTCCAGAACTACATAGTAGACACCTGCCAAGCCTCTTTCTGCAGTCATTCCATCCATGACCCTGCTTCTTGCAGAAAGAGCAACTGACGACCTGCTGCCTGGGTGCCTGCTGCTGGTGCCTCGGCTGCTGCACCTGCTGGAACGACCTCTGCTGCTGGAATGGCCTCTGCTGCTGGTGCTAAAAATGAGGCCTATTGGCCTGTCCTCCACTGCTGCCAGCTCCCTGGGTGTCGCGGCCCCTCTTGAGCTTCAGCTCAAGATCATCCTCGGCCGCCATCGCTCCTGATAGGATCTCCTCAAAAGTGGCATTCATGTCACTCTTGGTCAAGGACTTGACCTCCTTGACCAAGCCCTTCCTGAACCTCCTCGCCTTCGCTGTCTCGCTAAGGCCCTCCACGAATCTGCTCAACCGGCAAAACTCACCGGAATACTCCTCTACAGTCTGGTTCCCCTGAACCAGGTTCTCGAACTGGGTCTCTAAAGCACCGACTGCCTGATCTGGGAAAAACTTTCCCTTGAAGAGCTCCTTGAAAACTCTCCATGTCTGCCCTGGAGTGCCTACTCTCGGGTCCGTCTGATACCAGGTACGGGCAAGATCCCGCATCTGGCTGGCTGCTGCCTCGATCTGGAGTCCGACTGGTATCTCCGCCAGTCGAAAGATCTCCTCAATGTGCTCAATCCAGTCATCAGCATAAAGTATCCCCTCTGTCCCCAAGAAGTCCCTGGGGTTCATCTTCTTGAAGTCCTGTATGCCCGGAATCCTCTGCTGTCGCGGCGGTCCTGATCCTCCATGCGGCTGGACTGCCAACCTCTCCATCGTCACTCTAGCCAGCTGATGGACCTCATCAATGCCTCTGGTAAATGTCGTCGTCTGACGCTGCTGCTGGGTCTGCTGCGACTCTAGGAACTGCTGGAAATATGTAAACATCTGTGCAGCATCCACAAATCCAGATGGCATCTGCTGCTGGTACTGCTGGTGCTGCTGGAACTGAGGCTGACGAAACTGCGGGGGAGGCATGTCTGGGGTAGCTGGGATGGTCCCCCGAATAAGTAGAGGTGCACCCCCAAATGTGGCAGAAGCTCCCACATGAGCTGGAGTAAGGGGAGCTGCAGTCCCCGGGTCCTGGTGAGCTGGACGAGAGGTGGCAGACCTCTCAGTGGTATCACCTGGACCGAGACGCTGCGATCGTGTCTCCACCATCCTAAAGACAGATTAACAAGAAAATCAATACGGAGAAGAAACGATATAGTCAAAGGAGACAGTTTATTTCAAAAGAAAGACAGTATCAGCAAGAATTTAGATAGCAGGGATTTAGATAAGAGTTTTTCCTAATATGATTGAGTACCTCAACTACATCTTATTTCCTACTGCAGGCTGTGGCGATACTCTAGTTCGAATACCACCACATAAACTGGACCTGCATGGGCCACCTCTAAAAACGTGTTACGACCCGCACCCTAGAGTAAGGGCACGAGAAGTGGGTACGTCCAGCCTACGCCGCAGTGTCGGCGGTAGAACGCTGTCCTAGGTCAATCATCTAACAATATAAAGGTACCTGTACAGTTTATACTCTCCGAGTGGAGGTAACATCACAACATATAGTCTCAATCACATCTAAGGTAGAAAAATGAAAGACAGAAGATAGATAGTAACTCAAAGAGAACCATAGCATAGATGAAACAAGTCTAAGTGTCTAAGATACATAACATCCAGAATGTCAACTCATAATACAATAAGTCTAAGAGTCTATACATCTCCACATCTCAAAATACAACTCAGAATGTGAGACAAAATGATATAGAAAAGACTGCCTAGACTAAACTGGTCTAGACTACTGGAACATCCTCCTCAGCTGTAGGTAGAACCTGCTGAGGGTCCTCAATACAAGTGTCATCTAGTCCTGCTCCATAATAAGTAGTCACCCATGCCTCGTCCTCATCCTCTGTAATATTTTCAACAGGTCCAATCAGGACAGGAACGAGCACAATACATCTCACACAGTTCATATCAGGTTAGAAAATACGATACAGGCAATAGAGTAAGATACATGAACTGCTGAAAGGAAATATACGCTGTAAAAGAGATAGCTGTAATGAAATATCTACTGTATATAGAGAACTGTAGTGACTAGTGATGTAGAGCACAAGATAGGCATGTGAATGGCTAGAATTTATACATGATTACACTACTGAGTTTGCACATGATTACACTACTTTGGAATTATTCACATGTCCACTTCTACTCCCCCGTTTCCCCAATCAATACACAAGGATCTATACAAGTTACGTTATTATACATGATATCACATGGGGCCCATGAAAGGGTGCACATGATTGTATACATGAGGGCTCAGTAAACATGAGAGTACATGATCACATGAGTGCACATGAATGATGGAAGCATAGGAGTACATGATGATAGTGAAACACACATAACATGAAGTACCCGATGCTCCCGAGAGGGATAACATCTCATGTAAAGATCCATATAGTACCAATCCGTGTTACCAATGTGACAGCAACAAGTAAAGTAATCTAGAGCGAGAAATAAAGCCTGAACAAGTAT
Source organism: Iris pallida (assembly GCA_029216955.1). Taxonomy (NCBI): domain Eukaryota; kingdom Viridiplantae; phylum Streptophyta; class Magnoliopsida; order Asparagales; family Iridaceae; genus Iris; species Iris pallida. Next base: position 2,088,616 of record JANAVB010021200.1, read on the forward strand.
GAAACGGTCAGAGAATGTACTCGCCTGCTGTATGAATGTCTGTAGAGAATATGCAGTCTGAGGAGAGGTGTCTGGCTCCTGATCAGAGCAATACAAGTCACAATGTGTTCTAAATAGTAAAAATGAAGTCTACTATGCATACTATATGATTCTAGGTCAATCTGGTCAAAAGTCAACTCTTGGTCAACTCTAAAGTTAAACTAGTCAAAGTTAGGTCAACACTAGTCAACTAGTTAGGGTTTTAGTCAAACTAGTCAAACTAGTTGTTTTAGGTCATTCCTAGTCATTTCTAGGTTAACTAGGTCACTTTTGACCTAAGGTTGGCTTTGGTCAACCCTTAGTCAACAAGGGTCCACTAGTTGGGTTTTGGGCCATTAGGGTTAGCCCCAAGCCATAGGCTAGTAATCCTAGGCCATAGGCCATAGTCATAGGTTTTCATATAACCTATACTAGAAATCATATATATATGTATATATCTATATATAGATATATATATCTATCTACTACCCATATACCCATATATGAATACTATATACAATACAAACCCACATACATATATATATATATATATATATATATATATATATATATATATATATATATATATATATATATATATATATATATATAATATCACTATATGCAAACTAATACAAATATATATATATATATATCAATATATATATATATATATATATATATACCTATATATATATATAAACTCATATATATACTATATATATAGAGAGAGACATAGAGAGAGACAAAGGGTGAGAGAGAGAATGAGAGACTTAATAGGTCAGGACAGGGGGGGAAATGGTTCCCAGGTTTCTGGAACCATGTTCCATACCCAAACACACACACACACCTAACATATATACATACATATGTATATATGTACATAACTACACCTACACTCTACCAAACACTCCCAAAATTGACCCACACTTACATATACATATATACTACATATATATGTACTAAAATGCACTCTCTCAAAGTATTAATCTCAAACAAAATCGATTTGAATTTCGATTTTGCAAAATCTGAAAAAACCCAAAACAGTGAACTGTGCACTGTGCACTTCGAAAATAGGTAATTCGAAATACACACAATAAAACGAGCTAAGGCTCGCAACCATGGGTTGGTAACTAAGGCCCCACACATACACTAGTGTCCTAGGTCACTGACACGACACCACGACACAGTTTTACGTGTCCAAACACAAGAAAACTCCCCACGGGTAAATCCTGACACGCGCACACAAACACAGTGTCGTGCACGCGTGCAGTCCACTCTAGGACACACCACGAGACACGACACGTCTCGTGGTCGAGCACATGTGTAGTCCACACATAGGGCTACACGTTCCACACCCTGACACGTGTCCACGACACTCGTGGACACAAAACGAACCCCGTATCAGTCGTGAAAACACGACTGATACGCGCGAGTTCAGACCGCGTCGTGCACGCGGTTGCACGCGTCGTGCTCGCGACACAGGACACGAAGCACCACGTGCTCGTGTCCACGTGTACGCCACGAATAGGGCTTCATACCCGTGTCACTACGAGACACTCTAGTGTCGTGTCCACGCGACACGACACGCTCAAAGTCGTGCCCGCGTGCGTGTGTGCTGACAGTGCACGACCAGTGCACGTGTCCGTGCTCTCTCGACACGACACCAACGTGTCTCAAACTCGAGGGGGGGCATGTCAGAGGTTGCCCCCTCCTCTGTGTCAATTTACACGTGTCCAAGTGGCCTGAGCTGTGCGCACAAAGTGTCGGGTAGCAGGGCATGCACGATGGGCTCGTGCGGTCGGTTCGTGTCCAGTTTGGACACGGACACAGCACAGAAATGTGCTCAGTCAAGTTGTTTCATGTCCTACATGTCTAGGGCTACAAGTTTGTGTCATTTGTTTTGGTAAATCATAAAAACAAGTCCATTGTGGCATTTCACCAAATAAGGATTTTAGGCTTAGGATACGTGTCCGATACGGACACCAAAACACTTCTAAATTCCACCAAACTTTACCCACAGTAGTGTTAGTCCTACATAAATGCATTTATGAAGGAAAAACAGGAATTTAACTAAGTTTGTGAAAAAATACCTATTTGTGCAATCCAATGAAAATCAAGGAAAATGGGGATGTGTGTTCTTCAACTTGATGATGTCCAATGCTTCCAAATCCTTGATTGCTAGTTCCCCTTAGTACCCTAGATGTTGTAGGGTCCCAATGCGAGAGACTAGAGTGAATTTGGATCAAAATAGCTCAAGTTATGAAGGGTTGAAGGAATGGGAATTTTTGGGGAATAAAATTCATGTAATTTATTCATGAATGAATACAAGGGATTATATAGGAGTGTGTACCAGCTAGGGGGGTACCCCTTGGCCGGCCATGGCATGGGGAGGGGGTGTCCTTGCCCTTCCTTCATGGCTAAGGCTTGGACTTTGGTGAAAAGGGTGAGATATTTGGAGGGTTTTAAGGAAAATATCAATAAAGGTAAATAAGATATTTATCTAACTTTAACCCTTAACCAAAAATCCTTCCTAAAGCTTCTAGGTTAGTGGCTAACCCCTAGATTAGGGTAGGATAGACTAGGGACTAATCATGAGACTTACCAAGAATTAAATAATATTAAAATCACATAATCTCAAATAAAGACTAGTAATTTACCAAAATACCCTTTTGGTCAAAAACTACTAATTTGGTGTTCTAAGCCTATGGCTAAGCTCTCATGGTCATGGCAACTTCTAGGTTAGAGAAAACTAGGGTTTACACTAAGTTATACTAACAAAATCACAAGTCATAAGTCATGACTTAGCATGACTTAGGAAATGGTTCTAAGCACACTAGAAATCACCATAAATCATATCATGCCCTAAACACACTTAATAATTAATAAAAATAATAATTTTTCAAAAATTCCTAATTTCAGAAAATAGGGTGTTACAAGTCTACCCTCCTAACAATAATTTCGTCCTCGAAATTTAAAGACGAAACTGAAACAATGAGAAGGATAGAAATCATACCTCAAGGTACAAATAGATAAGGGTATCGCTCGCGCATCTCATCCTCCCGTTCCTAGGTGGACTCTCCTGGAGAATGATGCCTCCATGCGACACGAACCAATGGTATCGTCTGGTTCCTCAATGCCTTCTTCCGTCGATCCAGAATCTCAACAGGCTGCTCTGGATAACGAAGAGTAGGACCCACCTCGATCTCGGAATGATCAAGTACATGGCTAGGATCTGCCACGTACCGTCTCAACTGCGACACGTGAAATACGTTGTGGACTCCAACCAATGCTGGTGGTAAGTCTAGCCTGTAAGACACGTCACCGACTCTCCCGCTGATAACGAAAAGGCCGATGAAACGCGGGCTAAGCTTTCCACCTCCACCAAAACGTATCGTGCCACGTGTCGGAGATATCCTCAAGAATACCTGGTCTCCGACCTAATCACAAACAAGGTCTCAATTTAATTATGATAAACAAACATGATTAACAAAACACAACAAGACAACCTAATTCTAATCCTATCTCTAAACTGTACCTCAAACTCCAAAGGTCTGCGGTGGCTATCGGCCCAGTGCCGATGTCTGTCCTGCGCCACGCGAAGCCGATCTCTGATAAGCTTCACCTTCTTCGCTGCATCTACAACCATTTCAGGCCCCAATAATACTCGCTCCCCAACATCATCCCAAGACAAGGGCGTACGACATCTACGCCCGTACAGTGCCTCAAAAGGGGACATCTCGATGCTGGCCTGAAAGCTGTTGTTATATGCAAACTCTACTAAGTGCAGGTGACTCTCCCAAGATCCTCCAAAGTCCAGGACACAAGTCCGCAACATGTCCTCCAGAGTCTGAATGGTCCGCTCTGACTGTCCGTCTGTCTGCGGGTGGTATGCGATACTAAACTTGAGCTGAGTGCCCAAGCTAATATGCAAGCTCCTCCAGAAATGTGAAGTGAAACGGCTGTCCCGGTCTGATACAATGCTCACTGGAATCCCATGAAGTCTGACTATCTGTCTCATATACATCTCTGACAGCCTCTCGGTAGACAAACCCACTTTGAATGGCAATAAACTCTAGGCCTCTATAATTATGTCGTCTGGAATTCTCGCTATGCCGAGCTGCGAGAAATTCCAAATCTCATAACCAAGATACGTACATCCGAAGTCAGGTCTCTATGTTTCCGCCACGCCAGCTAATATAGCTGCAATAAACTCTAGGTTCCATAACCAAGCAGACGTTTACCATCCCTGTATTTCCGTCGACATATGTTATCAGAAAAATATCGTAACTCAGGCCATAAAAATTCATCTCGATAGGAAAATTAAATCAACAACGATCCAACAAAATCAAATTCAATAATCAAGGAGTGAGAGCAACAAAACAAGGAAAATGATTCAAATTGAAGTTTAAATAAGATTCTCAAGGGTCGTCCCAGAAATCTTTCAAGGAATCCTAACTGTGATTGAGTACCTTCAAAATATATATCCTAATCCTACTGCAGGCTGTAGTGATACTCTAGTTCGAATACCACTATATAAACTCGACCTGCATTGGCCACCACTAAAAACGTGTCACGACCCGCACCCACTGTAAGGGTACGAGAACGTCACAACGCCCAGCCTACGCCGCAGTGTCGGCGGTAGAACGCTGTCCTAGGTCAACATACATCTAGCAATATAATACTAAGCAGTAAATGAACTCAATCACAACTAAGGAAGAAGAAAACACGATATGATATAGAACTCAAGAAAAATCAGAAGATAGAATAGTCTAAGATAATATTCCAGCAATATCCAGAGTACATATCTCAGCTACTGAATATGAAAGAATATATACAACTCCACATCTCTGAACAGAAGTCTAGCTAAACAGTCTCAAGACAACATAAAAATAAGATAAAGCCTAACTAAACTAGTCTAGGCAGTGGGGGTGATGTCCTCAGCTAGAGCTGTCCCGAAGAAGGTATCCTTCCAGGCCTCCTCCTCGTCCTCTGTAATATTTTCAACAGGTCCAGTCAGGACAGGAGTGAGTATAATACATTTCAACAGTTCATAGCAGGTTAGAAAATATAATCATGCAGTAAAGTAAGATATAGATACTGAAGAAATGCAGTATGTAAACAGAGAAAGAGAACTGTAATAGAAATATCTACTATAAGTAAAGAGCTACCTGTGACTAGTGATTTAGAGCACAAAGTCGATATGTGAACGGCTTAATTTGTACATGGCTATACTAAAGAGGCGTACATGACTATTCTACTTTGGAATTGTTCACATGGCTATTTATACTCCCCCGTACCCCCAATTAATACACAAGGATCCAGCCATGTTATGTTATGATTCTATATAACAGCCCCCGAAGGGTGGTAAGCCTCCGAAAGGTGATAAGCCCCCAAAGGGTGATATGCCCCCAAAGGGTGATATGCCCCCGAAGGGTGGTACATAGTAGTCCCACAAATGGGATAAGAATTCAAAGAAGACTCTGTGATCATATGGGTATATGTCACAAGTGATCAAAGAACCAAAGAAGCATATGATACGCAATGTAAGTGAAACGCACAGAACATAGAGTACCCGATGCTCCCTGAAGGGATAACATCTCAGGGAAGGATCCATATTGTACTAATCCGTGTGACCAACGTGACAGTATCAAGTAAAGTTGCAGGAAAATAATTCTAAGTAGGATATGAAATGATCAGAGAATGTACTCGTCTGGTATCTGAGTGTCCAACTGAAAAGTACTGTCTGAGGAGTGGTGTCTGGCTCCTATTCAGAACAGCACATGTCACAGCAAGTCCAGAATGGTAAAGTTAAACACTGCAATGCATTCTACATGAATCTAGGTCAGACTAGGCCAAAGTCAACTCTTGGTCAACTCTGGTCAACCCTAGAAGTCAAACTAGGTCAAACAAGTCTAACTAGGCCTAACTAGTCTAACTGACACACCATAGGCTATATCCTGCCTATAATCAACCCATATCACAATCTACACAACAATATATATATCAAATATATATAATACACCTATTGATATAGCTATATAATACAATATAGAATACACGCATAACATATAGCTACCTATATGTATACCACCCATACATTATATATAAAATACATAATAGTACACACACATATATATAGGATACCTATATATGTATATATCTCAATACATATATATAGATACATATGTATAGAGAAAAGGGGGAAACACATGTACTCAAGTGTGTGTGTGTGTCACAAGTGTGTGTAGATGAAAGGGTGTGAGCTAAGTGTTGGCCCAATGATTGTATCATATTTTTGAATATGGTTAATCTGTTAAGTTTAGCATTTCATTATCACTAATCTTCATACTATCACTATAGCATTTCTACTTATACTTATACCTTTGGTGATATGTGCTTATTGTGTTACATATTAGTGATATGAGTTTTTATTATATATACCTTAAATTTAATTGAGCTACCAAAATCAGAACTATGTTTTGATTATGGTTATTCAATTAAGTTTAACATTATGATATCACTAATATTTATGCTATCACTATATAATTGATACTTAAACTTTGCATAGTCCTAATGTGCTTTTATATTATCATTCTTGCTACATGTATATTGCTTTGTTCGTCTAACATGCATTTGCAGAAAAGTAATTAGCAAGATCAAATGTAGACATATGCAATGAAGAAATTATGGTGGGCCAAAGACGATGGTATTCCACAAAGATTTCTCTGAACCGCCCGACGACATCTTCGGAGCCACGCACCGGGGGTTCCGCTGCCCGGTCAGCGGACGGGGGTCGAGGGGGCAGCACCCCCCGTCGGGGGTTCGGAAGGGAAGCTCCCGAAAGGTATTCTGTTTTCACAAACTGGATATCTTTGGACAGCTGCCGCCAAGGGAAAAAGCCAGCACCTATCAAAGGAAGAAGTCAAGCCATGCCATCATCGTTTCAAGACTCTGAAGAAGCCTGCACCTGCCTAAGTTTATCTGGAGTCTGTAATGAGTCTTAGGAATTATTGTAAACACAAGAAATGGATGGCAAAATCGAAAGGTAGGGCAGAAATAAGCCCAGGATCATTTTTGGTGGAAAACGGCATACCGACGGTATACCGGTGTATACCGACGGTATACCGATGTATACCGACGGTATACCGGTTTTTGTTCACAGAAAGTTTCTGTTTACAAAACCGGCATACCGACGGCATACGGTCCATACCGACGGTATACCGCTTCCGAAACGTTGAAATTCCAACGGTCGGATTTCCAGCCATTAATGATCCCAACGGCTATATTTCTAGCCGTTGCAATCCCAGACCGGTATACCGCCGGTATGCCGGATCATACCGACGGTATGCCGGTTCGTGGACTGAAAAGTTGCCTTGGCTCTTTTCAATGCTTTGGTTATAAATAGCCTTGAACCCCTTCATTCAAGGTTGACGCTTTGAGCCTAAAAATTTCTAAACCACCAAAGCCTATCCACAAACAACTCTACAAAGCTTTTATTTGCCATCCACAAATTGTGTTAGAGTTATTGAGTTCAAAAGTGAGATCTTCATCTTATTGTATAAGGAGATCAAAACCTATTATGAAAGGTTGAAGTTGGGGAGTCTTCGTATCCAAACTCTCGGTTGAAGTTGGAGAGTCTTCGTATCCAAACTCTCGGTTGAAGTTGGAGAGTCTTCGTATCCAAACTCTCGGTTGAAGTCGGAGAGGCCTTCGGATTAAAGCTCTCGTGTAAGAAGTTAGCGAGTTCTTCGGATCCAAACTCGTGTGTAACTATTTGCTTAAATAGTGGATTAAATCCGGAGAGAGTTCCGGGACTGGATTGCATCTAGGGAGGATACCAAGATACATCGGGTGTCAATATTGTGATTGCTTCTTCTCTTGCACTTATATTTTTAAATTGCCAATTAGCTTGTGCTAAGTGCTTGATTAGTTAGCTTAACCCTATTCAGCCCCCCCTAGGGTTTCCTACAATTGGTATCAGAGCAAGGACTCTATTGTTAGGCTTAACATCCTTAGAGTAGATCCTTGTTATTTTTCTATGGCATCGTATTCCTCTTACTCCTCCTCCGATAAAGAGGGTGTTACTTCTAGTAGCATAGACAATCATGTTTCTTCTAAATGCAAGAAATGCTCTAAGTGGAAAGCCATGGCTAAACAATCCTTAGAGATTCTTGACAACCTTCATTCTACAAATGAAGAACTTTCTGAAAAGGTTATTCATTTAGAAGAAGCAAATGAGTTTTTGAGAAATAAAAACAATATTTTATTATCTAGACTTGATTCTCAAAACTCATCTTGTGTTTCTTTAAAGAGTTTGAATGAGGCTTTAATTTTGAAAATCAAATCTCTTTCCTCATCAATAGAAGATCTTAAGAGGCAAACTCATGAGCTAAATCATTTGCATGATTCTTCTATTGACTCTTTGAAGAAACAAAATGATGATTTTATTTCTAGAATGGTTTTATTTGAAAAAGAGAATAATGCTTTAAATGTTAAATTTGATTCTCTTACTTGTATGCATGATGATTTGATATTAGAACATGATATCCTTAAGACCAAATCCATGCATGCTCACTCTAGAGACATTCATCATTCTAGTATGTCACATGTTCATAACCATGCTCATTCTGATACATGTGCACACACTAGCATTAGATGCTTCTATTGCTCTCGCATTGGACACATGAGCTTTACATGCCCTATTCGTAGGACCTTCACTACCAATGCTAGAGTAAGTGCTATATGGGTCCCTAAAGCTAATAAACGTGGATCCAAGTTTATTTGGATACCAAAGTCTTCATCTAATGTTGTAGGTGAAGCTTCTTGTATCGGGACATAGCACCGAGGAGCGTGTTGGTGGTTGCAAAGCTCAAAGGTCATCTTCCAAGCAATTGTACCAACACAAGCATGGCCACTAGAGCCACTTTGGTAACATGCTAAGCGATTCTCTTTAAATAGTTTATATTGGTAGAATCTAGCATGTTTCTCTTAATGTTTTGCTACTAGCTCACATTGATATTCTTAGTTGCTTATTGTATAAATCAATGTGAGATATAATACTAGCATGCTTAGTTTAAATTTTTCTTATTATTTTTTTTATCTAGCATGACTAGTTACTTGGCTTAAATGTTTAGTTCACACTATGTAGTTTATCACTCATTCTCTATTAGTGTGACACTTTTATTATGCATGCTCGTTATTCTTAATCCTTATTTATAAAGCATGTATATCACTCTAGTCCATAGGAGCTTGATTTTGATTTGAGTTAATATAATTTTAACTCTCCGTCTTTAAAGTTTTTGAGAATAGTTACTTCTTACCGATTTCTCCTTAATATGTAATATTTTCTTTAAATCGGTATTTGCGAATATATGTGTTTAGCATAAGCTTCTTATTACGTGACAAGTATACACTTATACTTCTTTTTAATCTTGTGCTTGCATAATATATTCATCTTTGATCCTCACACTTTATCTTGATTATCTTCTTGAGAATCAATTATGTCTTTGCCTAATAAAGTTTATTTATACATGCTTTTGAATTTGTGATGGTTTCTCAAATATTCATTAAGGATACATGACTATATTCATTAAAATTTTCATTTACATATAGTTCATGTATCTCTTATATTGGTATCTATTTTTGTATAAATACCTTTATGTAGGCATATGAGTTAAGCTAAAGTTTTATATTAACTTGAAGAGCATTTATTCTTACTTGTTACTTCTAGACTTGTGCTTAACTCATACTCTAGCTATTGATTCTTTTGATCAAATTTGTGTCTCTCTTTTTGAATCAATATGCTTCTTCCTTAAAGCTTTCTTTTAATGATGTCATTTTAGCTTTTTGGTTGACTTTATGGATACATGTTCTTAATTGATTTTTGATCTTTTCATGTATGCCTATTCGTGATATATATATAGTTTCATATATATATATATATATATATATATATATATATATATATATATATATATATATAAATATAAATGATTCCTAGCTTTTGATTTTCATTTGTTTTATATCTTTAAGTTGGGATGGTGAGAGAAAATATTTGTTTATGTATCGCACTTGACTATTTATGGAAGTTCTTTTAAGAATCACAAGGTTTTGTGCTTTGTCTTGTTTTTATATTAACCTCCGTTTTTAGTGCATATTTTCAAATCTATATCATCTATATATTTACTATGGTGCACTATGAAAAGCTTTTGAAAATGATTCTTACTATCTTTAGCACATTTAGCTTTCTTGATCTTAATGATCTTTCTTTGCTCATTTCTTGGATTTATGTTTCTTTTGAATTATTGTTGTCCAATGGTTTTTGTAGCTCATGAGAATACATGTAATTGATACATCATATTTCTTATGACTTTAGCTACTATGGTTTGAGATTTGTGTTGAGATTTTTCATTTCTAGAGAATACACTTATTGCATAATGGCTATAATATTTTACATTCTCTAGATCGATCTATTAATTCATTATCTTGGATTAATCTCATTACTTGGCAAAGAGATTTATTTTATTGTGTTTTCTTGAATATCTCTTTGGCCATATTTTGATAAGAGTCTAGTTAATTTTTGTTTGACTATCTTCTTGCTCTTGTCCTTGCTTAGTAAAGAGTCAATAAATCATTTTGATCATTCAAAATGTATGTCCTTAATTGTGAACTCTATGCTTAAGTAAGTATCTTTAGTGTTTGTGACTTAAGATTTAATGAGCACTTTTATCTTGTTAATGACTTACCTCATTAATCTTAATTAGTTATGTAGCCTACTTATTTGTGATATATTGTTGAGCTACATAATCTATGTTCACTTTCACTCTTCTAGCTATTATTTTTTTGTTTCAATCTATGTATGATATGCTAGTTTGTGATTCCTTACCTTAGCTTCCTTCCATATTAGTCATTAGCATGTATCTCTTAAATTTCTCTCACTTTTGAGTCATAAGTTTATCATATTATCTTTTACATCTCTTTTGATTTTATTTGCAACCTTTTAAATGAGAATGACTCTTTTCCATATTTTTCATTGTTTTATGAGATTCTTTATAAATATGGATTTTGATTTTTCTCTTGATGAGATTTATCATTGGATCATGTTTATTCATTTGTTTACTTTATGAATGATCCTAATGATTAAGTAGTCTTAAATTATCTAGTTATGAGATTATCAAGTTAATTTATTACTCTACTTTGACTACTCATGGTTTATCATATATGACCTTTGCTATTTGAACTTTATGGGTTATTAATTTACCATTAGCAAGGTTTGGATTTATCCGTTGTTGGATAAATATGTGGTACAACATACCTAGTCCATGCAAAGTAATAAATTGGTTGATTCTTTCTTGATTAGATAATCATGGACATGATATTTGAGTTTTATTTTTATTTGTATTTTTGAGCTATTTTTTGACTCTCATCATGATTGATTTAACTGTCCTTATTCTTTTTCATGATGACATCTTTTGATTACATGTGCTATATTGGATTTTTCTTTTGAATTCTCATCTTTAGTAAGTTTTAATTGGATATCTCTTATTGACTAAAGATGATATTATTCGTCTTTTGACGATATTGTAGCCTTATATGCATCGAGCAAGGGGGAGAAATCCATAGTTGATTTACCCCTAGATCTTGTAGTTATCTATGTTATGCTATAAGTGCTTTGGAACTAGTTACGCATATTTTGAGGGGGAGCAAATTAATTGATTCAATTCATTTATACCCTTAAATATGTCGTATACCTAGTTCATCATGGACCCATACATTCTTCTTTTTCATATCTTAGTGAATGAGGTCATGATACTTTTATTTGTGAAGGGTTTGTGAGAGTATATGCTATTGTCTTTATCATTTATCTCTCTTTTATATGGATTAAATAAGTCATCTTCTTAAATATTAACTTTCATATATTATCTTGATGACTATTGTGCTTTCGTTGGTTTGGCTTTTCTTTCATGCTTAATTGAGTTGGCTTTCCTTGTTGAGGACTTATCCAAAATTCATGATTTTTATCACCTTTGGTAGTACTTTGAGGGGGAGCATTCAAGTCGACTGAATTTCTCTTTCTCAAGTACTTTTCTCTTTTACCTTCATGTTTATCTAAAGGGTATTCATATAGCATGATAAGGTAATTAAGTTCAAATGTATGAACTTGGATAAGCATATAGATTTTGCAAATAATGAGATTCTTTATATCAATTGCAATATTTTACATTGATCATTCTTTTATTTTGTTCCACTATTTATTTGTGGACAATTATGATTATTAATGGTTTCTTTGATCAATGTTTCAAGTTTACATCTTTTCCATTGGTATCAAGCTTATTTAATGTCATATCTCAATTGGTATCTATTAGTTGCAATTATCTATTCCTCATGGCTCTTGTTTGAAATCCTTTATTTCATAGTTCTCATCCAAAACTAGAGCAATATTTCATATCCTATTGTGTTTTGGATTTATTCCTTGGATTTCAAGTTGGTAAACTACTTATTTCTTGTTTTTCAAATTCCTTTGGTTTTACCAACCATATTGTGTTATGACAAGCAATTTTCTATTTCGTACTCTACATTTGGTATGTAGTTTTATACACTTGTCATTACACCCTTCTCCCATTGTTTTTCTTTAGTATATCTTGATCATGATTGTCTATGCCTTCCTCATGCTCTGATTTATGTACTTAAGATTGATTTCTTATCTATTAGTACGGGGAACGTATTTTTGATCATGTCAAAGGGGGAGAAGTATGTTTAAGTATGTATTTATAAGTAATCTAAGTAGTATGCTTTTAGTGATATTGCTTATGTCTTTTGTATATTAGTGATACATGCATCTACACTGTCCATACTAAACTTAACCGATTTGCCATAATCAAAAAGGGGGAGATTGTTGGCCCAATGATTGTATCATACTTTTGAATATGGTTAATCTGTTAAGTTTAGCATTTCATTATCACTAATCTTCATACTATCACTATAGCATTTCTACTTATACTTATACCTTTGGTGATATGTGCTTATTGTGTTACATATTAGTGATATGAGTTTTTATTATATATATCTTAAATTTAATTGAGCTACCAAAATCAGAAATATGTTTTGATTATGGTTATTCAATTAAGTTTAACATTATGATATCACTAATATTTATGCTATCACTATATAATTGATACTTAAACTTTGCATAGTCCTAATGTGCTTTTATCTTATCATTCTTGCTACATGTATATTGCTTTGTTCGTCTAACATGCATTTGCAGAAAAGCAATTAGCAAGATCAAATGTAGACATATGCAATGAAGAAATTATGGTGGGCCAAAGACGATGGTATTCCACAAAGATTTCTCTGAACCGCCTGACGACATCTTCGGAGCCACGCACCGGGGGTTCCGCTGCCCGGTCAGCGGACGGGGGTCGAGGGGGCAGCGCCCCCGTCGGGGGTTCGGAGGTGAAGCTCCCGAAAGGTATTCAGTTTTCACAAACTGGATATCTTTGGACAGCTGCCGCCAAGGGAAAAAGCCAGCACCTATCAAAGGAAGAAGCCAAGCCATGCCATCATCGTTTCAAGACTCTGAAGAAGCCTGCACCTGCCTAAGTTTATCTGGAGTCTGTAATGAGTCATAGGAATTATTGTAAACACAAAAAATGGATGGCAAAATCGAAAGGTAGGACAGAAATAAGCCCAGGATCATTTTTGGTGAAAAACGACATACTGACGGTATACCGGTGTATACCGACGGTATACCGGTTTTTGTTCACAGAAAGTTTCTGTTTACAAAACCGGCATACCGACGGCATACGGTCCATACCGACGGTATACCGCTTCCGAAACGTTGAAATTCCAACGGTCGGATTTCCAGCCATTAATGATCCCAACGGCTATATTTCTGGCCGTTGCAATCCCAGACCGGTATACCGTCGGTATGCCGGATCATACCGACGGTATGCCGGTTCGTGGACTGAAAAGTTGCCTTGGCTCTTTTCAATGCTTTGGTTATAAATAGCCTTGAACCCCTTCATTCAAGGTTGACGCTTTGAGCCTAAAAATTTCTAAACCACCAAAGCCTATCCACAAACAACTCTACAAAGCTTTTATTTGCCATCCACAAATTGTGTTAGAGTTATTGAGTTCAAAAGTGAGATCTTCATTTTATTGTATAAGGAGATCAAAACCTATTGTGAAAGGTTGAAGTTGGGGAGTCTTCGTATCCAAACTCTCGGTTGAAGTTGGGGAGTCTTCGTATCCAAACTCTCGGTTGAAGTCGGAGAGGCCTTCGGATTAAAGCTCTCGTATAAGAAGTTAGCGAGTTCTTCGGATCCAAACTCGTGTGTAACTATTTGCTTAAATAGTGGATTAAATCCGAAGAGAGTTCCGGGACTGGATTGCATCTAGGGAGGATACCAGGATACATCGGGTGTCGATATTGTGATTGCTTCTTCTCTTGCACTTATATTTTTAAATTGCCAATTAGCTTGTGCTAAGTGCTTGATTAGTTAGCTTAACCCTATTCAGCCCCCCCCCCCCTCTAGGGTTTCCTACACTAAGAGTAACTTGTGTGTGTGAGTAATGAGGGAAATGTGAGAGGGTGTGTGTGTGTCTAGTGTATAGGACATGACAGGAACTCAAAAAGGGGCTGAACTTGCATGTGGCATGTGTGTGTACATGAGTGTGTTCAACAGGATATAGAGTGTATAGTGTAGGCAAACAAGTTCCTAGGATTAGGATTCAGTGTGTGTCATTAGTGCAGGAATGACAGGGAATGGTGTGGTTTTTTTTTTTTAGAGTTCAGTTCAAACATTCAATTCACTCCCCAAACTCTCAGGTTTCAGAACAGGGAGTCCATCCACGAATCCCATTGAATCTCAGGATTCAGCTAAGAACTGGGATACCCATTCCTGTGTGTGACAGGAATGAACTCTCAGGATTCACCCAACAGGAAACCACTAAGTGAGTCTCAGGTTTCAATGAAAACTGAAGTTGATTGTGAACCCATTGGACTTCCTATTAAACCATAAACTAAGTGACAGCCCTCAATAGCCTAATCTTAGGTTTAAAGGACAAAGGTTGAGTTCTAAATGACATAAACATTCAGGAAAATAGGATTTTAGTGCAGTAATTATAGGACAGGGATGTGCAGTGTATATGTGACAGTGAACAAAAAAAAGAATAGAACAATTTCAGTTAAAAGGAAAAGAAGAAATCAATTCATGTTGATCCTACCTCATGTCAGATTTTATAAACATACGAATAGGATTCAGTGTATTGTGTAACATGTGCAGGAGAATTGATAGGAAGGTATGCATTAATCAATGTGGCACTTATGAAATGAAAATCCCAGGTTCTTACTTAAACAGTTAACAGAATTCCTCTTTAATAGTGATGAAATCAACATGGCCTTAATGATTCCTAACATTCCTAAACAAGGTCTGAAATGATTAGTAGATTAACACATCACCCAAACATGTTATCAATCATTTAAAAGGAATCAAACAGGAATCAAAACAGTGAATATTCACTGATACCAAAATCTCCGATTTGAAAGCTACCCTTAGCAATTAAACCCAGTTGATACCCTCATATGAACCCAAAACATAATCCCTACATAATATTATACCTGCTAGGTTCATAAAATGAAATTCGACAGGAAAATCAGTGGAGCATTGCACTGATACTCCAACAGTGTCAGAAATAGGAACCCAGTCCAACAGTTAAGTCTTGTAACCCTCTAAAACTGAGAATTAGCTCTAAACCAAGTTGTCAAATGTTTAGGTAATTCAAAATACAACTAACACTTAACATTAATCAAGGAAATCAGTGAGGGGTATTACCTGAACAGTGATTCATCTCACTGATAACTCCATCAGTGAATGAACACCATTCCAGCCTTGTTCGAATCCAAAACCATCCCAAGTACTAAACTACTATGCAATCCTAATCTATCACAGATTAATAGACATATTAGGATCCTAATTATCAATTTAAAACATGATTAAAACATTTCAAACTAGATAATTGCACAGAGCATCACACAACACGTAAACACACAGGCTGCACAGCCATGCGTGACCAGTGCACGTGTCCGCACGCACCCGACACGCCACCTAGTGACACGAAACTTGGGGAGTGTCACGACAGACACTTCCCCTTGCTCTGTGTCGAAAATCAGGCACCCACGTGCCTTGGGCAGCCCGCACGAGCACGCTGGTAGCAGGGGAGCTACAGTGCTCGTGCACGCGCGCGTGCACCCGTGTGTGCACGTGTCCATATCGACACGACCCGATACGGAAACTACCTCAGTGTCTCAAATTCGTGTAAGCGACACAAAAACCTAAATTTCTATTCAAATACAATTTGAAAATTCGAACGAAATGCCCTTTGTGGCATTTCGTCGAACACCTGCAAATGTCACTGATACGTGTCCGATACGGACACGTACAGGACACGAAACTTGGGAAACCCTATACCTACAGAATCAGGACACCTAGGGCTAGATGAATATGCAATTTAAACCTAGTTTTAATGGGTGGAATAGAATGTACCTATAGTTGTTTCTCAATACAAAAAGCTCTTCAAAAAGGAAATCTCCACAAGCTACCAAATCAATCAAATCGATTCAAACCTGTGATTGGACTCCACCAACAGCAAGAGAACATTGATTAGGTCCTAATGGAAGAAATTTTATTCAAAAAGGAGTCCTATTGATTAAACTAGGAAAGAATTAAAGAAGGCTTACCTATTTCCTTAAGAGAATGAAGAACTATTAAAGAAAGAGGCTCAAATCCCCATAGAGGCATTATATAGGCAAGGGGGGGTCTCTTGGCTGGTCATAATAGTTAGGGTTAGGGTTTTTAGGTTTCATCCTATGGCTAGGATTGAATCAAGGAAAATAGATGGCCTAGAACAAAGGGTTCTATCCTAGTTTCTTGTAAATCACTTAACCATAACTAAACTTGACTCAACCCCCTAATCAACCCATATAATTCTCAAAGTGGCTCACTAAGTTAGTTATGACCCATCTAGGTTAGGTCCAATCTAGGTTAGGCTACCAAGGTCATTGCTAGTCAAGTCAACCTAGTCAACCCTCATTCAAACAATTCAGGAATAAATTCTAAAAATTCCCATAAATTCAAATAAATTATAATAAAATCAAATAACCCCAAAAATGTCAAAAATACCCTAATCACATGGCTAGGCTCTAGGGTAGGAAGTCTCTACTGTTCACTAGCAAAACACCAAAAATCACAGGTCATGAATTTAAATAGTTTAAAAATAATTAAAAATCACTAAAAATCATAATATGAAATAAATATCATTAAATAATAATTATAATTACAAAATTTCAAAATTACCCTCTTCTGGAAAACTGGGTGTTACAGCTAAGACTAGCTATGACTAATCTAGTTTAGGTCCAAACCAAGTTAGGCTAATCACAATACATGGCAATCAATTAAATAATATTAAAATCACACCATTCTTAATAATACATTAAATTTCAAATAATGTATATTAAATTCAATTAAATTCAAAATGACAAAAATACCCTCGAACTGGAAATAATAAATAAAATATCCTAATCACATGGCTAGGCTCTAGGTTAAGCTGACTCTAGTGTTACACTATCAAAACACCAAAATCATAAGTCATGATTTAAAATAGTTTTTAAATGATTTAAAAAATTACCAAAAATTATATCATGATTTAAATATCATTATTAAAAGATTAAAATTACAAAATTTTAAAATTACCCTCATTTGGAAAACTGGGTGTTACAGAGAACCTATGAATACCTGAAATTACTTCGACTTAAAGTTCATGCCTCGCTAGTGCGCAGCTGGCTGCAGTGAACCCGCGGTCTCCATAATCCAGATAAATCATTGCAGTGCGCATCTTCCACGTTATAGTAGGTCGTTGAATACTCTTTCAAGTTTATCCATAGGGATTTCAAAGGAGTTTATGAAAATTCAAATGAGTTCTAAAAGTCCTAATCATGATGGAAAGTGATGTAAGTATCTGCCCTTTAGAAAACAATGAGTTTTATAATAAACAAATAGTAAGACAAGGAGACTACAGAAACAAATCTCTCAAATAGGAAACAAAATCTCGAATTGGAAATAAAGTCTTAAATAATAAAGAAGTTTTTGGAAAACATAGGTGCTAAGAGAAAATCTAAGGAATGATCAAATAACATTAACCAACTATTCCTACTAACAAAATATATAGATAACAAACTCAAAATCTCGCAGGGAATCGATAATCTCGGTGTTGCTTGTCTGAACCATCATAAAAAATATAAAACTGGTTAGATAAGGCCTAAACTATATGATAATAAACATCCTTAGTAAAACTATAACCATAACCATTTCCCACGGATCCTATGCTGTCATGAGTTATTCTTAGTTTCGCTGGCCCCCCAATAGCACTTTATAGCCTAAGTGTCATTAGGACAGACCTGCATGGGCCACCACTAAAAATATGTCATGATCCGCTCCCGAATAATTAGGTATGTGTCGTACACGCCCAGCCTTCGTTGATGGACACAATGAAGTAAGCTATACAATACTAAGGAAAACTCCAAGTCACAAGATAAAGTAAAATACCACAGCATCTATAACGTCCCAGAAATCACCACAACCTACCAAGTCATTTGTACAATATCATCCGAAGACAAATCCGATAAAAGAATAAATGTACAATGATGAATCTCAATACAATATCCATGAACAAAACTCTAAACAAGTCTATGAACTAAACTAGGCAAGTTCCTGCAACTCTAATGATGACATCTAGCTCAATGGCCTCAAGCTCACCTATAATGTATCTTGTTAGAAAAAGAGCAAAGTACAACCCCGACAAAAAATAGTCTACAATGTAATCTGAAATACATAGGATAATAATATGGATTACAATATGAAATAAGGGTACAAGAACTGAATATGAAACTACGGTACAAGAACGGGAACAATGAACAAGACAATCAATATGAACACGACAATCAATTTGCACATGTGAATTTGAAATATTAAACTAATGTATGATCGGCTGGGGACCACAATCCATAATATCACTATATCACAATAAGGTTCGGCTTAATCCTACGTGAGGTGTACGATTAGGCTATTCACAATACCTAGTTTGGGTGTGGTCACACACTAGTCAATATTTCTCCCAATCCCCCGCAAGAACAATAAGACACAATACAATGAAAAAGGCACAATAAAATCGTGTGAATCTCGTCTCCGATATGAGAACAGAAAGTATGACAGAAAACAAAGTAAAGAGTTCAAGTCGGTGTACTTGTCTTACTTTGGAAGAACGAGAGTAGTAGAGCATAAGTGTGAAAGTCCACCTAAATATAATTGTTAGGAGGAACGATTAGAATTTAAACAATGTCATTATCTAACTCTCTCTTATCCAACTAAGCATTGCTAACTATCCATATACTACTATACTAGCTAACAATATCTTAGAAAATATATTATAGCTTTAATTAAAATAAATACTATTGAAAATACCTCAAAATAGTTCATGTTTAGGAAATGCTAGAAACAAAATAATATTAGTTAAATAATTATTTAGGACTATTCTACTAGCAATATATCAAAATAGATTTTTAAACATTTAGCAAATAGTTTACATTTAATAACAACTTATGATAATATTTGCTATCTAGAATATTTCAAGAGAGTGACAATAATAATAGCAAATATTATTGGTAATAATGGTGGCACTAATAATATTAGAAATAATAATGGTAATATAACAAAATATAAGACCAACCCAAACTTGCAAGCCCACAGCCCAACACTCCAGCCTTACAATATTACTACTAATGCTGTAAGAATTATGAATCAATATTTTAAATTCAACTCCAGCCCACTATCCTAACAATTCCATTTAAACTCTCCTAACCATCAGCCCAGCCCGGCCGAGTGGATCATTACTCCCAACCTGGCCCAAAATCCATAGCTAAAACCTGACCTCTTCATTAACACTCACTCATTCATTTCCTCACAATTAACCATCTGCAATTTCAAATGGAGAACCATGTGGCTGACCCCATCCATTCAGACTGGCTCGATTTTCGAAAAAAGGAAGTATAATGAGTTGAGACTCTCTCCATTATTTCCTTTAACACAGCCAATCGGTTTTCAACTCTTCTACTTCACGTCTCTCTCTGCCATCACTTATTCACAGCCAGTGCAAACTTCTTCGTTCTCCCAACTATTCTTCTTTAGCCAACAGAACTTAAACTCTAATCCTTATTTCCTCTCTCTAACACATGTACAGCACTTCCAAAGCTTAACCCCCATCTTTTCTTCCTTAGCCCCACATACATCCAGCCCTTCCCTCCCTTACACTGTGTTTGGGAACATTTGGGGGGAGGGAGAGGAAAATTTGAGGGGAAGGAAAATGGAGGGGAAGAAAAATGGAGGAAAGTTAATTTTCCCTTCCTTTGTTTGGATGGACAAAAAGTAGGGAAAGGAAAAGCAGATGGAGAACAAGAAGAAGATAAAGATTAAGGAGATGAAGCGAAATGCTCACCTCGGGTGTAGCGTCGTCTCCGACGATGTAGGCTCTCCGATCGGTGGCGGATCCGGTTTCAAGACTCCTCGGCGACTCTGGTGAAGCGTGGCGAGTTTCTGACCCTCCGGTGTTAGCTCGGTGAGGCCGGTCGACGACTAACACCTTCGATTCGTGCTGGCTTGAGTCCAGGTGTTACGGCGACCGGTGTAGTTCTTCTTGTGGCAACGTCAAAGGACAGATTGAGATGAAGGTCGGTTTGGACACGGTGGCGCTGCTGTCGCGGAACGGTGATATCCTTGGAACGTTGTGGCGGTCGATCGGCTTGCTACTTCGGCCGGCGGTCAACTTCGTACTCGTCGATGAACTTCTTGCTCGGCGGTGGAGTATAGATATGGACTGCCGAGTCCATATCAGGCAGAGCTCCGGCGATGTCCCCGACGGCGAGCGGTGGTGCTCGGCCGCAGCAGTTGTGAACAGTGAAGTGTAACGATGTGTCAATGTACTGTGTTGACAGTGTGTGGACAGTGTTTATAATAAAATATTATGTGTGTTCTCCAAGACTAGTCTGATGGCACATATGGTAAATAGCACCAAATTTGAGGGCAATAAAATTAGTTCTCTAACAAACTAACTAATTCGGTTTTTCCTAACTAATTAAATGATTAGTAATAACTAACTAAAAATTAGTTAACTAGCATCTAATGAAATCAATAACTAATTCTTTTTTCTTAGTAACATGGCTAAACCCAAAATTAACTTCCACTGTTATTTATCCAAAAGTACTATAATTAAAATTTATTAACAATAATCAATCAATAGAGAATTAAAATTTAAATACTCTTGATCAGAACAATCTTAATAAAATATTGACCAAGACTTTAGCTAAAACTAAGATTAAATAATCAAAATTAATTATGAGGCATTCATTAGAAATCAGAACTAAAAATAAAGCCACACAAAAAACCTATCAGCCATCTCCTACTCAGAAAACAGAAGCAGAAACCTTTGAATGAATAACCACTCTTATCAATTAAAGAATCAAAATAACAATTTAAGTAAAACCACTAATAATACAATTTTAGTAAACAAAGTTGAAATTAATTTATTTTCAAAAATGAACCTATTATCCGAGAAGAAATATATTACATTAAAAATAGAAAATTCAAGAATTGATTAAAAAATACACATGAATAGATTTATGGAGTTACAGGTGGCGTTCGGTTGCTGCGGTAGCGGGGGTCGGAGATCGCGGGAGAGGCGAGGGGGAGCTCGGGATAGGGGAGAGGGAGAGCTCGGGAGAGGGGGTTGCTTCCAGTGAGGGGGGAGATAGAAGAGAGAGGTGAGCGGATGTGAGAGGGAGTTGTGAGGGGGAGGGGTATGCTCCAGAGGGAAAGGAGCGGGAGAGAGTGAAGAGTGAGGGGGTGGGTAACTGAGTGTGGAAAGAGAAAGAGAGAGTGTGGGTTTAGGGTTAGGGCTTGGTTTGGGGAGGGTAGTTTATAGAAAATTTAAATAATAATAATAATGGTAACATTGATAATAATATGAACAATGACATAAAATTTACACAAATAATAATTATAAAATAATACTAATAGTAAATTAATAGCAACAGCAATAACCAATAGCCAGGCTTCAACAATCGAGGCCAAATCAAGATTAAGAATTTAAATAAAATTTTAAACAAATATAAAATTTTAAAATCATGAAAATACGAAATACAGTCGTATACATATTTTTCAAAATAGGGAGGTGACACATTTTGAATGAACAAAATGATTTAAAGACTATTTACGGTGCAATGATAAAAGCACGAAGATAACTCAATAAACAGAAGTAGGCTATTATCATAATGAGGCTAAAAGAGATATTCATGAGAAGACAATAAAACAACTCTTTTTGCCAAGTATTGAGATTAATCAAAGATAATAAATTAATAAATTGATATAGAGAATGTAATATATTATAGCCATTATAAAATAAGTGTATTCTCTAGAAATGAGAAATCTCAACACAAAAGCTCAAACCATAGTAGCTAAAGACATAAGAAATATGATGTATCAATTTCATGTATCCTTATGTACTATAAAATATTGGACAACGGTAATTCAAAAGAGGCCTAACCCAAGGAAAGAGTAATGAAAGATCAACTAGATAAATAAAGCTAAGTGCTAAAGATAGCAAGAAACACATTTTTTTTAAAAACTTTCATAGTGCACTATAGGAATATACATAATATATAGACTAAAGAAAATACACTAAAAAGAGGTAAATTTAAAATGCAAGATAAAGCACAACATCATGTGATTCTTAAATGTACATTCATAAATAGTCATGAGCAAGACATTAATAAATATTTTCTCTCAACATCCCAACTTAAAGAAATAAAACAAATAAATCTCAAAAGTTAGAAAATATCGATGTATATAAAACTATATATCTCAAATAAGCATACATAAAATGATTCAAATATTATAATAAATTAAAATTATGTATCCATAATGTCAACCAAAAAGCCACGAAGGCATAATCAAGAAAAGATTTTAAGGAAGAAGTTAATTGATTCAAAGAGAGATACTCAGATTGGTCAAAAGAATCAATAGCTAAGTTTATGAGGTAAGCACAAGTTTGAAGATAATAAGTATAGTTAAATGCCCTTTAAATCAATATAAAACTTAAAAGTTAACTCATATGCTCCCATAAAGATGTTTATACAAAAATATATATCAATATAAGAGATTCATGAATGACATATAAATAGAAATTTAATGAATATAGTCATGTATCCTTAATGAATATTTGCATAGCTATTACAAATTCAAAAACACGTATAAATATGCATTACTAGGCAAAGACATAATTGATTCACAAGAAGTTAACCAAAATAAAATATGAGAATCAATAGTGAATATATTATGTAAGCACAAGGTTAAAAGGAAGTATAAGCTTATAATTTTCAAGTAACAAAAAGCTTAAGCTAAACACATATACCAAATACCGTTAAATTAAGTAGAACCAAAAAGAACAAATCGGTAAGAAGTAACTATCTCAAAAACATAAAGATGGAGAGTTAAAAACTCATTAACTCAAAACAAAAACTCAAGCTCCTATGGACTAGAGTGATATACATGCTTTATAAATAAAGACTAATAATAAAGAGCATGCATAGATAAATGTGTCATACTAATAAAAAATGAGTGATAGACTACATCGTGTGAACTAATCATTTAAGCTAAACAAATAGCAATGCTAGATAAAAGTAATAAGAAGAAAATTAGCTAGACATGCTACATTGATTTAGAAAATAAGTAACAACAAAAAAATCAATAAGAGCTATTAGAAAGATACCAAAAGAAACATGCTAGATTTTATAAATATAAACAATTTAGGAGAATCATTTAGCATGTTACCAACGTGGCTCTAGTGGCCACACTTGTGTTGGTGTAATTGCTTGGAAGATGACCTTTGTAGATTTGTAACCACCAACACGCTCATCGGTGCTATGTTCCGACATAAAAAGCTCTACCTATAATATTAGACGAAGATTTTGGTATCTAAATAAATTTTGATACACATTTGTTAGCTTTAGGGACCCATATAGCATTTACTCTAGCATTGGTAGTAAAAGTCCTATGAATAGGACATGTAACACTCATCTGTCCAATACGAGAGGAAAAACACCTAAATTAGTGTGTGCACATGTATCAGAATGATCATGGTTGTGATCATGTGACATACTAGAATGATGTATATCTCTAGAGTGGGCATGAAAAGATTTTGTTTTAAGAATATCATGTTCTAATTACAAAATCATCATGCATACAAGTAAGAGAATCAAATTTATTATTTAAAACATTATTCACTTTTTCAAATAAAATAATTCTAGAGATGAAAATATCATTTTGCTTCTTTAAAGCGTCAATAGAAGAATCATACAAAAATGCTAACTCGTGTGATTGTCTCTTGAGATCTTCTATTGATGAGGAAAGATATTTGATTTTCAAAATTAAAGCATCATTCATACTCTTTAAAGAAACACATGATGAGTTTTGATAATCGCTTCTAAATAATAAATTTTTATTTTTATTTTTTAACAACTCATTTGCTTCTTCTAAATGAACAACCTTTTCAGAAAGTTCTTCATTTGTATAATGAAGGTCATCAAGAATCTCTAAAGATTATTTAAATATGGCTTTCCACTTAGAGCATTTATTGCACTTAGAAGAAACATGATTGTTTATGCTACCAAAGGCTATTTATAACCAAAGCAATGGAAAGTGCAAATATGCAACTTTGAATGAAGGTCATCAAGAATCTCTAAGGATTGTTTATCTAGGGCTATTTATAGTTGTTTACGGGTAGGCTTTGGTAGATAAGAATTTTTTAGGCTCAAAATATCAACCTTGAATGAAGGGGTTCAAGGCTATTTATAACTAAATCAATGGAAAGTGCAAATAAGTAGCTTTCAGTCGTGATTGGGATACCATCGGTATAACGGTCTATTTCTGTGACGACTAGAAATATGACCGTTGGGATCATTTACTGCTCTGAAATTCGATCGTTGGATTGTCAATTGTGTTGAATCGTTGGATTGTCAAACAACAGACGGTAAAGTATATAAAATCGATATACCGTCGGTATACTACAGTATACCGTTGATATGCCAATTTTCGGCCAAAAATGATCATGGTTATTTTTTACCTTAGCTTTCAATTTTGTCATTCATTTTTTGTGTTTACAATTATTCTTAAGACTCATTACAGACTCTAGATGGACTCTAGTAGGTGCATCCTTCTTCAAAGTCATAAAATGATGATGGCATGGCTTGGCTTCTTATTTGATAGATGATGGCTTTGTCTCCTTGACAACAACTGTCCAAATATACCCAGATTGTGAAATCTTAATACCTTTTGGAGGCTTCATCCCCAAACCCTCACGGGGGGGTGCTGCCCCCTTGACTCACGTCTGGTAACTGGACAGCGGAACCTCCGAGTGCGCGGCTCTGGAGATATCATCAGACGGTTCAGAGAAAACTTGTGGAATACCGTCATCTTTGGCCTATCATAATTTCTTTCATGCATATGTCCATGTTGATCTTGCTTATTACTTTTATGCAAATATATGTTAGACGAACAAAGCAATATACATTGTAGCAAGTATGATAAATATAATACACATTAGAACTATGCTAAGTTTAAATATAAGATACTATAGTGATAGCATAAATATTAGTGATATCATAATGTTAATTAATCGAATATCTACAATCAAAGGCATAGTTAGATCATTAGGCTAACAAGTACCTGAGTAGGTTTTTTTCTTATACCCACTTGTGTTTGTATATATTCTTTTGCGGTGTTTAGCTACCGAGCACATATTTAGCCCATGTTTTGGACCTTGACATTTAGCCTACGGGCATAGCATGATTTGTATATACTAGACTGCAGCTAGAGCTGGTCATGCATAACTTTCACCCTTATTAGTTTTTTATTTTGTATTACTAGCTTCATGATCATCTATTTATTACAGTTGGGATGCTTTATTGTTTTCCATGTCCGATGATCATATTTTTTGTACTTATTTGTCTTTGATTGAGATACCTAGGATTGTTTGACCTAGGATTGTCTATTGGTTTGTAGTAGTAACCTCTATGCCTTTACAACTTTGATCATATCTCGGGGTACTAGAATACTCTAGTATACGTTGTTGGCCAAATTCCGTCCTCGTTTTCCAATATTATGGTTCTAGAGCATGATAGTTACCACCTTGAAACCTACTTTATATGCTATATGAGTGTCAGATTCCTATTTTTGAAATAGGTATATGACTGTATTGGTATATTTTGAGGATTTTGAATTTGGGGTATTCTTAAAAATTTTATTGTTTATTTATAGGAGGGGAGTGTTATCCCATTATTAATATTGCTACTACTATTATTATTATTAATATCATTGTTATTATTATTTTTATTAATCTAACCTACCCCCCTCTCTAACCTAACCCCCTCACCCACTCTCAGC
This sequence comes from Iris pallida, assembly GCA_029216955.1. Lineage (NCBI taxonomy): Eukaryota > Viridiplantae > Streptophyta > Magnoliopsida > Asparagales > Iridaceae > Iris > Iris pallida. Next base: position 2,115,183 of record JANAVB010021200.1, read on the forward strand.
CGCACAACCCCACCCCCAATTCCTTTTTCTCTCTCTCAGCTCTCCTCTCCCTCACTCTCTTCTTCCGGCCACTCCCCCGACCTCCGGCTGCCCGTCACCCCCGCGACCGCCACCACCATCGTCGGCATCTTCATCCCTCCACCACCATCACCCACCAGCACCGCCACCGCCTTCGCCGCCTCCTCCCTGAGCTCCCTCTTCCCGGAGCCGCCACCGCCAGCCACCGTCTCTACCACCACTTCCGCGACCACCACCACCGCCATGGCCGGCCACCGCCTTCATCATCATCGTCGTCTCCATTCACCGCCATCTCCATGGCCGGCCACCACCGCCGCTATGGCCTCCGCGACCACCGCCATCCCTGTCGTCGTCGTCTCCCTTCTCCTCGACGACGGCGAGGTCCTCCGTCGCTGCTGCCATTCGTCTCCTCCGCCGGAGAGTCGATCGACCTCGGTGAGCCCCTCCGCCCCCTCTTTTCCTCTTCTCTCCGGCGGCCAGCACTATTGCCGTGCCTCCGCCGCGAGTGCCGCGCCAGTCTCGAATAGCGGGACGCCCTTGGGCCCCGTGCTGCTCGAGCAGCGAGCTACCCTCGGCCTGTGTGCTTCTCGGGCAGTGAGCCCTCGTGCTCCGTGCCTTTCCTCGGGTTGCGTGCCCCAATTTGCGTGCTGTCTCGTGTAGTGTGCTGCCTCGAACAACGCACTCTCGTTTTCCGTATTTTTCGGGACACGTGTACCTCGAATTATGTGCCACCTCGATTTTGTGCCAGATCGATCCACGCGCTGCCTTGGATAGCGGGACGCCTCGAGCCCCGCGCTGCCTCGGGCACCGTGTCCTATTAGTTTGCGTGTTGCCTCGTTTCTTGTGTCTCGGCCTTTGTGCCTCTCGATTTTTGTACCGCATCGATTTTCGTGGCCGTATCGATTTGTGCACCGTCTCGATTTGTGTGCCCCTTGGACTCCGCAATGCCTCGATTTGTGTGCATATGTTGACTTGCATGCCACATCGATTTGCGTGCTACCTTGGACTTTGTGCCATCCCGGTTTGCGTGCACGTACGGATTTACGTGCCGTCTTGGTTTGCGTATCACCTTGGACTCTACACCGTATCGATTTGTGTGCATACGTCGACTTGTATGTTACATTGATTTGCGTGCTTCCTTGAATCTCGCTCCGTCTCGAATTGCGTACATGCTTCGATTTGCGTGTCGCAATGGTTCGTGTGCCATCTCGATATTCGTGATTCCTCGATCCTACGTGCACGTCTCGATTTACGTGTACGTTTATGTTTCTCGTTCGCCTCGATATTCGTGTCCCCTCGATTCTCGTGTGCATCTCGATATACGTGCACATCTCGGGTTGCATATCCATATCAGTCCGTGTGCCAGATTCCTGCACTGCTTGCAGGACCTACACGGTATATTTTTCTGCCATCCTCCGTAATTTTTTTCTATTATTTTATTATTTGGTGCTGATGACTATTTATTTTGTGTTCTGAGGATCTCGATTGGCGTGCTAGCTTGGATCGCGACTGCCGAAGACTTGCTTACCTAGCCGAGCCCTCTAGGCAAGTATCCCTTGCTCATCGACGGCTCTTGCCCTCTCTCCTAGATTTTATTGCATTTTAATTTGTTGTACTTGTAAATGTATAACCATGAGTAGTGTAGCCTAGTAGTAGAACTGCCATGATGATAACTTAGGATAGCTTGGTCCGATACTGGGATAGACCGTATCGGACGACTCGGATGGATCATCCACACCTCCGAGGACACGAGCATGACTCACTTGTACGGATTGTCCCCATATGTCCCGTGTCCGACTCACGGTCGGGTAACGGCTTTGGCTAACTTTACTTGTGGCGGTGATTGTGCTTGGGTTAGGGATTTATGAACATGTGTTGTGGTGCGCCCTGCGAGGCAGTTATTTTATTATTATGCATGTTGGGTTGGCGCCCAGTACACATTGTAGCGCTGCTGGAGGCCGGGACTTAGTGGTTTCGGGTTCGAGTGGTTTCCAGTACGCATCGTAGTGCTACTGGAGGCCGAGACTTAGTGTTCTCGGCTATCGATTTGTTCCCAGTACGCATCGTAGTGCTGCTGGTAGCTGAGACTTAGTGTTCTCAGCCTGCGATTCTGCAATTCTGCGGCGGGTTGCGCCGAGTAGTTTTAGCCCCTATTCGTAGGGTGCTCCCATCCAGATTACAAAGGAGACTCTGCCTCATTTTTCCAGAATTCCCAGTTGGAAATTTGGTTCGAAGGATTAGGCAGAACCATTCTTTTGGTTTGTTGGACTGGATTCATGCATGTTCATCTTGGTATAGTATACCTGATCCCATTGCCTGCTAGGTAGACTCCCAACTAGATTATTCGCCTAGCGTCTTGACATGTCTTGTCCGCCGGATTGTGTAAGGAGAGCGATTCTACTCGGGTGAAGGTCTGCAACCCTGGTCCTTGTTTGGTTTAAGGGTTGTGGATCTGATCCAGAGTGGTTCACGCAATCCTTATATTTTCGACGGTATCACTCATTGGACTCTTGACCTGTGACCCTTCTTTTTAGATGGTGTTCTAGTTTAGTTGTTATCCCATTATCTGTCCTATCCGTCGGATTGTGTAAGGAGAGCGGTTCTACTCGGGTGAAGATCTGCAACCCTGGTCCTTGTTTAGTTTAAGGGTTGTGGATCTGATCCAGAGTGGTTCACACAATCCTTGCCATCTTTCGACGGCATTGATTAGTGTTGACCCATGTATTGGGATTATGATCTTGTTCGAGGATTGACTATGAGGAGATATGATATTGAGATAGTGATTATGGTAGACTAAGTGGATTCTTAGATAGTGTTGCTAGTTCTTTGGTGATGTTCTAATTTGATCAGATATGTCTTTGAGGACTTTTGGATTTTGATACGGGTACGAGTGTCTCGCGGAACGAGGAGAATATCGAGGATATTATTATATGATTTTTACTCGACTTCCCAAACGCCCAAAACTTGGTACCTTTGTGTATTCCGGTAGTTGGAGAACCTGGTTTGATTGCTGTGTCTTGGTAGTTGAGGGGCTTGTTTTCTAGTGGCTTGTGATCATCGACTTGGAGGATTCTTGTGAGTCAGAGGGCCTAGCATTGTTAGGAGGATGAGCTTGGTATTTGGTGGTTGTCTTTATTGACGTGATATTAACTCCATCATGGAGGGGAGACTCTTGCTAGATTGATCTGGTGGATGGACCGACTTGATGATTGGAGCTGTAGGCTATATATGCTTGAGATGTTATTATAGTAGAGGTACTGGTCTTGTACTTGACCTGATATCCATGCCACGATGTGGGCAGATGACTTCTTGTGACTGACAGATTTGTCCTTGTCCCAGACCTGACTACCTGTATCCGTACTATAATTCCAGTTATCCTTTAAGGTACTGGCCCTGACCTAGCACTGCGGTGCCCTTTGTCTATTGGCACTTTGAGGTGCTACTTCCATGATTGTATGGCATTGCGACGCCATCTTGATATTCTAGCTATATTATATGATTACCTGCACGGGTATCTGGTAGTTGGCCTATAATCTTAGCGTGGTTAGGATTGCTTGCTTGTTTGTTGCGTAACACTAAGGATGGATCACAACTGGGACTATAGGTGCCGAGGTTGATTCTTACTTAGCGTTCTCGTACTGAGGTGCGACATCTAGGAGGATGATCATGTGACCAGGCATGTGATTCCGGATAAATGTATGTTTAATCTAGGCAACTTAAACTGGTAGAAGCATTGGGGGGAACGGAATCCCGAGATCGTGCATTACCAGCCTTATCCCAGACATTAGTCATGACCTGCAGGCTGGCCGCCACGGATATTGTTACCATTCGTACTAGTGGATGACAATATCCGGCTACTTATGTACTATACATTATATACATGGCATGCTCGGCACGGTAGCCTTACGAGGGACCGGTGGTGACATACAAGCCCGGTGGCCTTACGAGGGATCGGTGCTCTTCTTACATGCTATACTTGGCCTCGCTAGCCCTGCTGGGACGGCACGATCTGAGGATTTCTATATTGCATTGTTGGGGTAACCCAACCTCCACATAGACAGCCGTAGGCATTTGAGTGTCCGCTTATTTATATAATTGTATGGCTTGTTGCTTGCTAAGCTGGCTGGCACGTAATGCTGTCCTGGTGCGGTAATTCATTCCCTTGTTCTTGTTTGATGTAGGGGTGAGTTACTGTTCCGATGACAGTCTACGAGTTCCAGTTGGCGATGCAAGCATTAGTGGATGTTAGGATGACTGTGATGATTGTTGGTTACTTACGTATTAGTAGTTGGATTGCTGCCTTATATTCTATAATCGTGCGTTGGTACCGCATGATCCTTTACCTTATTTACTGTTTTTAGATGCTATTTCTGTTACATTTTATCATGCTGGTTTTCTTCGCCCGTCCTTGAGCCTTCCTTTCTGGTACTTGCTGCGGTTGGCCTGACCAACCCTGGATTGTTCCCAGATTGCCTGAGACCGACCCTGTGGATCTTCCAGACTCGACTTGGAGGATGTGCTTCAGTTTCCGACCATGCTAGGAACTGTGAGAAGGTATACTAGTCTACATTATTATTCTGTACTATAGATTCCTGATTTTCATATGAGTATTCCCTGCTTTCCATATGATTATCTCTCTTGATGTTGTTTCATTGTGATTTGCCTGTGGACATGAGATCGGATTTAGGTCATAGATTGATTGCATGCTAGGATACCCAGCAAGACTTGACAGCCGTCATCGCCGTATAGCGTATTCGTACCTTATACGGTGTAGCTGGCCTACGTCCGTCCCCGTATTCCGGTACTGGGGCGTGACAATGAGACTTACCAGTATTGGTTCCTACTATACTTGTTTTTGATGGATTTCTGGATATAATTTCGATCCCAAAAATTGTTTTTGGGTTTACTAGGAATTTTGTCCAGAAACGACATACCATCGGTACACTGTATTGTACCGCTGGCATAGCAATTTTTGACAGAAAAACTTTGGTATATAAACAGCATACCACCAATAAACTGGTTTGTACTAATGACATACCGATTTTGATACATTTCATCGAAAGAGAGTTTTTGTTGTCTCAAATCGACATACCACCAGGGTACTAGTCTATACCAACGGATACACGGTCTTCACTATTTTATGACAGAGACTTGCTTGAAAGCACCTTAGACGAGATGCTGAATAGGGTCAAGCTTACTAATCAAGCACAATATGATTGCTAATAGACAATTTAAAATTAAGAGTCCAAGAGAAAAAGCAATAAGATTAACGAACCCGATATATCCCGGTATCTTTCGTAAGGCACTCAAGTCCTGGAACATTCTCCTTCTTTAATCCACTATTATCACAAATAGTTACAATACGAGCTTTGATCCTAGTGCTCATAACTTCTTATACAAGAGATTTGATCCAGAGGCTCTCTGATTTCAATACAAAAGAGCATTGATCAGAAGGTTCTCCGACTTCGCACAAGTTTTGATCCGAAGGCTTGTACACTTCAACCTTTTTACAAGATAGTTTTGATCTTTTCACAAGAAATATGAAGATCTCACTTTTACAACTCAAGAACACTCTAACACAATTTGTGGATAGGCAAGTAAAAGTTTTAGTAGATTTGTTTGTAGATAAGCTTTGGTTGATAGAAAAAAATTTAGGCTCAGAGCATCAACCTTGAATTAAGGAGTTCAATGATATTTATAACCAAAGCAAGAGAAAGAGCAGAAATACAACTTTCTATCAGCGGTCGGAAGATCCGTCGATAATTTTCAAAATATCGTCGGATATTTCGCCTGCATAATGCAACGGCTATAAAAGGAACCGTTAGGATCTCTATTTGGACATACTATGACGATTGGAATTCAAACAGTCATAATTCGGATTATCCTGTCCGTAGTCCACGAATTTTTGTTGGATAATCTGATAGCTCATAAAAGGTTTGTGCGGTCCATTCAGATCATCCTTCACTGTTTCGCGGAGATCCGTCTGATCTTTTGTTTGACTGTCCTAAAGTGATCTTGTGTTATTTTTTTTACCATAACTTTCGATTTTCCTACCCATATCTTGTGTTTAGTTATTCCTAAGACTCATACAAGCTCTAGATTGACTATAGCATGTATAGGCTTCTTTAGAGTCTTGAAATGATGATGGCATGGCTTGGCTTCTTCTTTTGTATTATGGTAGTTTTTTCTTTGAAGGCAATTGTTCAAAGATATCTAGATTGTGAAATCTAAATACCTTTCGGGGGCCTCACCCCCGAACCCCTACAGGGGGTGGTATTCCCGAACCCCTATAGGGGGCGGTTCCCTTTCGACCTCCGTCCGTTGACCGAGCATCGGAACCCCCCGAATATGTGGCCCCGAAGATGTCATTAGGCAGTTCAGGAAATCTTATGGAATATCATTGTCTTTGGCCCATCATGATTTCTTCATTGTATATGTCCATGTTTATCATACTTATTACTTTTTGTAGATACATGTTAGACGAATAAAGCAATATACATAGTAATAAGTATGATATATTTAATGCTCACTAGGACTATGCTAAGTTTAAGTATAAAAACTATAATAATAGTATAAATATTAGTGATATCATAAAGTTAAATTTAATCGAATAACCTCAATCAAAAACAAAGTTAGATCATTATGCTAACAATCTCCTCATTTTATTATAGCAACTCAGTTGAATTTAAGATAGATGTAATAAAAGCTCATAACACTAATATGTAAAATAATAAGCACGTATCACTAAAAGGTATAAGTATAAGTATAAATGCTATAGTGATTGAATGAGAATTACTGATCATATAGTGCTAAACTAAATCAATCTACCATATTTAAAAATATTATACAATCATTGGGTTAACATTGTTGTGGTCTCTAACCTGTATGTCGCTGGTATACTGGAGTATACTGTTGGTATACTGGCAGAGCACCCAAGTTTTATATTTTCTAGTTTTATTCGAGTTTCTTTAATTCTTCTTGTACCTTGATTGCATGTATATGCCATGACATGTTCTATTGTGTGTATTACATGTTTGCCTCATTTATTATATCGTCTTGTACATGCCATGCAAGTAACGCCCCAGAACCAGAATACTGGAGAGCGGGGCCATACATAGCCAGCTACGTATATTGAAATGGAATCCATCTCGCTATACGGTCATGGCTGGCTAGATACATGAGAGTTTAACTACAAGCCATCAGTCTCTTATGGTCATGAACAAACCTATTGTCTCAATCTCATGCAAGGAATAGCAGTTACAAAATGTCAGAGCATTAAATATACAATAGTAAGGCGTCCCATACATTACATATTTGGATGATCATGAATCTAGTCGTACAAAATATGAAGACTAGCAAGAGTTTCAGTCATACATTATCAACCCTAAGATTTGTCAATCATGTTACAGCCCATAGGCAGACAGGAAGTAAAGTGCAATACGAGTTAACACTTGCTCGCCGGCTAAACGCCTCAAAAGAATATTTTTACAATAAAGTGGGAGAATAAAAAGGAAACCCACTCGTTGCCTTGGTTACGCCTGGTAGTCACCATTCGGCTGGAAAGTATGGAGATCCTCTAGAGCTACTCCGGGGCCACGCAAAACCAGCTGGATCAGATCCCAGAAAGAGCAAGTGCCACAAAGGAGGCTTCACTTAAGAACTAAAACCAGCAATTAGCACAAAACATAACTCTATAATAAAAGACTAAAAATATGGAAAAATCATGATGATATACGATAAGATAACCATGGGACTGTTCAGATAACCAAGTTACAACCCTTAAACCAAACAAGGACCGGGGTTGTAACCCTTCGTCTGAACGGAACTGGGTTTCCCACCATTTATCAATAAAGTAAAGCACAAGCAATCAGGGCATATTACAATCTTGTATAGGATCAGGACAAGACTAGACCGAGTTAGACTCCATCCAATCAATCACGGCCAAGCAATAAGTACGGCTTGATACTTTAACTAACTAGGGTTATCACAGGCCTAGTTACTAGCAAGATGCAATGAGATTATTCCAACAGCCACAAGCCCTGTAGACCATCCAGGTTATCCAGGTCGAATATCCGTTCATGAAGGGTGCAACACATGACAGTGTGCTGGAAATGTGTCCTACTCATCGGCAGGCTACAAGTCCACTTGCACGCCCAGATAACGGGATTGTCTGTAGCTGGAAAATCTCTTCATGACGACTGAGTTATTCTAGTTATTAGCCTTAGTCAATTTCAGTAGGTACCCCTGACCGTAGTACTCAGGGGTCCCTGCCCTAGACATGATACGAGACAGTATTGTTTCATTTGTACAAACACAATCGCCCACGGTGTCCAGGCCATTCATTCTTGTCATGTCATGCTAGCTGTCGCAACAGCATATCGAGGTATATCATGTCAGGTTTACTTATCAAGAGTGCGCCACGACGGGCCACTATTATGTCATGTTACTTGTCAGGAGAGCACCACTACGGATCACTATCGTGTTCATGGAACATGTGTAGAATTTTTATGGTACAAGCATTCAATCAAGGGACCCAAGTTACACAGAGGGTCATGAGACAAAGCATAAAATAACAATCCAACATAATAAAAGGGGTGCAAGGGCTATGGAAAGAGCCATACGGCAAGGGAGAGGGTCTCATGCGGCTCAGGGAACAAGCTCATGTGGCTTCGGGAACACAGGCTCATGCGGCAATGTGGATGAGGGTCATGCGACAAAAGATGAGGGTCTCATACGACAATAGAAGAAACGGGCATATGCGGCAGTGGGGTAAACAAGCTCATGCGGCTCGGGGAACCAACGCCATACGGCTGAGGGGAGTAGAAATGAGCTCATACGGCAAGCACTGCCAAGAGCCATGCGGCTCGAGAAGAACAGGGTCATGCGACAAGGTCAAGCTAAGCCATGCGGCAATGGAGAGATGGGCTCATGCGGCCAAAGGGATTAGGTTTATGCAGCCAGGAAGAATAATTTTATACGGTCTGGAAGGGACGGGCTCATGCGGCCAGGGGGAAACAAAGCCATGCGGCTAAGGAAAATAGGTTCATGCGGCTAAAAGTCGAGCAGATCCATGCGGTTGAAGTCAACTCAAGCCATGCGGCTAAAGTCAACTCAAGCCATGCGACTAAGGCTGCATGAAGACTGGAGTGTCTATGCGGCCGTAGGGGACTTACCGCATGAAAAAGTCATGCAGTCAAGCACTGTTCTTCTTCTCCAACTGTTCCGAGAAGAAGAACCATGGAAGCCATGGCTTCCAAGCTCCAATAATCCTTCATCTAAGGTCAGAATCCGGACTTCCATAGGTCGAAATGGGGCATAAAGAAATTCTCTACAACATGGAACCATCAAAACTTGAGAATAACAAGGTTTAATAGATCAAAACCCAAGAAATCCAAAAATGCAACAAGCTTAGACCTACATGAAATGAGCCATGGAAATTAAAAATGCTAAGTACTAAAGTGTCTTAGAATCTCGTGAGAAAGAAAATGGAACAACAAAATTTGAGTTCCTCTATGAAGCAAGTTGCAGTTGCCTAAGCTCTCTCTCTCTCTCTCTCTCTCTCTCTCTCTCTCTCTCTCTCAGTAGGTGGAGAGTAATGGTGAGGAAGAAGAAGAGTTATGAGGATTAATGGAAGAGAAAGAGTGGTTAGGTGGCTTATAAAGGAAGAGAGCGGATGGGGTTGGTCCACATGCAAAAATCGAACCAAGCCGAACCAAGCAAACCGAACCGAACCAAGCAAATGAAATGCTAAAATAAACCATGCAAGAAGACATGCAATATGAGTCAAAATACGTACACGTATACCAAATATGTAATACGAACTATGGGCGTTATAATGCATTGTCCTGTTCATGACTTATTATTGCACATAGTCGTTATCCTGACTTGTTCTGCACTTGCTCTTGTTCTGATTACTGATAGTGGCTCATTGTAGCGCACCCACGGTCCTGTGTTTTTTGTTATGGCTTGTTATAGTATATCATGTCTTATCTAGAACAACGTGGTTGTTCTTCTGTTTTATACTTGCACATGTGATTGTAAATCTTGTCATGTCTTGCATATCCCTCAAGGGAAGTATCATGTCTAGGATGGATTTTGCGAAATGCCACACCCGAAATCCTAAATAAAAATATTAAGGATTAAATAACTAGCTTCATTACCTAGATTCATTGGAAGGGGATGGATTTGGAGCTACTCATTATGATGGAGGACATTTCTAGCATACCAATGAGTAGGGCATATCTTGTACTTTGTTATTATTAGCTCACCGTCGTGTAGACCAGATATGGCTCATCGTTGTGTGATACATACTGAGCTCACCATTGTGTTATTCTTTCTTCCTTAGGGTGAACATCTCTTAGATGGTGCATTTGCTATATATCCATAGGCCTGGATGGTTCGGGAAGTCTGCAGGGCAGGTAACCAATAGAAAACTCTAAAATTATATATGTTAGTAACTACGATTTGTGATAACCCCTATTTAGCTAATGTAGCAAGTCGTATTCATTGCTTGACTTTGATAGATGGATGGAGTCCATTTCTATTCTTGTATTGTCATGTCTTGTCTTGTTCCTAACTTGTCTATATTTTACTTGTGCCGGTGAATGATTAGAGGCTAAGTATTATTTGAAAAATTGTTTGCAACCCGGTCCTTGTTTGGTTACAGTTTGTGGATTGGATCCAAAGTAGTCCTTACGTTCTCTAGTTATTCATCGCGCTATCATGTACTCACATATTAGTCATGCCTACTTTACATGATCATGTACATGCTCAAATGTTCCTGTTTATTTACTTGTTTTCAGTTTTCTTTCATGTTTTCTGAGGTACCTTTACTTTATTCTTGGTTGTACATGTTGTCTCTTTATCTTGTCTTTATTATGTTTGCATGCTAGGTTTTTTAGTTCAAGTTGGCTTCATTTGTGGTGCTTGCTATCTAAGTTCAAGTTGGCTTCATTTGTAGCAGAACCGGAGGATCTACCATACCTCATACTTGATGGTGACCACCCGGAGGACCAGGATACATGAGTGGGTGTTCTTTCTCTTACCCACTAGTTTTTGTATTTAGTCTTTTGTGGCGTTTAGCCACCAAGTACGCGTTTAGCTCGTGTTTTGGACCGTGACATCTAGCCTAAGGACATGACATGATTTATGTATATTCTAGACTACAACTAGCGCTGGTCATGTATGACATACTCTTATTAGTTCTTCATTTTGTACTACTAGTTTCATGGTCATCTATATATTATAGTTTGGGATGCTCTACTGTTTTATATGTATAATGATCATACTTCTTGTACTTTACTTATTTGCTTGTGATTGAGACACCTAAGATTGCTTGACCTAGTTATGACTATATTGGATTGTAGCAGTAGCCCCCATTTCTGTACAGTCATGACCGTATCTCGGGATACTAGTGTACTCTGGTATACGTAGCTGGCCTAGCTCCGCTTTTGTTCTCTAGTATTCTCGTTCTTGGGCATGACAAAAAATTAAAGACTGGAAGTACAGCATTTAATATAAACAGGTGAAAGGAGTCAAAATATGAGTGACAGTCACTTAAACAACAGTTTGAGGCCACATACAAAAGAGTCAGGCATTTAGACACTAAGTGTATGCATAGGCATGATACATCCAAGACTGTAAAAAACTTTTACAATTCTGGCTACATCCAAGACTGTAAAAAAAAAAATTACGGTCCTGATTATAGCCAGGATTGTCAAAATGTTAATAGTCCAATTCAAAATATGTTGTTTCATTTGTTGTTTCATAGGACTGTCACAAAAAAATTAAAGTCTTGTATACAATCAGGACTGTCAAAAAATTTGACAGTCCTAGTCTGATTTTTTTTTTTTTCAGAGCAGCATGTGTAAGATATACAAGACTGTCAAAAATTTGACTGTCCAAACTATATACATGTCTATCAAAAAATTTTATAGTCCTGCTCCGTCCCTGTCGCGATTGTCGTTGGATTTTTGAAGTTCGAAACCCTAAAATGGGTTTAAAACTTCAAAAATTCGCCCAAAATGGATCTGAAACCAATTTAGTTACTACAACATGAAATTTAGGATTGATTGATGGTTGAAATTGAAAGATGTGGAGAATGAAGAAGTTTAGGATTTTGAAGTGAAAGAAAGATGGAAGTGATTTTGAAGAAAGAGGGAGTAAAAGTTAGAATATCTGGGTTTGGAAGGGTTGGGGAGGGGATGGGCATCCCCTATTAAGTTTTTGGTTTATCTTGAGTAAATGTTTCTCAAAACTGGGCTAGCACCGAATAACTTTGAAGTGCCCAAATAAATAGTCCTTATTATAAGGGAAGCGGGGAGGGAGTAAGAAAACATATGTCCAAATAGGATCAATATATATGTGGGATTTAGCTGATTGTGGGATTTGAATTGGATACAATCAAAACTAAATTTCAACGATATAAGAGTTATCTAATAATCAATTTAGGATTTCTTAATAAGTTCATATTATTTCATTTTATTTATCTTAAAATAGTAAGTAATATCTATATGTTTTTTTTTGTTTTTTTTTTGTTTTTTTTTTTGTTTATTATTTTTTGTTTTTGTTTTTGTTTTTGTTTTTGTTTTTGTTTTTGTTTTTGTTTTTTGTTTTTTTTGTTTTTTTTGTTTTTTATTTTTTATTTTTTATTTTTTATTTTTTATTTTTTATTTTTTTAACATACCTAAATTTTTTCTTAAAAGGTTCGAATTTTCTCCCAGGCGTAATGTGCTACTCCATTCTGTGGAGCTACTTCATTTCGTAGAGGTAGAGCTGCTAACTACTAGATTCTGTGGAGCTACTTCATTACGCAAAGTTGCTCTATTCTGCCGGCCTGTTAAGTTTCGAGAGGCTTCTCCTTTCAGCTAAGCTACCAAATTTTGCAAGGCTACTCTATTTCGCGAATCTACTAATTTTTGCAGAGCTGGTAAGTTCTGAGGGGCTGCACATTATGTTGAGTTACTCCATTTCGTGGGGCTACTAACTTTCGTGGGGTGGCAGCTCCATTCCACAAAGATGCTCTATTCTTATGGGCTTCTCCACTTCTCGAAGCTTTTCTATTTTGCATGACTGATCCATTTCGTGAGATTCTCTATTCCGAGGAGCTACTAAGTTTCACTGGGTTGCTCAGTTTCGTGTTGCTGCTCCATTCGGCGGAACTGCTCTATTTCGAAGAGGTAAGTTCTGCGAGGCTGCTCCATTCCTTGGAGGTGCTCCATTATGTGAGGTTGAGCCTTCATGCAAAGTTTGCTTATGGCAAACTTCTAGGCAGCTGGGTTATGCTTCAGCAAAGCTCTTCCTGACCACAAGGCTACTCCATTCAACGGAGTTGTTGACTTGGCCAATTGGGACTATCCCTTCAGGAAATATTATGTCCGTTGTCAGCCTCGCGTCCGAGGCTGGACAAAAGTCAATAGCGTCAAGGACGTTGGTTTTGAAAAGTATTATTGGCTAATTGACTTGAAGGATCTATTGTAAGTCATTTTTGACTGAGTGATCCAGAAGGAACTATTGAAAGTCACTACTAGTTGATTGATTCTAGAAATATCTATTGAAAGCCATTGTTGGCTGATGTATCAAAAAAAAAAAAAAAAAAAAATCAATTTTAGAAGGAGAAAAACATCTCATGATAAGAAAACATCAAAGATTATATCATAAAATAAAAAATATATACCATGCCCATACTTGTCGGTCGAGGATGATCGCGTAATCGTGAACCTTAACATGGTAGAGATACATGTTGATAACATAGAAATGAAGAGATGAATTCTTAAGTTGTTGAACCTTCGAAGGTTCTCCATATGCATCTATCTATAATTATAGCATAATGGCTCAACTAGATATAATAGTATCATTTAATAAAAAATAATAATAATTCTATATGTTGCTTGAGCACAATCAACTAGTTACAACAATCAACCAGTTAGTTACAATTAACTACAAAAAAAAATTATCTATTTTGATCGGTACCAAAAAGTAAGTAAAGAGATAAAGGAGTATTATCATATACCACTAAAGCAAAGCTTCTTCTCAATCAGTGAAGTTAAAAAAGAAAATAAGGGATATTTAGACTTTGGGGCTCAAATAAGTTCTAAAATTTGTGTTTGGATCTCCATATTATATATAATTAGTGTTTGGGTCTCAAAAATGTCACAAAAAATAATTAGTGATACTTTTGAGACATTAATGACACTTGAGACCCAAATACTAATTATGTACAATATGAAGACCCAAACACTAATTATGTACAATATGAAGACCCAAACACTAATTATGAAACTTATTTGAGACCCAAAGTCTAAATATCCCTTTCTTAGAATCATAAAACTATTATTCATTAAATAGGGATATTGTTGTCCTTTTCCCTCAAAACCAATTGATTCTAATTTCATATATACACATGCATTAAATATGACATTAATTTGTGCATACATGAAAACAAAAGTGCATGATGACATTTTAGGAGTGTCAATAGTGTTAATACATGAACCAATTTGAAATTTGAATGCTAGAAAATTAAAAAGAAGTTTCAGAATGACATTTTAAAAGTGCCAATAACGACATCCAAAAAATCAATAGTAATATAAAATAATTACATAATTAGGGAGCTTACTGCAATTCACCCGATGTTATGCCCAAATGTGAAAACAAAAATATATTGGGCATCCAAACGAACTATCACATTGGGGAATGAGAAATTTTATACATAAAAAATAAGAATCAACTATTTAGATTCCGAGTAAAAAAAGAAGAAAAGAAACTAATTAGATTTTACCAAAAAGTAATTTAATGAAATTTATTTAAGGTAAACAGACAGAACAACTTGTATTGTCATATATCATTAAAGCAAAGCTATGATCTTCACAATCAGTAAAGTGGAGTTATGATCTCACAGCTTTGCCACGATACACCCTCATAATCAGTACAAAAAAAGTGCAATCTAGAATACCAAACTGTAAGAATTAACATTACATGGATCCACCCTGACCAACACTAAAAGTTTTCATCCCTGAAATTCTCAGCCATCAATTAGGCTTACTTGCTGCTGTTAACCGGAAGGTAGACACCCTCAGCTGCTATCCAGATATTGTCAACGCGTTTGTCTCTAACCCCACAAACCTGCACGCCAAATGCCAAAGTATAAATTTTCAACCACAAAATTTGACATGTAGAAGACTTTATCGCTTAAATGAAACTTCCATTGTGCTGGTAACCTTTCTTTTCTTCATATCTAAAAGTTCACAATAACATATAATTAAAGCATATGATACTCGTCTTTACCTCTTGCTGCCCACCAGCTATGCGGGAGTATTTCTTATCGTGACTGTGCAAGTAACCACCAGTATCAATATGCCTGAGTCTAATTCTTTGATCTTGCTTCCAAGTTTTTCCAACACCCTCGATCTCAAGTCTGAAGATAAAAGCAAAATACAAGGAATAAAAATCAGTTGCATTGATGAAGTAGGTTAAAATAAATTACATAGATCTGTAGGTCATACCTCCAATAGTCTCCCGTATCAGATTCACCTTCTCCTCCAAAGCAACTCACCTACAGAGTGGTACAAAATACATTACATTTTGCCAGTCCAATATTACACGTCAAGTGCAGGTAGGAAATGTTACAAAAAAAAATGGCCATGTTATAATTTCCATAGAAATTATACAATATGCTCCCCCAAAACATGGTTTCAGCTATATTGGGAAGTTTCTGCCATCTCCTTTCCTATCAATCAGCAAAAGACTACAAGGTTTAAGCCCTTTTTTAATTATAGCACTATCAAAGCTCGTACTGCATCCCTAGTTTTTTTTTGAAGATGCATCCCTAGTTATGGACTTTTATCTGTTGCAATCACCACCATGCATAACATTAGAATGATCATGTCCACAGTGCGTTCTGTGAGAAACTGAAGCCCGTGTCAAGCAAAAGCATTGGCAAGCATGTGAAGGTGAGTGCTTCAATTCTATTCATAAACTTGGGACTTTTAGCCTGCAGCAAAGGATGTAGGAGGCATAGAATTTATGGTTGGAATTTGATAGCACTTAAGGTAGGCAAGATCTAGGGGGTTTGAAGGGATTTTCAACAGTTGTAAGGTACTTTCCTATCGGTGAAACAGAAAACACGATATCTAGTTTTCTATGCAGAAAATAGTATGCATGGACTTTTGTGGTAAAGGAAGAAAAAAAGGAAAAGGAGTTAGGGTTGTAGACTTCACACTAGGGTTAGGGTTTCTACGTTAACACCAAGGATTAGGAAGCACACCTTTAGGAATTTACTTGCCATCTCAAAATTAGTATTCGTCAAACTATTCATTGATAACTCAAGAGCTTTCTGCAGGTATTGAATTGCATATAACGCATTCAAAAACTTCTTTTCGAGAATGCCCTTGTTCTAGGTAATGAGTATGCATCACTAATTTCTCTTATTAAATAAAGTCTAAGACCAAGCACACATGATAAAATGTCCAAAATAAGAATCAACAGCATGTAGAAATGTATTTTCCAATATCATTTATATTATTACCTGACCAGTTGATTATTTAAATTCAGAGAGTTTTTGCTTGTTGATATGAATAAAACATGAAAAGCATTGGTACATTTATAGGGGAAAGTCGTAACATCCTCCTAAAGTGAGGCATACAATAATAGTCAATTGACATTCCCTCGTAAGTTGGAGTATAGATATCAATCATTTCAGCTTGGAAAATAGTCGATCAAACAAAGGTCAAGGCACTGGTTTGGTGTGGATATATGCCAATTGAAAAAAGATGTGTCATGTAGACAACTTGGTTGTATGTCACTTTCTCTTAAATAAAATAACAGTGTATCGATCTACTGAGTCCTTTCATGAAAGACTGAATTCTCAGAAATATGAATCGTAGCCTGGTTGTTACAGTAAAGGGTAGCTCGAGGGGTGACTCCAAGATATTTAAGGAGTGAGTTGAGCCAAATCAACTAAGAAATAGCATGTGTTATGGCTCTATATTCAGTCTCAACAAAAGAATGAACAACTATATTATGCTTCTTACTCTTCCATGTAACCAAATTGTCTCCTATGAAGACAAGGTAACTGCTGGTAGAGTGAAAACCATCAATTGGTCCAGTAAAGCCAACTTCTGCAAATACTGTGAGCGACAATGTAGGCCTATAGAGAAGATCATGTCCAGGAGTTCTTTATGTAGCATAGAATCCTTTCAATAGCCTAGATGAGAGGCCAAAATATTCTACATATACTGGTTCACCGTACTCACAGTGTAGGCAATGTCTTAATGAGTGACAATAATATAAATTAGCTTCCCAACAAGACATCTGTAACGTCCTGCGTCAGATAAAAGAGGATATGATGAAGAGCACAATCTAGATAGTTTGACTGTATAATCGATAGGTATGTTTGTTTGTCTGCAACCTATGAATCATGTCTCAAATACAAGATCCAACACATACTTGCGCTGAGAAAGCTGCGTTCGTCTAAACTCTACCTTAAAACCAAAATAGTGTCCCAATGGCCCAAGGTCCTTTATATGAAAATGGGAGACTAAGTGTTCTTTCACCTTGGAAATACCGACAAATTCATCTCCGGTGATGATTACGTCATCCACATAAACAAGTAAAATGACTATGACATGAGATTCTGATGTGTAAATAAGGACGTATCTGAACAGCTACGAACAAATTCAATTCGTTGCAAGACCCTATTGAATTTATCAAACCAAACATGGTGACTGTTTTAAACCATACAAGGACTTCTTTGGGAGACAGTTAATAGACTTTCCCGGTCGATCAAAACTTGGAGGTTGCTACATAAAAATGATCTCCGAAAGGTTGCAATTGAGGAATGCATTCTTCACTTCAAACATGATGAAGAGGTTAATTCATGAAAATTGCCAAAGAAAGAAAAACTCGATCATAAGTCAACTTAGCATCAGGTGAAAAAGCTCCAACAAAATCCAACCTCTTTTGTGTTGGCCCATTCCATGGTCACACCCGATTTCGATAATCAACATACACTTTAGTCAATACACAAAATATAGAAAATACTGCTAATCATTTCAGGATTCATGAAATCATATTCAACGGACGCTGTACCGCATCAATCAAAGCGTCACCATCATCAAATCTTCTGGAGACTCATTTCTCATTTTATTCTGTATTTTATATTTTATTGAGTCTAGGATTTATTCTGTAAAATCAATTGTGGTAATACTGGCTTAGGGTTAAAACTGTCCACATTCCAAAAGCCTACCTATTTTCGTACTTTTGTTTACAAATATTTCAAAAACATATTTCGAAAATAGTCTTTCAAAATGATTTTACAAATAACCAAAAACATTATTGAAAACTGTTTTTTGCAAATGATTTTCAAATATCTCCTGACAGAACTCGTAACCGAGTTCGGCCCGAGTTCGGTCCGAACTCTAACCGAGTTCGGTCCGAACTCTAACCGAGTTCGGTCAAAAGTTATTCAAACTTCTGTTGCCTCCAAATCAGTAAGCAACGTCTCTTTGCGAGATATTTGCATCCGAACTCTGTCCGAGTTCTGCCCGAGTTCGGTTGGAGAAAACACCTATAAATAGAGATAAACTTTTCATTTCAAATCATCAATTCATTCTTTATTCTCTCTTCTCTATTACTCAAGTGTTTTCAAACGATCTAAGATTTTCAAATCTCACCTATACATCTCTTAGCCAAAAGCCAGTACTATCAAAGTTGATTTAGAGTCTTTTGGTTACTCAAGAGTTGTAAAGAGGTCGTTCCAAGTTTCAACAACTTTTCCTGTTGTGGAGCTGGTCGTGCGCTCGTCACCAAGCACGGTGTGTGTTGTGGAGCTGGTCGTGCGCTCGTCACCAAGCACGGTGTTGTAAGAGACTGCAAGCTCTCAGTTAAAGCTTGTGCCATAGTGGATTAACATCGAGCAAGAGTACTCGAGACTGGATTAGTCCTCTCAGAGGGATACCAGTATATATCGCTGTGTTACTGAGTTTGAATTCTCTATCTCTATTTACTGTCTCTTATATATCTGCCATAGTTTAAATTTTTATTGGTGATTATATTCCGCTGCACACACACACTCTATTCACCCCCCCCTCTAGAGGTGCTCAACGGTCCTACAATTGGTATCAGAGCAGGTTATATTCTTATATAACATACCTTAGAGAGTATATATGACAGCCGTGAAATCTATATTCAACGGTGAAGGGCAATCCACAAATAGACCCCCCCTATTTGATGGAACAAATTACACATACTGGAAAACACGGATGACTTTCTTTCTAAAGTCTCTTGACTTTGATCTATGGTTAATAGTCATAGATGGTTATAAGAAACCAGCCCCAACTGTGGTTGAAGGCCAGCTGGTTGAAAAGTCCCATGATAAGTACACTGAAGCAGAAAAGGCTAAAGCAAGCCTAGATGCTCGTGCCATCAATGCACTATTCTGTGCAATTGACAAAACCAAGTTCAACAGAGTTCTCAATGCACTATTCTGTGCAATTGACAAAACCGAGTTCAACAGAGTTTCAACCTGTAAGACGTCTCACGAAATTTGGAAACTCCTTGAGGTAACCCATGAAGGGACTTCCCAAGTAAAGGAATCCAAAATTAGTAGACTGACACAGGAGTATGAATCTTTTAAGATGAAACCCGGTGAGTCAATTACACAGATGTTTACTCGTTTCCTCGATATAACTAATCATTTACAATCTCTTGGCAAGGATTACAGCAATCACGAGAAGATCAGAAAAGTGCTGCGGGCTCTAACAAAGAACTGGAATCCAAAAGCCACAGCAATCATTGAAGGAAACGATCTCACCACTATGACTCTGGAAACACTGATGGGCAAACTCATGACCCATGAACTTGACTTGCAAGAATTTGAAGAAGCAACACCAAAGGAGAAAACTATTGCCTTCAAAGCTCAAGCAAGAAAATCAACATACAACGATTCCGATGAAGAATCATCAAGTGGTGATGAACGAGCCCTACTTGTGAAGAACTTCAAGAAATATCTAAAGTTCACAAGCAGAAAGAAGAAAGACATCCAAGAAAGCAACGAAGATGAAACTATATGCTTTGGATGCAAGAAATCAGGGCATATGAAGGACTGTCCAACCACCAAGAAAAGCAGTTCATACGATAGATCAAGATCAAGCAGAAAAGCTACATCTGGTCGAAAGTATGCCAACACAAGCATCTGGCACGAAAGCGATGCCAGTGACTCAGAAGAAGAAGACAGACCCTGCAGCAATGCAAATGTTTGTCTCATGGCATTTGAAAAGGTATCATCTAACCCTTTGTTTGATGATTTTACTTTCGATGAACTAGAGAACGCCTTTAGCGAACTACTTGAAGATCACAAAACTGTGCTCGACAAGTATAAGCAATCTCGAAAAGAGATTAAGGCACACACAACCGAGATAGCTAGACTGTCTAATCTAATTGAAGATATTAAAGAGACATCTACTACCGGTAACACGAAAGAGATAGCCAAACTTAAGGTAGACTATCAGGAGGCTATCCTCAATATTGAAAAGAAAGAAAGGGACTATGTCAAAGTACAAAAGCTTTATGACGTAGAGAAGAAGATGCACCTAGTAACTGAACAAAGACTCCTTGATATGACTGCTAGATACGAAGAGTCTATTGCGATTTCTAAAAAGTTAGAAATCAAGTTAGGCAAACAGGCAATACCTGTGACACAGCCTAAGATTAGTCCTAATGCGAAGCATACACCTAGAAGGACTAAACACAAGAAAGCACAGAAGAAACACGAACACCATCATGCTTTCACTTACAGGTTCTCCAAACAAAACAAGCTTGCAAATACAGTTTCTACCACTAAACTGACTTGCACATATTGTGGTACGCACGGACACATATCACAATATTGTCTTGCAAGAAAGCTTGTTGACAACCATACTTTAGTCTGGAGACCTAAAGCTAATCTGTGTGGACCCTTCAGAAAATGGGTACCAAAGGATTCATCTACTTGTCTTGTAGGTGGACCCTCAACCCTCTCATGCTAAAAGCAAATGGATTCTCGATAGCGGATGTTCGCGACACATGACTGGTGATGCATCCTTATTCGCTACGCTATCGATGAAGAAAGAAGGATACGTCTCCTTCGGAAACAACTTGAGAGGTGATATAATAGGTAATGGTACTGTAGGTATTTCTCCTTATCCAATAATAAAGGATGTTTGTCTAGTAACTGAATTGAAACATAACCTATTGAGCATAAGTCATTTGGCAGATAATGATTATGGTATCAATTTTGTGAAAGATAAATGTACCATATATGATATGTCAATCTGATGATCCCGTATATAAAGGGATTAGAGAAGACAACATTTATGTTTTCTTTTTGGAGAATACTAATAATGCAGGAAGATGCCTAGTAGCCAATCAAGATGAAAGCTGGCTATGGCACATGAGACTAGGACATGCAAACATGGATACTATCTCACGTCTGAAAACAAAGAAGTTGGTAAAAGGACTCCCTGAAATTCCATTCAAGAGAGAGATGGTATGTGCAGACTGTAAAAAGAACAAAGCACATAGGTCTACTTTTAAATCCATCAACGCTGTAAGTACTTCGAGACCTTTGCAGTTGATTCATATGGATTTATTTGGTCCTAGTAGAGTCGCTAGTCTTGGCGGTAAGCTCTATGCTTTTGTTATTGTTGATGATTTCTCTCGATTTACTTGGGTTTACTTTTTATCAAACAAAAGTGATGCTATTTTTGAATTTCAGATATTTTGTAAAAAGGTACAAAACGAAAAAGGCTTCATGATTACTCGTATCCGAAGTGATCATAGTGGCGAATTCGAAAATTCTGACTTCAAAAAGTTTAGTGATGATAGTGGATATTACCACGAATTTTCTTGTCCTATAACTCCCCAACAGAATGGTGTTGTGGAGCGGAAGAACCGTACTCTAAGCGAAATGGCTAGAGTCATGCTGAATCAGTATAATCTTCCTAAATATTTTTGGGCAGAAGCTGTTAGTACAGCCTGTCATGTTTTAAATAGGGTGTTAATTCGACCAATCTCGAAGAAAACACCATATGAGCTTTGGTTTGGAAGAATTCCAAACATTTCTTATTTTAAAGTTTTTGGTTGTAGCTGTTTTATCCTGAACACCAAGGATAACTTGGGAAAGTTCGACTCTAAAGCAGATGACGGAATATTTCTCGGATATGCTGCTAAGAGTAGGGGATATAGAATTTTTAATAAAAGATCTATGATCGTTGAAGAAAGTATTAATGTTACCTTTGATGAGTTGAATAGTCACAGATCTAGCGACAGTGATGATGAAGATGCACCTAAAAAGACTAGGAAGAGTTCTGAGAAAGATCTGACCCAAGAGGCAAGGACTGATAAAAGTTCCGAAGATGCAGGAACTGAGAAAAGCCTTGTGAAGGATATGGCCCAAAGATTTGAATCATTGAGATTCAAGCCAGATCATCCAGAAACTCTCATTATAGGTGATGTATCCAAATGTGTAAGTACACGTTCTTCTCTTAAAGATTCTGAATTAGCAGCAAATGTAGCATTTATTTCACAAATAGAACCTAAGAACGTAGAAGAGGCTTTTTCTGATGAGTTTTGGATTTCTGCCATGCAAGAGGAACTTAATCAATTTGAGAGAAACCAAGTTTGGGAACTTGTTCCTAAACCAATTGGTCAATCGATAATTGATACCAAATGGGTGTTCCGAAATAAACTCAGTGAAGATGGACAAGTTCTACGCAACAAAGCACGTCTAGTTGCACAAGGTTATAATCAACAAGAAGGAATTGATTATGATGAGACCTATGCTCCTGTTGCTAGACTAGAAGCCATCCGCATGTTTTGCGCATTTGCATGTTTTAATGATTTTAAACTTTTTCAAATGGACGTGAAAAGCACATTTTTAAATGGTTTTTTGAAAGAAGAGGTTTTTGTGAAGCAACCCCCTGGTTTTGAAGATTTTCAAAAACCTGATCACGTCTTCAAGCTTAAGAAAGCACTTTATGGACTCAAACAAGCAACTCGTGCTTGGTATGAACGCCTAAGTGCCTTCTTACTTGATAATGAATTTTCGAAAGGAAAGATTGATACTACTTTATTTATAAAATCCATGAATGATGATATACTTCTAGTGCAAATCTATGTAAATGACATTATATTTGGTTCTACTAATGAAAAACTCTGTCAAGATTTTGCCAAGTGTATGCAGAGTGAATTTGAGATGAGTATGATGGGAGAGCTGAACTTCTTCCTAGGACTGCAAATCAAACAACACTCGAACGGAACATTCATCAACCAAGCTAAGTACACGAAGGACATATTGAAAAAGTACGACTTCGAGAATGTAAAGCCAATCGGGACGCCTATGGCTACATCTACAAAACTTGATGCTGATGAAAGTGGCAAACATGTCGATCAGCGTAAGTATCGAGGTATGATTGGTAGTTTATTATATTTAACTGCTAGTCGCCCTGATATTATGTTTAGCGTTTGCATTTGTGCACGTTATCAGGCAAACCCTAAGGAATCACATCTTAGTGCCGTTAAGCGTATCTTCCGATACCTTAAAGGAACTTCTACAGTTGGCTTATGGTATCCCAAAACCAAATCCTTTGACTTTATAGGTTACTCGGATGCGGATTTTGCTGGATGCAAAGTGGACCGTAAAAGTACAAGTGGCACATGTCATTTCTTAGGAAAGGCCTTAGTCTCTTGGTTTAGCAAGAAACAAAATTCAGTAGCATTATCAACAACTGAGGCTGAGTATATCGCCGCAGGACGTTGTTGTGCTCAGATTTTGTGGATGAAGCAAACCTTAGAGGACTACAATCTGCACTACACAAATGTTCCTATTTATTGTGACAACACTAGTGCAATAAATCTGACTAAGAACCCTGTTTGTCATTCACGCACAAAACACAGAGAAATTAGACATCATTTTCTTCGTGATCATCAACAACACGGGGATATTTGCCTAGAATTTATTGACACTGATCATCAACTAGCAGATATATTCACTAAACCATTGGCTGAAGACCGTTTTAACATTTTGAGGTGTGAGCTCGGCATTCTTGAATTCTCGGACTCATAGTGCATATGGTAATTAAAATTGAATTTATGACTTGATATTTTATTTAACGAAAATTATTTTTGGGTACAAACTTAAAAAGGGTATGTCTGTCACCACGGCTACGGTCGAAGTGAAGCGGTATTTAAGAGTTCCCCGGTGAACCTCCGTTAGCTGGGACAACCCCTACAGTTAACCCAGAAATAACAATCGTTATTTAATAAAACAGTCAAAGTTATTACATTTCACTTTTAAACTTACCAGACTGTACTGTTTATCTCGGAAATGCAAGTGGCCGAACTCGGCCCGAACTCTGACCGAGTTCGGACCGAATTCGGACCGAGTTCGGTCGGCGCTGTGGTAACTTCCAGAACCGAACAGCCGGCCCTAGTGCCTATATAATCCAACTTTCCTTCCACTTTTTCTTCACAACAAAACGTGGAAAGCCTTCCTCTCCTCCTAGAAGCCTCTCCTCCTCCATCTTAGCAAGGGTTTGACGAGTTCCAGTGGGCAGTCATCTTCCTTCTCCTTCCTTTTTCTTCAAAGGTATTTTCTCTCCATTTTCTCATGGCCCCCAAGCGTCAAAGAGGAACCTCTTCCCAAGGTGCTTCCTCTTCCTCTGACTACACCCCTGCTAGTCTTTTTAGTCCAGCACGACCTAGAGATCCCGATGAGTACGATGCTACTTTGTTCCCCGACAAAGACTTTTCGGATCTCTGGTTCGACTCTTTCTCTGGTCGTCGTATTTGCTCTGGAGCTTTCGTTAATTTTACTACTTTCTTTGAATATGCTCCAATCTTTGACCAACTTGGATACCGCGATTCCTTCGAGGTCCAAGAGAGCATTTATGACAACGCCGTCCGTATGTTTTACTGCAATCTGCAGGTAAAACAAAACGGCAATTTCTATTCTTGCATTGCTGGACAAGAATTAGAATTTAGCGCCACCGACATCAGCGAATTCTTTCATATTCCTGATCTTGGTGATGCATTAGTTGACATCTACCACATTCAGTTCCCTGCTGATGTCACTCTTGCTTCCTTTAGGGAATTAATTTGTCATCCTAACCCTCCTCCCCGGAGAATTTTTGCCAAACATCTGAACCAAACATTCTATGAGCTTCATCGTATGATATTTTCTGCTCTTCTTCCGAAGAAAGGCTCTACTGATGAAGTTACCTTTTTGGAACTATCTGCTCTATATCACATCCACTTTGGCATCCCATTCTCCGTTCCCAAAACTATGATGTCCTGGATGCTTAACTGCAAAAATGCAGGTAGGAATCTAGTATATCCTATGCACCTTGCTTCTATATTTCGACGTTTCGAAATTGATCTTGAGACGTGTGCCATCTCCTCTCCTCCTGTTGAGCTGACTCGATCTCGTCGATTTCCTGCACCACCTGGAGCTGCTCCTGCTCCAGCTGCTGATGCTGAGGTCCCTCCAGCTGATGCTCCTCCTGCTCCGACCCCTGCCCCAGGATTCGATCAGACTTTCTACCAGCGCTTCGATGATTTTGTTGCGGTCTCTACGCAACGTCATCAGGACTCAGAGTTCCGGCACATTTCTCAGGCCCAGGTGCTGAGAAATAGTATTGCTGACCTCCACTATAGCCTGGCTCAGGATTCAGTCCATCCGGTCACCATCCTACCTCACCCTGCTTTTCCGGGTCCTCGATTTACTGATGAGGTTACCTTTCAGTATTTCGACCCGACTACAGCCTACTTCCCTCATGATCCTCCCGGTGCGGACGACCCCACGATGTGACGTGGATTCAGCTATGGGATAGTGGATATTGATTTGATTAGTTGATGCAGTTGATGTAGTAGTTTTTTTTTTATTTTTCATGTCTAAACTGTTTAGTTAGACATTATTAGTTGTACTTTTGGATTTCTAGTGGAAACTTCTATGTTATTTTAGTTTATTATGAGCTGGTTTATTCTATATCATTTGTTTCCATATATGTCTATGCTGTGATTATTTCTTTTTGCTTCACTTTGTCTTGTGTTTGTCTATTGTTGGCTTCACGATTTACGGGAGAGCCTATTCATTTTACTACTTGACAAAGGGAGAGAAAAAGAGTATACCAAAGCGCATATAATCCAAAAACAGAATCCAAACATATCTCAATTTTTTTCAGGTACTTTGTATTTTGTTCTATTTGATATAAATATATTTTGGTATAGACTCAAGTTTGTCAATTATCAAAATGGGGGAGATTGTTGGCCCATTCCATGGTCACACCCGATTTCGATAATCAACATACACTTTAGTCAATACACAAAATATAGAAAATACTGCTAATCATTTCAGGATTCATGAAATCATATTCAACGGACGCTGTACCGTATCAATCAAAGCGTCACCATCATCAAATCTTCTGCAGACTCATTTCTCATTTTATTCTGTATTTTATATTTTATTGAGTCTAGGATTTATTCTGTAAAATCAATTGTGGTAATACTGGCTTAGGGTTAAAACTGTCCACATTCCAAAAGCCTACCTATTTTCGTACTTTCGTTTACAAATATTTCAAAAACATATTTCGAAAATAGTCTTTCAAAATGATTTTACAAATAACCAAAAACATTATTGAAAACTGTTTTTTGCAAATGATTTTCAAATATCTCCTGACAGAACTCGTAACCGAGTTCGGCCCGAGTTCGGTCCGAACTCTGACCGAGTTCGGTCAAAAGTTATTCAAACTTCTGTTGCCTCCAAATCAGTGAGCAACGTCTCTTTGCGAGATATTTGCATCCGAACTCTGTCCGAGTTCTGCCCGAGTTCGGTTGGAGAAAACACCTATAAATAGAGAAGAAGTTTTCATTTCAAATCATCAATTCATTCTTTATTCTCTCTTCTCTATTACTCAAGTGTTTTCAAACGATCTAAGATTTTCAAATCTCACCTATACATCTCTTAGCCAAAAGCCAGTACTATCAAAGTTGATTTAGAGTCTTTTGGTTACTCAAGAGTTGTAAAGAGGTCGTTCCAAGTTTCAACAACTTTTCCTGTTGTGGAGCTGGTCGTGCGCTCGTCACCAAGTACGGTGTGTGTTGTGGAGCTGGTCGTGCGCTCGTCACCAAGCACGGTGTTGTAAGAGACTGCAAGCTCTCAGTTAAAGCTTGTACCATAGTGGATTAACATCGAGCAAGAGTACTCGAGACTGGATTAGTCCTCTCAGAGGGATACCAGTATATATCACTGTGTTACTGAGTTTGAATTCTCTATCTCTATTTACTGTCTCTTATATATCTGCCATAGTTTAAATTTTTATTGGTGATTATATTCCGCTGCACACACACACTCTATTCACCCCCCCCTCTAGAGGTGCTCAACGGTCCTACATTTTGTTGGATAATAAATATCACGGGCTTTAAGCAGATCAACCGAGCTATCTGAATTTTGTTTAACAGTAAATATGTACTTAAGTTCGGCTATCTTTTTACCTGATTATAAGGGTACCAAAGTCTTTGATTAGGATACAATACATCAAGTTCCTCAACCAAATACATCAAGTTCCTCACTTATACACCTAGAGAAAGGGAACCAAAGACTCGAACTTAAAAGAGATGAGAAATAAGTGTATCAAATTCAGAGGAAGGAATAAGAGGAACAAGAATCGTGGACAAATGAGATGTATATATAGCGTATCAAAAGCAAACTAGGCTGATCCTTGAGAAAAGTAACATCACAAGAAACAATCACCTTCAAAGTAGTAGGATCAAAACAAACATACCATTTCTATGTCCGAGAATAACAAAAAAAATCATACTGGTAGCTCGCAGATCAAGTTTACCCTCATAAGGTCCAAAAGATAAGCGTATAACAAAAACAACCAAAAACCTTTGGAGCGACAAGAAAGGGTCTGCCCTACGGAAAGATGATATAAAAAAGGTGATTTGTTCTCAAGGATATGGGAGAACTTGCATTTTATATAAAAACAAGCAGCTAAGACCCTAAAATTCTATAATTTCTTGGGAACATTACTATGAATAAGAGAGCGGGCTACCTCAAGAAAGTATCTATTCTTAAGTTCCACAATACCATTATGATGAGTATAAGAAGAAAAAGTCTATCATAAGTCTGACATAATGTTTGAAACTCCATGCTCACACTCTTTAGCATTATCAGAATAAAGAACCTTGATGTAAACATTAAAATAATTTAATATTTCAGCCACAAAAATTTAAAAAACAGATAGAAGATCAGACCTAAAACAAAGAAGATATAATCATATCATGTGTGAGTGATCATCAATAAAAGTGACAATATTTATAGCCATGCACACTAGAAGGGACCCAAATATCACTATAAACAAAAGTAAAAGGTAAATCATATTGTTTATTAACTAGATGAAAAGAGGAGCAATGTACTTTACAAGAATACATTACTCACAACTAAGTTCAGATAATAGTAAATTAGGTAACATAGTATGTAAGGAAGATAATAGAGGATACTCGAGTCTCCTTTGCCACTGAATAGAAGGAGCTGCCACTAAGGTATTGGGAAGATGATCTACGTAGTAAAGGATGTTATGTTCATACCTCCCGTCGATCCGTTGCTTCGTCGAGGTCATGTATTACAAAGTGAGATGGATAAAATATTATTGAACCATTAGAATCATGTGTAAGCTAACGAATAGATGATAAGTTATGATGCAGCAATGGGACAATAAGGGTATTATTCAAATGTAAAGATAGAGTAAACGATAGTAGCAATACCACAAACATTAGTAATATCATCAACAATAGAAATGAATTTGTGAAAGTTAGAAGCAAGATTTGAGAGTCTGTCATGAGACATGATTCGAGGACCGATATCAACAACATACAAATGAGAATAAAGAGAGATACATGATAGAGTAGAAAGATTAACAGGATCTACAAAGGAGAGGAGTCGACACATCATTCATTATTGGAAAAAGGCATCTTGCTACTAAGTACAGAAGGCATAGATGCAGTAGTAGTAAGAGCAGATGCTTGTCTAAAAGTAGGTGTATCATCAGGGGTACTTATACTTCTCCCCACACCAATTCTCGCGGTGATTGGTTTTCCTACAATAGGAACAATATAGACCACCCGACCGTCGCATCCTCGTCCCTGGGTACAATAACCTTGAGCAAATAAAGGAGGATGGCTACGTGCAACACCCCGACCTCCTAGAAAAGAATTAAGTGCCTCATCTAGAGTGAAAGTGACTTCCATATAAAGATAAATAAACTATAACATGACTCGGTTGACTTGAATCAAATAAACTCAACGGACAACTAGACATCAATTAAAAGTAAACTAAATACGAGAAAAATAACTCACTAATCTGGAACTCGACATCACAATACGTAAATTATATCTCCATTATGTTTACTTCTACATATTATATCTATGTTGACGTTTACTTTTGCATATTATATCTGTTGTTGACAGTTTTTTTGCATAACGGTGTTATATGAAAAAAGTCATGTTAAGATGGGCAATTTCTACTTTCTTTTTTGTTTGGGACAAGCCTATGTGGACACAGTTTTTTGAAGAAACCTGGCATGAAACAGACACAAGTTCAGATACAGATTCAAAATATAGAAAGCAGGTACAGTCACAATAGGTTTTTATCTTCATCATCTATTATCCTTACCAAGGTAAATCGCTTCTTCATCTGGTAGAAACACACCCTTACCCCCTTCCCATTTCTTTCATACTTTGACATGTGTCCTCCCCCTGTTCCTTTCTCTGATTGTGCATAACAAAACACCTACTTTTCTGTTTCTTTCACGAGCATGACACCATCCCTCTTCTTCTGATCGCAACCCACAAGATCTCCCCTTCCTACTCAGAGAAACCGGCCAGCAGCAGTAATTTACCATGCAGGAACCCACCAGCAACCCCTCATTTCCATACAACTTGACAGCAATCAGCCACATCGATCTCCTACCTCCTCTCTACTCCCCATGTCCCTTCATCTTCTTTCTGTGAGGGAAGTCACAGCAACATCAGCTAGAACCGTGGCCTTTTGGCACCCAAAACCTAAAAGGCAGATCAGTTACCTTTCTTTGTAACATAATCTGTAAGGAGACCAAAACCCCTCTCTAGAAGGTCCAAATACATTTATTTACACAAGGAACAAGTCCCAAAGTGTGAATCAAGGATGTCTTTCGGATTTCATCATTGTGGCAGACCATCGTCTTTGGAAAAAGATGTGGCTTATTTCCGATTGTGTTGATTGATCTCTTCTATCCTCAAGGTAGACCCTGACTTTATCTTGTCATTTAATTTCAAATTTTGTGCTTATGTATTGTAGACTTGCAACGATCATTGGTTTATTCCTCATTTGCTCCAGTATCTATTGGCCATCATTGTATCTTTGCCCCCTCTAGGTTCCCTTTAGATATTGTCCTGCGTCATAGTGTTTCCTACTTTATAAGGATTAGACAAATGCCCATGTCCATATATGTGTCCATGCTTCAACGGACCACCTAAGTGCACAAACAAATTGCAAGAACAATTTTAAGTTTCTTTACTATTATTTGGATTTAGTATCAATACTTGTTCTCATTACTTCTGCAAAAAACTTGTAGGCAAGTACCTGCATAAGATGTTCTACAAGCCTCAATCCTAGACCTGAGTGTATATTAAGAACGAATGATACAGATAACAGCTAATTCTTATTGCGACCAATGTTACATGATAAATAAGGCATCTACTTACCTCCATGTTACCGGATATTGGAGAAGCATGCAAGTGGCTATGTAGCCATTTCCGAGTCCTCATATGTTGTAACCGAATAATAGTTCCACTTTGAATGGCATCACCTTGTTTGGCAGATGTGTCTGGTTCAGGCCTCACAATCTGTCCGTATTCATGTAATATTAGAGCACTAACACATGCATTTTGACTTTTAAAGTGAATTACTGTTGTACATTTTTGACATATCTAAGTATCTGAAATGTGCAGGTACAACATTAGATAAATATAGCCATGATATGGCATAAAGTATAGTGCTGGATGACATTATTATTAAGATCCATGCTGTGATTTAATTGTGGAATAAGTAGTGACTAGCTATCAGAAGAAGGGCATTTTCTGATAGCTGGTCACTACGTATCCATGCGCAAAGAAAGCAACTTCCCATTAGACATTATATCCATAGTGTGGCAGTAATATGTCCTTTAACCTCAAAAAGTAGCCCACAAAGACAATCTTAAGCAGCGTTGAACAAAGAAAGACACAGTATGTTTGTATACTATTATTGAATGGTTTTTCCACGGGCGGACCTACGTGGGGGCAAGCGGGGGCAGTTGCCCCCCTGAATTTTTGTTCCCAGTTAAATATCCCTGTTCTTTTCAAATTTTCTTCATCAATATTATGTTTTGTTCCTCCAAAATTTGTAATTTTCAAATTCTATATACATATTTACATCAGGTTTTACTTTTTCCTTCATAATTTCATTTTTTAACCAAGTTTATTTAACAAAAATTTGGACTTTCTTGACGACTCTTTTAAATTCCTGCGAACGCTCCTAAGGAATTAAACGCAAATGGACCATTAATCAATATCAAAAGCCGATCGGGAAAGGAGGAAAGGAAATAACTGACCCAGTAGCTGTTAGCATCATCAACATTGGGGAAACCTGTGACGGACTGCTGCCCGCTGCCAGATCCGTAGGGCACGTCGTGCGAATGCAGCCGGAACTTGGTTTTCTCGTGCATCAGTTTCACAACGCTCCCATACGTGATCTACCGACCACAGATCATATAACTAGTCAATCGACATGGCGATATACAATGGATCTAAGTGTTAAAGAGTCTGGAGTGATGGATCAAACCTCGACGCCTTGGCCTGCGCCGGAGCCGCCAGAGGAGAAGGTGGCCGAGGCAGGAGAGATGTTGTCGGATTCGAGGCCGAGGAAGAGGAAGATGGCGAGTGCGAAGAGAGAGAGGGCCATGGCGAGGAGGAGGAGGAGAAACCAGACCTGCTGCCAAAAGGGGAAATCGGCGGCAGCAGCAGAGGGAGGAGATCGGCAAGAGCGACGATGAGGAGGAGGAGGAGGAGAGGAAGAGGAGGAGCTCTTCCTACGGGAGAGATTTTGTGGCAAGGACGGAGCCACGACGTCTCCCTTCAATCGACCCTCCAGATCGCTCGAGACAGAGTAGAGCTCTCCGCGATCTCTCCTTCAACTCGAGTTCCACATTATTATTGAAAACCCCAACCCTCTCACCCCACCCCACCCCACCCAGCCGCGTCAGTTCCACTGCCTATGACCAATTATCAACAGACACGTGGTTGTTTCGGATTACGTGGCCACTTGTGATTGATTGAAACGTGTGCTTTGCTTCTTTCAATTTGATACCTTAATTATTTAAGTTTTTTAAGTTAATACTTTAAATTTTAATATTATATCAATAACCATTTTCGAATATTTGTATAGTTATACCTTTCGTTACTGTTACTCGAGGGTTAATTGTTCAGTCCAACATAAAAAATCCTCTTCTCCCAATGACTCCAAATCTTATAATAGCACACTTTTTGAAGAAAAAAATAAAATTTTCTACAACTACTTCAAACCTTATTACCCAACATATTTAATTTTGAAAAGAAATCAAGACCTTCCATTTTGAGAAGGAAAAAGCAACAAATTAAAAGAAAATTATTTCAATGAACACTAATTTTTTTTATCAATAAAAAACCTTCCAGATCAACTTCTGAAATAGGAAACAAGCACCGATAGAACATTTATTTATTTTTAAAAAGCAGAAGAAAAGAGAAATAAAAATTTTCTACAAATTGACATAAGGAACTTTCTTTGAATTACACCAGAGACAAGCATAGATACCAAAGAATAATTTCTACAAAAGTTCAGAAATTTGAGGTTTGAAATAGTATATTGCAAACAAATTGACAAAAACCCAAAAATAAAAATAAATTGTCAGATAGCTAAGAACATAATTTTTCTTTTCTTCAATCAGACAAGAAGAAATTGGCTTCTGAAGATAGTCGTAACTTTTACATCAAACTCCTAAAATTGGAGAAAGATGAGAATTTAAATTCCACTAAAATGGAAGAAGCAAATGCTGAAAAAAAATCTCTCCTTTTCGCAAATTTTGGTTTCCAAATCGAATCAAAGGGACTTGAGAAATGACACTACTTTCAACAGAAATCTTCAAATTTGTATAAGAATCACATCGAGAAATGGGATTTCAAACAAGTTGGAAACCAAAAGAAGACGAACATGAGAAAAAGAACACAACATTCCTAGGAAATCTTCAAAAATTGAAAAGAAAAAAACAACAACTCAGGAAATGGAAAAATTAGTCCGAGTAGCTAAAAATTATCCCTTTGATCAAGCGATCGAATAAAACACAAAATTATTCATGGAAATCCTCAAAAAGAAGGTATAATTCATCTAAATTGGTGGAAGCAAATGCATAGGTATCTCCATTTATTAAACCATACAAAGTCGATCTCAATAACAAACGAAATTAGACATCCAAATCAAATCAAAGAAAGAAAAACGAAGGAACTTGAGAAAGTGTGCAACTTTCTCTCAACATAGGTACGAGCAGTAAAAAATCTCTCTTTTCTATCAAAAGCACAAAAAATTTCGAATTTGAATTCCATTCACTCACATCGAGCTGCCTTTGGATATACTTAACCTATTTTTCGGTCTCCTTAGTGAATTCAACCCTTGATCTTCATGAAATCCTTCGCGATCTCCTCCTTTGAAAGCCCGACCGAGAGGTTACTCCTCTCTCTCCTCCTCCACACCACTACCTCCTTTCTTCGCTCTCGATTTTAGCAACTTCCCAAACTAACATGTTGGCATATTCTTTATAATGATTTTGATTATTTAATAAATTGTATACTTGCGCTTTTTAGTCTAACTCATCAATGCAGAAAAATCTAATTCAAATAAAGCGTGCCTTGGTTATAAAGCTTCTTGGAAGTATCACACTAAAGATTTTTTGTGCTCCCGTTACAAGTTTCAAGACTCGAAAGAAGCTAGCACCTGGTCAATATATATGAGCCTGTAAAGGGTCTTAGGATAATTTGTAAACACAAGGAGTGGTTGACAAAATCGAAAGGTATGCTAGATTTTAAATAGTTTTTGGCCATCAAAGCACTATATCGACAGTATATTGAGGTATACTGGCGGCATATTGAAATATACCGACGGAATACCAAATGTGTCACGACCCGCACCCTAGGTAGGGGCACAAGTGCGTGACAACGCCCAGCCTACACCGTAAAAACGGCGTAGAACGCTGTAGGTCTACTAGCCAACAAAACAATATATAATAACATGTCATCTCCGCACGGAGGAATATAATATAAAATACTGATAAACTCAATCACAATCTAGAAGGAAGAATCATGGCACAAAAAACCAGATAAATATAAACACAAGTGCAATATCCAGCTCAACAACGAGAGAGAGAGACAAAGTAATATAGTTATACAATCCCAAAATATAATAACATATGCATAAGTAGCAAGCTGGAGACAAGGTCCAGTCCAAATGACTCTAACTAAGCAATAGGTAAAGTCTCGTCATGCGGAGCTAAGCCCTGCTGGACCAAGGTCTCCAAGTCTAAGCCCACTATGTCATCCGGACCATAGTAGGTATAGTAATCCTCCTCATCAGCATTTGTAATATTTTTTTAACATATCCAATCAGGATGGAACGAGCACAATCAACTAACAACAGTTCACAAGATATGACAAAAGCTATAAGACTGTAAATAGAGAGTATATACAAGAAATCATGGAATGTACATGTGAGTATCATGGCATGGTAAGCTGTAAATCTAGAGCTAGAACAAAGCAAGTAAACTGATCATGGCATGTACAAGAATCAAGAATCATATATCTAGGTGTGTGAGTACTAGCTTCGATATGTGGCCGGCTTGGGTCTGAACAAGGTCTAATGATCCACCAATCCTACGTGGAGTGTAGGATTGGTATTATTCAAGGTCTACAAGAATAAACAAGGCGGATAATGACCACACATCTATACTAGTGCTCCCCGTCCCTGACTGGTAGAGTGGATCCAAACAAGACACATCACGACGTGGGATTCTACGAGAAGGGAGTAAGTCTTCTCGAGAATCAGCGTCTATATACTGTACAAGAACTACAAGGGGGCTTGCACAAGATATACCAAGATAACAAGGAATAAAACCTCATGTCGGGATCCATGAATACCAATCCGTGTGACCAATGTGTCAAGAACAATCATATCTACACTAATTACATGAATTATAACAATCATCGTAAATTGAAAAAGTATCAGAGAATGTACTCGCCTGTAATGTGATGGATAGATCGACTGAGTCCAAGAACAGTGCCTCGAGGACCTATAGATGGAATACTGTATCAATATAATGGTTTGGAAGTGAAATTAAGTCATACTAAGTCAAACTAGGTCAAATTGGGTCAATGCAAGTCAAACGGAATTAAACTAGGTCGATTTAAGTCAACGGTTGACTTACAGTTGACTTTTGGTCAACTGGTCAACTCGGATCAACCCTAGGTCAACTTTAGGTCAACTTTAGGTCAAACTTGACTAACATTGACTAACAGTTGATTTTGGGTCAACTGGTCAAGTTTGGTCAAGTTCTAGACTATTTTAGGCTTCGGTTAACTTTTGGTCAAAATAGTCAACTGTGGTCAACCAAGGTCAAAGATAGTCCAAGTCCACTATTCCTAACCATTACCAACCATAATAACCTAATTTTAGTTATATCTTAGAGTATTAAACTCATATGTTGAAAATTGGGTATTATTCCTATTTATCCTATTTACCCTTCTACTCTAGTA